>OY783198.1:20343382-20833520 GCA_963678675.1 Xiphydria camelus
AGATCGGCTTCGTCGGAGTCTCGCTAATGGCATCGTTGGAATATTTTATGATCTTTCTCATCTCGATGCGCGATATCGAAGCTATTTTTTCGCATTGTTATTTTCGGAATAGCGACGGAATAGCGATACATTATTATTGTCGTTTCGTTCCCAATTTATGAAATACACGCGAAATAATTTCCGAGGCAAAAAGTCGACTCGCATTGCAAGTAGCGCATCTGAGAGACCAAGAGGCCGTTGCACGTGCTGCCGTCGTCGAGACTCTTTCGGATCCGATCGCGTATTCGCGTTGCATCTCGTCCGATCCCGCGCGGAGGTCGCGTTCCCCGTTGTCGCTTTGCCTTGAATTTCGGAAAGGCTGCCTCTGATTTCCGCCGACAAACCGAACTTTTGTACCGCGCCCACGTGTATTCGCGATGACGCATGCCCTCCGAAAACGATTACGCGAAATAACATATTTACCGCCATATTTCGAGGACTTCGTCGGCATTGTCGTTCGTGAAAAATACGACAACCAAACTGGCAATTCGTCGACGACCGCGGCCTTTGTGGGACACCGAATCGCCGCCGCGTAAATACCGCGCGAGAAGTGATAAAGATCCCTAAGTCGGATGTCGCGCAGCGAATGGGAAAAGAGAGAAAAGTGGGAGTTGAGAAATTAGAGAATCTACCTCATAAGAGGAAAGCTTCACTTTTCCGAGTGCCCGAATCGAAAATTTACCCCTACATTTATGCTTCGATCATTGGCCTACCAAGCCTATATAAGCTCCTATTTTCTAGCCTAAAGTTGGTGAAGTTTTAACTAACGGACCATTTTAGGCTCAACACATAGGGTTCCGATACAATGGAAAATCGACCTAATTGAGAGAAATAATTACTGGTGCTAAAAGAATATTTTCTTCAGTGAAAAACAAGATATAATTTCAGGATCAAGTCGTGGCTTTCTTCGCGAAAGAAAATATTTGATAGGCTCGAGTAATTGTTTTTTTTTTGCGCAGAACAAATTTCTTCTTCCCACAACGGTATTCTTGAATCAAGAATACAATGTAAAAAATTCTGCAGTGTGGACCTATAATAGACCACTTTTGGTGTTATATTCTTAAAAATTTGTCAGATCATGCATAATTATTATGTTCTCGATTCAAGAAACATTTGTTCGACGCTAGCAATTGTTCCTCTTAGTGTACCATAAGCCTAAAAGAGTAAGTCTAAAATTACAACTCGGATGTATAAACCCTTTACCACCTGACAGGGGTTGCGCCCAACGCTGTCACGTGGGCCGCGTCGAAACCGGGAATAATTAATAAACAGGTATGGCACGAATTAACGGCTCGTCAAACGGGAGCGTAAACACGGACTCGTTCGTAGGCTCTAATTGAGACGCGCCCTCGAAGACACTCATCGTGGGGTCGCTAACGCCCGGTGTCAACAATCAACGCGCTTAATTATGCACGCCTCTAATTACCACGGGAACGGGCGGTTCTCGCGCGTACCCATACCCGTACCACTTAACGTTTCTTGCATCACACCACCGGTCGCATATAGCGCGCGATTCCTCGCGCTTGTCCTTAATTTGTTTACCTAATCACGCCGAGCGTTAATTGCATAATTACACAGAGACCGATGCGGGCGCGGGTTAATGGATCCCCAAAGTCGGCACCACGACTTCGCGTCGTGACCGCGGCTCGTGCTAATTGTCCGGTGTGAATCGACAACGAGCGATACCGCGACTGGCGTAATTGGCCGCGAGGTGCGGTCATCTCGTCGTACGGACTTGGCGCGCGTGCATTTCGATGGAGGAGGATATGACGCAGTGGAGACGATTTTTTATGGATTGCGTTGTCGGTGGAATATTTAGAGCGTATTAACTCGACAAAGAAGAAGAGGGATTTGGTGTCGGGTTATTGAGGGGTTTCGCGGAGGGGTGGGAATATCTTGAAATACCGTTCCGAATGTCAAGTCGTTTGAGGTCATCGGCTGTACACTGAGAAAAAAGTTGATTAAATCGACGATTATGGGGTTAGGGAATGCAGATCAAGTTACTTGGACTATAATTAACTCGAATGGAGTACAGTTGATTTCCTCCGAATAGACGTTAACAGTTGTAACAACATTTATTAGTCGAAGTAACTAAATTCTGCATTCCCCCACCCGTAAACGTCAATTCAATTCAATGTACCATGTTTTTCTCATGTGCACGACAGTACCCGAAGTACCGATGATAAGACGAGATTCTAGTTTGCGGTTTTATCAATACCGATCGCGGTAAGAAAATTCTGGAAAGGTGGACAGTCTCTCGACGCGGCGCGGGCAAAAGGAGAAGGAGAGAATGGCGAAGGGGTGGAGGAGGGTGGTCGTTACTCGAGTAGTCCACGAGGGAGGCTCGTCACTCGCGGACCAACGGTTAGACCAGCCCTGTTCCGAGCGCGCGAGAGAGGCCGGGACACGAGAGAGGCCGTTCGTTGCTTCTGGTAAGACAATCAAGTAATGCCTGCTCGGTATGCCCCTTCGACTGTGCCCTGCACGCCTCCTGGGTGCAGTAAGGATCTCACGGACAACGCGTGCTCGCCAACGCCACTTTTTATTTCCGCGAACCCTTGAATTCTTCATCGGCGACTATCCCTCCCGCGCTCGCTCGTCTCGCGCACACGTGTGTATAGGGAGATATAGATAGGATGCACGTGCCACTCGTACGCGTACGTACAAAACAACGGCGGTGAAGCATAGTACAACGGCGATGCGTAAGAACTTGGAGAACTGCATTGCAATTTCCACTGGGTGCTTTATTATTTATACGGACATGCACTGAGAAAAATAATCAGGTTAGAATGACAAAACGCATCTAGTGAAACGTGTTTGGTTATTCCAACCGAAATACTGGTCAAACATTTTTGGCTTTCGCGGCTATTAGATTATTGTTATTACAGTATAGTTATGACCATGAGTCAAGCTCTTCCGGGTGGTAACCGCGTGTATATAGTAACCGCCAAAAGTGGTAATAGTGATAGCTATAAAATGTCGGTCAGTTGAACCAAGTATCTAGTTATTCCGGCCAAATGTTTAATTACTCCAATTAAACATTTAGTTATTTTAATGAAGAAATGGTCAGTCTAATCATGCAGATGGAGGATCCACATTTCACCAAACGATTGGGTCGTCATCTTCAGGATTTTGATTAGATCAACTGGCTTATTTTTTCCAGTGTAGAGATATTCGCGTAATGCGGAATTTTCCGACGAAGCAACGAAATCAACGAGCATTTTGAGAATCGAAGTGACTTTCGTAATTCCCCTCTTGGTCCTTTCTCTTCGTATTTATAGACTCTTTTGACTAGCCATTCACACCTTGCGGCGCCGTAAAAATATTTGTGCGTAGATTTAGCGACGTCGGATGTCGCGCGTGGGGGGAAGCGACGTGTTAGCCGGAAGGCTTCGGACGGACGATGAGTCAGACATTTTTTCTCGGTATCGATAATGATAATTTATGTCCGGGGTGCGCGGCCCGATTAGCAATCGATACTTCGAGCGATACCTCCCCTATCTTCGCCTATAACCATTACCGCGCTCACCCCCTGCTGCTATCGACGGGCTAAAAAAGAACCACCGCCGCCGCCGCCGCCGCCATTCGACACGGTCCGTCTCGCCGATGTAACCGCGTCACCGGAAACCTCGCGCTCGTCGAATCAGTTTCGATTCTTCAAATTGCACTCGGTCGAACTCGGGTGGATGAAGCGGGAGGGTGGGGTCCGCGATTAATCTCGTTTCTCGATCTCCCGTTCCCGATATCTCGGCGACGCGTTTCTCTTCGTACTGTGGCGACCCGTCACGCTGCGGCGGCCTGTCGCCAGATGGCGCCGACCCACTTGGCCCTCGACTCGCGGCTCCCGGTCCACGGCTCTCGGCTCTCGGTAGTGGTCCGGCGACGGGCAGTCATTATATAAGAGCGCAACTGCCCGTCCCTCACGGAGGACCACAGAGCGTCTAAGGCAGGAGTCGGCCTGTGGAATCGTCAGTAAACTCTTCAGTAAATAAGTCACCCGGGACGAAACGCTCCGTCACGAGATGTCGAACTCACTTTTCGTTCGCTACAGTGCTGAAAAGTTTTTCTTTCTTGTTCGGTTCAAAGAGTGCCATTTCTTCCGATGATCAAATCCTCATGTTCGTATCATTCCCCGGAGAACTCGTACGAACGAGCAAATTCTGCAACGAATATGCTGTACGCGATAAACGCGTACAGCCACGGAAAAACGAGGGATGCCGCGAGTTAATGCGGATCACGTATACGAACCGAAGTCCCTCTCGCTCCCCCATCCCTCCCCATCGTGCCTGGACGCTCCGTCATTCACCGAATTCCCGGACGGAGCCGAATCCGCGGTCCCCCTTTATACCGCGCGCTCGCGTATGATTGCAGGAGAAAAAGGAAGCGAAACGTAAAAAGAGGAAGAATCGGAGCAACCGTGACGGGTTACGGGCAGCGAAGCATTTTGCAAGGTTGCACCGCGCGGCTCGAAAAATGCGTTCGCGTGTACTCTCGGCCACGCACGCCGCGCGATCCATCGGAGAAAACTGAAGCAAACGCGCGGCGTGATCCTCGTCGTCTCCCTCGCGTCGTGCGGTCGGCGCGGTGAGTCGGCGACGACCGCGTCGCTCGTTCTGAATACTCAAACGAGAGGAGGACGCAACGAGAATTCCGGGTCTAGATAGGGGAACGGACGGACGAACGGTCGAACCGTCAAGCAGACGGACTAAATAACTTCCCTCTCCGCCACCTCTCCCATCCCCCTCCCACTCTTCGTCTCCCGACGTTGCTTCGACTTCGATCCATCTACCTCGGCGAGTCGCGTACCCATATAAATAATTTTATATACAATTATGCATGTATGCTACGCAATACTATGTAGACGGAATATTCGAGAACGAGAGGAGAGAGACGATGCGCGCGTATATAGTATACATCTCTGCGTCTTTACATTTCAAATAAGTCGACGATGCTCTCTCGCGCGCGCGCGCGCCCTCGACGACGGGACCCCCATATACGTATTCATTATTGAATACGCGCCTGTGCTTCGTCCGAAACGCCCGGCATTTCTGCGCCGTTCGGCCGAATTCTCTTATTTGTCATAAATTAGGTCCGCGATCGTCTCGGACGCGGCGCGACTCAAAACTGGCGTCCGACGCGGCTTCGGCGCGGGGATCTTTTGGAAATTCTTCGATCCGAAAGTCGCGATGCTTGCGTTAACACATTCGCTGCCACTTGTAGATTGATGCGATCGCGCTTAGTACCGGTAACAGACTGAATAATGTAATGTGTGAAACAATGTGTCTTCGATCGGAGCCGGCGGCCCAGGCGCAAAGTGTCGACTGGCCCAGATCGGAGCCGGCGCGGCGGCAGCGAACGTGTTAACCCGTGCGATTTTGAGTGGCGCGAGTGGAGAAATCGTTTTCGGGGTGCGTTTTCCGATCAGCGGGAATACGATTTACATTAGCGATTGTTCCGCACGAGGCTTCGAGAATGGGCGTGGCCTGATTTCCTCGATTCGTATCGCGCCGATTGTGCGGCGGTATCGCAGCCGAGCTACGCTAGTGGTAATAGCTGGATGCAATCAGACCGACAGGTATCGCGAGAATGCGGGGTCGTCGAAGAAAGGAAAACAAAGTTTGCCTTCCTTTGGGCCCGAATAAACTGTTTCCGAATCCTCGTGTCTACGCACAATGATGTAGGCTTGACAAAATAATATGTATGGTATTTAATAGAAAAAAAGGAAAGAAAAACAACGGGAAATGTTAATAATTCGAGGTAAAAAATCAGAGTACAGATGCACATATCAGTACATCTCTCGGTTACGTAGGGTAGAGTGAGGCTAAAAATGCCGCGGGGTAAAAAGTACTTACCAATCGGCTAGTCTTAAAAAATAAATGACTATTTGATAATTGCGTTATGTAGAAATACACTGCAAAACATTCTGCGGTGTATATAGACTACTTTTGGTGTTAGATCGCAATGGCGTAAGATTGAATGACACCAGATGTGGTGCATATAGATGTGGTTCGCACCGATATGAAATGGTGTTAAAAATTAATACGAGAACACTGATTGCGAATAAACGAAACGGCTGTTTTTTAAATGAAAATCTATCGAATGGCACTTTTTACCTCCGGCACCTTTCAGCCCCATTCTACCCTACGTCTGAAAAATCTGTATGAGAGAGGGAACCTTCAGGCCAATGCGACGCAGAGCCCAACCCAGCTAAGGTCGCGGAGGACCGTCTCGTTATCTCGTACAGATAGGCAACCACCCCCTCACAGACTTCCTCCACTTCTCGTCCGCCCCCGCGCGAGGCGGCTCGGAGCTCGCGCGCCATTATCGCGGGAATCCTTATTTATTGGGAATCGATCGTATTCAAATCCCGGGGCTTTTTCTCCGGCGAGAGAGCGCGCGCGGGGTGCCGCAGATTTTTTTTCTCCTCGGCGCCTACGCGCGCCGCTTCGCGAGGGCGAGAAGCGCGTGGGAGGGGGAATCGGAGGGGAAAAAGATTCCCTCACCCTGCCGCGCTCATCCGAACCTAAAAGCGAATACCTCGCGCGCGCGGCGTCTCTAATCCACCGCGACGACAATCGATACCGGATGGCGAAGCGAATATATAGAGGGGTCTTTCTTTTTCTAAACCGGCAACCTTTGCGAGCGGAAATGTCACCCGTGTAATGTGGAAGAAGGGAGATAAATGTACAGGAATAGGAGAAGAAGAGGAGGGAAGATATCTATGTGTACTTTGTAGAAAAATTGCACGTATGATATAATAACTCGAGTAACGATTTTCGTACTGAGAACAAGGATAGGTACTTCAAAATGTGGCAATATGTCAATCTCAGAAAGTATGGGGGATAGACTTCAGGTAAGAAATGTGGCTATGGGATAGTTATAAATTCGATTAAGTACTAGGTATATTGTACAGGACTAAATTTACGTCTGACACAAGTAAATTTTATACAGTATAGTATTTAATCAAATTCATAACTGCACTGTCACTAGATTTCTATACTTGGAGTTTTTTCTTCATACTTTCTGGGACAGAATGCTGCAATTTTCAAATGTCATTTTTCTAAGTGCATCATTACGCTCCGCGTCGAACTCCAATGCTTCGTTTCTCCTCCTCTTGAATTCGTGTTCTCCACGAGTTTCTCTCCTGACGTGATTGTAGCGCGCGCTACTCGCACACGAAGATCCGTGTCCGCAGAGCACGCGTGCCTCGCGCCCGCGGAACGGGGAGGCGATCTCATACGTGCCACGGGGGCGGAGCTCTGCGTCCACCCCCGAAGAGGCGGCATCCCGCACCCGCCGGCGATCCCGCCCTCATCCTTTCGGCTCCCGAGGGTAGTACAGTTGCTCTGCAGTCGCAGTTAACGACGACGTCGAGAAAAGTGCGTTTTCTCAATCGCATAGATCGGTGGCTTATGAATGCACGTCGAGAAAAATATGCGGCAGTGTTTGCAGGTCTGATGAGATCGATTTATCGTGGTAGACATAGCCAATGGTTATCAATTTATCATATTCCGAGCATAATATTCTTGTACAAGTATTATACCAACCCCGACAGCAACTATAGGTATAACTATAGACAATTGCGATCGAAGTGGATGTACCTATCTCTGCTACCGTAATATTCTCTCCCCCTCGATTCTATGACAAAACGACGGAGGGAAATAAATCACAGGTATACCTAGCTCAAGTTATGTACACCCGCGAGAGACATCCAAAAACCGGATATGTGTACAGACGTACTGGACATAAAGTTACGCCGGACACTGACAAAAATAACTTGGTTAAAATGACAAAACGCATTTGGTTAAACGAGTTTAGTTATTCTAACCAAAATACTGATACACGGTAAAAAAGTGCTGTTAATTTGTAACACCGTTTCACCGATATGGACCTATATGTGCCATATCTGGTGTCATTCAGTCTTAAGTCGTTCTTATCTAACACCAAAAGTGGTCTGTGTAGATCCACACCGCAGAATTGTTTACAGTGTAAGTTGAACCGAATATTTAATTATGCCAACTACACGTCTAGTGTTTCTAACCAGAAAATGGTCAGTCTAATCAATCACAGACGGAGAGAGGATCCATATTTCACCAAACGCTTTGGTTATACGGTCTCCAGGATTTCGGTTAAATCGACCAGGTTATTTTTCTCAGTGAATCCGACGATCGCGCTGCGGGCGATATTCTCTTCGCGCCCGAAACTAGTCCGTCTCGTTTTCGCACGGTCGTCGTGGGCGCCGCGATTACCAAAGAATTATTCAGGGGCCGGCGTAATGGGCGCGTGCGGAGGAAGGCGAGGACGACGCGGTCGTTATCGATTCAGTGGTTGTTAGGATACGAGCCAATAATCGAGAGGGCAGCGAGGAGACGCGCGTAATTTGCCGGGGCATTTTTGTCGCGCGCGAGTTTCGACGCGCGCGCGCCTCCCCGCGTGTGCGGACGAGGATGGTGGCGCGCTCGTGTACACGGACACACGCGTGCACACCGGGTCGCGCGGATACGGAGAGCCGGGGCGGCTCGTACAGCGGCCATCCGAACACGTGTTGCGTGAAACGAACACGGTACGAGCATAACGCGGTAATAATTGAGGTTTTTGTCAGCGGGGGAGAGTGTTTCCGAGAGCCGCGCGCGCGATACTCGCTTACCGACACGCACGCGCGAGCAGAAGGTGGTCATCCGCCCATCGCGACTGGAATTAAAAGTTGCGTCCAGCGCGCGGTGCACTGACAAAAAAATTTGTGTTAAATCTAAGCAAAATATTGGAGACGATGACCAAAGTGTTTAGTGAAATATGGATCCTCTCCATCTGTTTGGTTAGACTGACCACCTTTTTAGTTAGAATAACTAAATATATGATCAGAATAATCAAATACTTGGTTCAACTGACCAGTATTTTGGTTAGAATAACTAAACGCATTTAACTGGATGCGTTTTGTCATTTTAACCTAATTATTTCTCTCGATGTGGGTAGTCGAATCTTGCGATTTTTTTGGTGAACACGTCAACGTAGTTTTTTTTTTCACGAATGGCACAGCAAAAGAGATCACCGTCGCGAGCGGACTTTCAGTCGATCGAAATTGCACAGCGCCCGATAGGCAAACACGAGTTTAAAACGAGAAATAACAGTACACAGAACCGATTCGTCAACTCCGAGTAATCCAAAGGATCCGAACGTATGCTTCACCCTCCCGCGTGCCGAAGGTACCTTCGGCCCCTCCGGCAAAGGGTCGCGAAACGACCGTGTAGACAGAACGAAGGAACGAGCGAGCGCGTATACGTATACGCGTACGCACACGCGTGAGAGCGGCGCGTAGGTGCGTTTTACGTGCCCTCCGCCCGTTCCCGGTATATTCTTACCGTCGAGCACGAACACGGGGGCGAATCCACACACGCGGGGATATTATTAAGAGGGGTTGGAGATGGCGCGGTCCTAAAGATACGGCAGGGTAGGAAAATTGACCGAAGAAACCTCCCCCCTTCATCCGCCCCCTCCTCGCGCCCGCCGCGGTCTCTCGGCTCGTGTGTAAACTTTTCTGAATTTCCTTAGGCAAATATTGCCCGGCGCGCGTCGTTGTATGGGTGTGGAGGGACCCTTAGGGCAGGGAAAATGAGATTTTTCTCCGGGTGCGCGGGCGGGCCGCCGCGTCGGGAGGGGAAATGAATTTGAAATTAGTTCATATATGCCGCCCTATACCGACTCTCTCGTATTACCCGAACCTACCGCGCGTATACAATGCGCTCTCTCTCTCTCTCTCTCTAATATCGCGGCCGCTACCCGGCACTGCTTTGCCGCTACTGCTGGTGCTATACAAGACGCGATACGCTCGACGGATATACAGTTTTGCGGGCGAGAAAAGGTCCGGAGAAACGCGAGAGGCTCCGCGAGAAAAGAAAACGCAATACGGACGGGTCGGGAGAGAATTAGTGGTCGCGTAACGCGCGGAAGTGGGAGATTCGTATTTCTAAATATTCCTCGTGAGAAATTTTCGAGAAATGTGAAATATGAATTACACACTGAGAAAAATAACCTGATCGATTTAATCAAAATTCTGGAAACCGTAACCAAGCCGTTCAGTGAAATATGGATTCTCCATCTGTTTGGTTTGACTGACCAGTTTCTGGTTAGAATAACTGAATATATGTACCTAGTTAGAATACCTAAATATTTCGTTAAACACTAGTATCTTGGTTGGAATAACTAAACTCCTTTAACCAGATGCGTTTTGTGATTTTAATCTAGATATTTTTCTCAGTGTAGGTAAATATTTTTTACCACCCCATCATATACATAACTCTCAATTGCGGCGCTTAATCGACTGAAGAAATTTCGAAGTCAATCACGACTCTCTTCCGAGTTTGCAATTTTCGCAAAAATTTTTGCGGCCGCTCCTCCTTTTCGAGTCAAAGGGTACGAAACGGAGCGTTATCGCTTCGCACGATCGGTCGTAGCGCGCCTCGCGAACGATATACGCCCGCGCGGATAATAATCGCGGGGTGAATTCCTACGGGCGAGTGGCCTGTATTACAGTTCGGCAGAAGGGAAACCCCCTCCTCCGCGCGCGCGCGCATGGGAACCGCGCGAGGGCGAGGGTGGAATAGACGGAGGAGGAACGGCAATCATCCCTACTTGATGAGTTTTTCTTATTTTCCCGGCGGAGTTTTAAAAACGGCCGTTTGGCATGCAAGTCTGCGCAGTCCTGGTCCCTAGATTTATTTCGATTACTTTTTCCATCCCCCCTCCCCCACTCCTTCCTCTCTTCGCCCCCGCCTTGATTTCCCGTCTTATTCTTTCTTTTCTTCTTCGCTTCCTTCCTTCCTTCCTTCCTTCCTGCCAGACTCGCTTTCTTATCCCCGTATCGCTATACCTATATACGCACCTACCCACCCACCCACTCGTCCTATAGGTACGCGTCTGGTGGATAGTTTTACATTCCCTATATCTTCCCGCGATCGGATCTCGAGTACCTATAACGCTCCTTCGTACAGCCTTCCGCGTTTCCTTTGTGAGTTCAATCTCGTCCGGAAAATTGAATGATTCTTAGGCTCACCGTGTGTAGTAGTGATTCGACACCGTCCCGGATCGTCACTGCGAAAGAGATAAGTTTCGTTAGATTATTTCGAAGATTTAATTAAACTGTGCGAGTGTCTATACGCGGTCTGCATATTGGAACGAGGCTAAAGCTTGAAAATAAATGCAAATATCTGATATTTCTTCTTAAAGTCCGAAAATAGAAAAATGAATTTGAAAAATTCATCCCGCGAGGAATCGAATAATCGTCGCGCTCTCTTTTCTTTTTCTAAATAATTCTTTAAAGATATCGAGCAATTCCTCCCTTTTGAAAGCTCGATCAATATACGAGTAGGCATGATTTACCAGCAATTTGCACACACTTCTGCACGCGGCTGCAGTGGAAGCTCCCGCGGTCTTACTTCCTACGCGATTACATTATTACACCGAAGAAGTTCCACGAAGCGTTTCCCATCAATTGAATCCAGTCTTATCAAAGCCCAACCCGACCCGCGGCTCGACGTAGTAGGCGAACGGAAAACAACGAGACAAATCTTCCAAGAAACAGCCGTCGCCTTTGACTATAGACACGCAGCGACGCCGTAACTGTGCTCGCTCGTCGCAAATTCAACTTCACATCATCGCGGATTATTCGCGATTCTGAAATGTAGCTCGTTTTCCGGGTTCGAGAGAGATGTACCGCGTCCCGATTACGAAAACATGTCGTGGTTGCTCGGACACCCGAGTCGAAGTTCCGTTCGTCGACGGTGCGTTCGAATATTGAAGAAGAAAAAGTTGAAACTGCGCGAGTTCTCTGTAATGCGTGCCCCGCGATGAATAAACTCGCGAAGCGTCGTCCGATAAAGCCCGTGGCCGCGCAGGGGAAGCTACGGTGCCGCCTTTTTCTTTCTCGATCGTTTCAAACGAGATAAAGTGGACTTTAACCCCAATTTTCTCTTCAACACAAAAGAGTATCTTACTACGATTTCGTTTAAAATGTAAGCTATCCCTTTCAATTTATAATTATTTCCACGTGTTTGGTCATAACAAATACCGTACTTATAGTTACCGTCGCTCTAATGTGCAGGGGATGATCTGAGCGAGAGAACGAGATGCAGGAACACGCCGTACATGTAACCTATTACAGAGTAGGCAGTACGCGACGGCAAGGGGTAGTATAACGTGACGATATTGTCACCGGGGCGTAGTGTAGAACTATCTCATATATGTTTCAGTAAGGGAAGGGTCGCCCCCCCGGCAATCAGCGGGCATTGAGAGGAAGATTATATTAGTAATAAGCCATTGATATTTCACGAAGCGGCAGCATCTAACACGGCATATATATTCCGCGAAATGGCCGATATATCCCCAAGAGGTTCCAATCAGGGCGAAAAATAATTCGCCCCTTCGCCCGAGCGTCCGCGTCGCGTCGATTCTCGCTTTCGCCCGTAATTTCGCGCCGGCTTAATTAGGTTGCCCCGTGCACGAGGAAAGTTTTTCTTCGAGTATCAGCGACACGCCGAACCGAGCGAATATCGCGCGATAACCGACAAAACGCGGCTCGTTACGCAAAAATATGGAAAACGAAGTTGTGATCCCGCCGCTCGCCCTTCTCTCTCGGCCGACGAAGGCGCCTCTCTCAAAAAAAGGAAATCACGGCTAGGGACAAAAAGCCCGATCGTCGCGCTACATCGTCGACGAGGGAGCGAATCGAGGACGAAGGATCCCAGTCACTCATGAGCGGAAGAAAGAAAGAAAGAGAGCGCTCGAGGACGGTATATACGAGAAGCGAGACAGGGGGAGGAAAAGGGGTACAACGACGAAGTTCGACTCGAAACATTCGGCTCGAACGAGCCCGGTAGGAATTAATTTTTTGAAGGATCGACCGTCGAGAGGAGAGGACCCCATCCCTCCTCGCCTCGCCCACCATATTCACCTTCCGTTGCACCGTTTCGTCACACCTCCGCACCTCCTTTGTTTTAGCCGCTTCGCCTCCGTTTCGGGACTTCTTGCGCCGCTTTCTTGCCCGCGCGTTTCGCCACTTAACTCCGGTAGTGTCGCGTCATCGCGTAGCTGTCCCGCTCTCCTCCGCGGCCACGGCTCCGGCTGACGCTGCCGGAGTTATTACAGGTATGCGCGAGGCGCGGGGAGGAGAGAAAGCGAGGAGAGGAGCGCGAAGGAGAGAAGCGCTCCGTCCTTCGCTCTCCGTCGCACTCGCGCGCGCGGTCCTCGCTCCCTCCTCGCCGGGTTCTCTCGTCCTCGAGAGATCCCCGAACCGAGCCCGATTCCGTAAGACAATGGATTCGCGACGGGAGACGGGTCGTCGGTGATCAACAAGCCGAGGTTGACTGTCGTGGGAGGCTGCGGTGGTCGAGGTTGCGTCCTCTCCTCCCACGTAGAAATTCAATTATGTGGAGTTCGCCGGCGCGAGGACGACTATCGGTAACGCGTCAGCGCCACGTTCCCACAGAAGCGGGGGGGAATCGGTCGAGTCTCGTTGCGCGCGTGAGCCGTGACGAGCGGGACGCGGCGGAGCGCTTCGCGAGTTGGCAACGCCCGCCGACGCGGCTGGGGATATCTAATTTCCGTGGATCCGTCGGGCGGCGAGGTGAGGGAGGATTTTTCACTTCGATTTCGGAAATCCGATAACGTAAATCAACCACTGCCGAGCACTGTAGGTACGTGTGTACCGCAATGGTATCGCCAATGTCAACGCGTCATAATTTAACGTCACATTACGATCTTGATAATATTCGTTTCCTCGAGAATATCTCGCCGACATAAACACATCGCCGTTGGATGCACCGCGCGCCGTGCAGCGGCGGGGCCCGCGCGCGCTCGCAGGTGTTCGAATGTCGCGCGCGCGCGCGTTTGTACCTACACGAATTCCTGCGGCGGGTTAGGTCCGGCGGAGTGCGAGTTTAAAGAGCGTCCCCCGGATCGAAGGGGAGGGGGAAGAAGACGGGCCAGAAGGGGGCGCATGGGACAATTAACTTAAAATGCATTGGCTCGATTGAGGAAGAGAGAGAGAGAGAGAGAGAGAGAGAGAGAGAGCGTTCGTTCGAACGTGTCCGTCCGTCTGTTTGTGAGCATGTCTGACGACGGAGGCACGGCTGTCTGAATGGGCCTCGGAATGCGCCACCCCGCGCGTCACGCCGACGTGTATGCTTCTTCGACACACGTACACACGAGCGCGCGATCCGTCCCTTCGCGTGCGCGCGGGCTCTATTCGGATCTCGCGTGGAGGATCCGGGGGAAACCGGGCTCGACTTTGAATTTCCGGGAAATCTCCTTAGATGGGCGTCACCGGGAGTGACATCCGTCGCGACGCGTCTTCGTCGCGGGACTGCGGGTGACGCACACCCGAGGGGTTGCTCTTTAAATCGAAACGCCGTACCGGGAGAGTCGTCGGGATCTTCCTCCATCTTTCTTTCTCTCTTTTTCTCTCTCAGATGACGCGCCTATCGGGTAAAAAAATATTGAAGCATTAATTTAGACTGGCGCTCTCTTTTCAATTCGTACACTGAGAAAAAATTGCAGTAGATTTAACTAAATCGGTGATTACGGGTGGGGGAGTGCAGATCAAGTTACTTGGAGTAATAATCGATTTGAATGGATTTGTATAGCCTGTTTCCTTCAAATAGCCGTTAATCGCTATAACCAAATTTATTAATCGGAGCAAATAATTCTGCATTTTTCCACCTGTAAACGCTGATTTAATTGAATATGCATACCATTTTTTTTCTCAGTGTAAAGTTATGGCTTAATGACGAATAAACGAAAAGTGCGCGCGTTGACGCACACGTTGCTGCGAGTCTTTTAATAATAAATTCACGGTAATACGAAAGATCACAGCAAACGTCGATCGGCTCAAAGTCAACAGCCGAACGTCGAAAGCGCGTTCTTCGGCGCCTCGTGCCAACGCGCGACGCCAACGAATAGCCGCGCGCGAAGGCATCGAAGTGCCGGTGTTTACCTACTCGCGTAACCGCGGCGCTCGTGCCCGGCGCGCAGTGGGGTAATACGTTTCACGAGAGGTAGCCCCGGAGTGGTTGAAATCATGGGCCTGAAGAAGGAGCGAGTGGCCCGTCCTCGTAAAGCTCAGCTCCGGAATGCCGGGAGTTCGAATAGCCGTCGGTGGCGCTCCGCGTGCCCGGCAGTCTAGCCTCGACGTTGCATACCTTCTCGCCGGGCCGCGCTACGCGTCCCCTTCCCCCCTCTTCTTTCATCGCCCACTCCTTCTTGCACACTCCCCTTCGCAGCCAGCGCGACGCAACATAACGACCGAGCAGCGGACCGCGGTATGGTAGCCCTGTAGACTTATTTTATTGCCCCGGCTACATGAGGCGCGACCGGCAAATTGTCAAAACAAAAAAACGAAACGTCGCGCGCTGACCGCGCAACGACGGCGGCGGGGGCGGGTGGAGCGCCGGGAGGTGTCTCGTCGCGGACTCGCGTCGAAGAGAGCGATGGAAAAACGTCTTTTCATTGTCGCCGAGGGAGGGGGACACTCGCGGAGAGAGATCTCCCGCGATGGACCGCGATCGAGAGCTCTGACACGTCCCTCGCGTCGTGTAAGGGCTGAATCTCGCTGGGTTCACCCTCTTCCCAGACACCACTCAACGCTCGCTATTACCGCGAGAGAGTTCCGTCGACGTTGAATTACCATTCGACCCCATCAATAATTTCGGCAACCGTCCGTACGCGCGAAGAGATTTTTCTTTTCTCTGAAATCTCTCCATCGATTCGTCACGGGTTAAGTGCTTCTTCCCGCCGATCTCGTGTCCCGCGACATCGGGGCGTCGCTGCGAGGTTTTCGGGATTACTCCTTCGCCTTCTTAAAGGCCACCGCGCTTCTACACCCTCTCTCGCTCTTCCCAATTATCCTCAAAGTTTCGCCCTTCCGCGTGGTCCGCTCTCATGAAAAAAAGAAAAAAACAAAACCGAGGAGCACAAGCTCGAAGTAAGAAGAGGGTCAATAGCTCCTCGTCGAGTTCCGCGAGTGGTCGCGCACAAAGAGAAGAGGGTTTCCTCGACCGAGCCTTCTACGCGCTGATTAAAAATTATCACCCAGCCATTACAAAAGCGCGGCACGCTCTCCGCGCCTCTCGCTCCCTCCTTCCCCCTTCTCTCTCTCTCTCCGTCGCGTCACCCTTTTGCTCCCACTATTTTATTTATTTCAACCGCTCGCCTCTCGACCAAAGGCCAAACAAGCTGCGGTGGTCGCCGAGAGTTAGCGAGCGGGGAAACTTACCAGACGAATTAAAAGTTACTCGTCGCGGGAGAAGCGAAGAAGAAGAAGAAGAAGAAGAGAAGCAGAAGGCGTTGTGCGGCAGGAGGAGGAGGAGGAGAGATAGAGGGGAAGGAGGGACGGGAGGGAAAGGCGGAGAGGATAGGAGTTTTCGTAGGGTGAGTCCTCTCGGGCTCGAGAAACCCCCCTCGAATATTTATGCAAACCAGCACGCGAGGAAACCGACAACGAGCGGACGGAGCGACTACTCGATCTTCACGTGCGACACGGATCGACCCTCTCCTCCCCGCGCCCCGCCTCGCGCTCGCCTCCTCTCTCGCCCCGCTATCTTCTTTATAACGTATGTAACTCTACGTGCACACGAATGCGCTCGCTCGCCCGCGGCCACAAAAGAGACCGTGACTCGTCAACCGCGCGGTGCGCCGCGATGCGATACACGTAGATGCGATATCTCGCGCATCGTCGACGTCGGTCGACCCGCAATCCGGCCGATGCCAGTGAACTTTGACTCGGTGAGTTTACGACGCGGCGAGTCCGCGAGGAATCGCCGTCGATCGGCGGTCGCGAGGGGCGAGGCGGGGAGGAATTCCTCGCCGTCGTACTCTTCCCACCCCGGAAACGAAGGCGGGAAAAGTCGCCAGGTGCGGGGGATCAAGTTTTCCTGGACATTTCTCAGGAATCTTAAAAATCCCGGAAAGTCGACTCGATCGTGGCTCGCGGAGAACTTTTACGCGGTACGCTTAGGTGGATCTGATATGGGAGCATTAAAAGGGAGAGGGAGAAAGAGAGTGAGAAAGAGAGAAGGGGGGAGAGAGGTATCTCGAGGTGGAAAACATGATTTGGCAATGCGCAAGCCAGCCACCACCCGGACGGACTATAAAAATCTTATCGGCGATCTCCGAGCCGGGGCGAGCGGGTGGGGACACTTAATATTAATGTCTCCTCTCCCGCGGAGGTATCCACGCATCGATATAGAGGGTGTCTCGTAAGCGCGCGTTCGAATCTTTCACGAGCAGCGGGTACCAATGGAAAATCTTAATTAAACATTTTGTGGATCACTCTGGCGGCACGCGATGTACGTTAATTTCACATATATTTTCCTACGAATACGATCGTGCACCGGAAATTATCATTTTCCCCGTAATCGGCATGTCGATTAATTTTTTTATCGAAGAAAAAACTTCTTCAATTAGTTTCTCACATTTTCTCGATATTCTACTCTCTTCTTTCTTTATATTTATCACGCTATTGTTCACTGAATTGAACTGCATATGCAATAGAAATTATTAGACATGCGTAAAAAAGTTAAAGCAAAGTACACCAAAGGAAAAGGTTCAGTTGAACACGAACCTAATAGAAAAATTTCTTTGAGATGAATAGGAATTTATTCACATCGAACAAAAGTCCATTTTAATTAGATTGACGCGAAACATTTATCAAATTCAAATAGACTTTTGCTCGATGTGAATACATTCCTATTTATCTCAACTAGATTTTTCTATCAGGTTCGTATTCAGCTAGACCTTTTCCCTCAATGTGTAGGTAGACAAGCACGCGCTCACACCTACTTAACCAGGCATCATACGTAGTAACTCGATATAAAGTCGCACTCTCTCTCAGCTCGGAGCGTTAACAGTAATCGCGACATTTACGTCCTGGACGCGAGGACTTATTTAAACACCCACCCGTTAGGCGCAGAGCCGAACGCGACCATACGAATAGCCGAGCGGCGCGCCCCACATAACGTATGAACACCGCGGTCCCGAGGTGGTATAGGAGTTTAATTGGCGGTAATATGAATCCGCGTAATATAAACCGCCATCGGTCTCCTGCGCGGGGAGAGCGGAGGAGCGAGAGAGAAAAAAATAGAGGTAGCGAGAGGGCAGAGCGGTCTAGCCTCCGCTCGACACGCCAAATCGATGTCCTCGCGTTAATAACGCAACCGGTTGTTAATCGTAGCATCCCCTTCGAGATTTATTCGGCCTTACATTTATTATGTTTGCTCGGAGTCACGCCAGCGCGCGCGCGCTCGGCTCGGCCTGGCCGCTAAACGCGTCCATGCTAATTGGTAATTATTTCGTGAAATATGCGCGATCGACGGCGGTCACCGAGGAAATTCTCCGTGCGCAATTTTATTCGCATGAATGTACCAGATATATCGCAATCGTAGATACCGGAGACTCGTAAGAATTCTACATGTTTCTTCGCTTTGCGAAAATTATCGTTATCGCGCGTTAGCAACTCGCCGGGGTTCTTTGGATTTTCTTACAGCCTTTTCATGCGAGTATAAGCACGAGAAGATAAATATCTATGCGAGTAATAAGGGTTCTCGAGGCGATACTAATTTCTAATTAATTCGAGAAATACGTGCATGCGATCGATAGTGATCTAAAAGATTTTTCAAGGCATTAGCTTGGGCTGTACACTGAAAAAAATAACTTGGTTAAAATGACAAAACTTATCTGGTTAAACGAGTTTAGTTATTCTAACAAAAATATTAGTAAGTTGGACCAAATATCTAGTTATTCTAACTACATGTCTAGCCGCTTTAGGCCCAGTTATATAACTCAGGTTAAACTATAATCTCTGGTTAGTTGCTACGGAGTAGCCAATAGCAAAGCTGGAATCATAGCAACCAACCAAGGATTATAGTTAATCCGGAGTTGTACAACTTGGCCCTTATCAGAAAATAGTCAGATTAACCAAACACACAAATGGAGTACCCATATTTCTCCAAACGATTTGATTATGGTCTCCAGGATTTTGATTAAATTGACCAGATTATTTTCTCCATCTATAAACAGAAATGCTCCAACCATTGCGCCAACGGACGACTCGGTCTGGCTCCAGGATTCCTGGTTACACTCTCGCGAAAATATCGAGGGACCGAGAGAAGAGGGCCAAGGGGGTTTAAAAAGTTCTCCTCTCGTCGAGAAAATTATCGTCGATTGCCATCCGACATCCTGCAGTCGAATCCACGGTCCTTCGCCCTTTGCTCCCCCGCCCTTTGGTCCTTCGATCGGCGAAGATAAATACGCGAGAAAAGGTTCTCGGGAATTCCCCTCTGGGTAGCTTTCCTCCTTCCCGCTCTTATTCTCGGCTCTCGCTTCCCTTTCTTACCTCTCCTCTTTCTCTCTCTCCGTCTCTCTCTCGCTCTAATGTATTCACAAATCTTAGTTCTAACGCGCTGTTATCATTCTTCGAGCAGCCCCGGCTTTCCGATGAGGCGGGGGGTGGCGGCGGTTTTTTCCCCCGCGCCCCCACCGCCGCCCGGACTCACGAGGGAGGAATTCATTTCGCGGCCCAACGCCCCCGTCTCTCGCGAGCGAACGCCACTATTCGATTGCTTCGATTATCCTTACCTTATTCCTCTCGAAGCCCGAGCGCCGCGCCACCCTTCCCGGAACTTTCCCCCCTCCGCTCCCGATTCTCCATTTTCATTCCGCTTTCGTCCCGGGCCGCTTTATCAGCCGCGCGACGGCCCTGCAGACGACAACGTATATGAGATCCGTCGTCCCTTGCGGATTTTCAAGTCTAACGGACCAACTAGAGAGTTCGACCTCGATCGGGACGCGACGCGACTCTGGGGGTTTCTTTCCTTTTTTTTCTCTCAGAAAATTTTGTAAGAATTATCGAATTTTTCATGATTTGCGCGTATTTATGAATTTTCTGCGCAAATTTCCGTAAGATGTAGCGTCGAATCGCGTAATCTAAAACGCGTTATAACCGAATCAAAGAAATCGATTTCCTTTCGACCAATCGCGAACGATGGCCAGTCCGACGAGGGACACTCCACGGGCTCGGATCTAGAGGAGAAGTACCTAAGAATATCAGGGAAGAGAGATCCGAGCCGACGCGAAAGAAGATAGGGGGGGTTGAACTCGCGTCGTCATTCTGGAATATGAGATTTCTCTATGAACGAGCGTGTGTGCAGAGAGGAAATAAGGAACGGCGAAGGGAGGGGAGTTTCGTAGATGGGATAAAGCACGTATACGCGTGTATGGATAGGTACACCCGTACGCGAGGCCGTATGGAGACGAGAGGACATTATTGGATTCTGAGCATTCCCAGAGTTATTAAAATTCGAAGCCACACACAGACACGAGAGAAAGAGAGAGAGAGGGAGCTCGCGGAGAGGGGCGGTCGGAGGATCACGGGGAGAGGACACAAGCCGTCGTCGGCGGGGGAGAGAGAGCGCGCGGGGGGGGGGGGAGAAAGAAACCGAGGGTCGAAGGTGGGTAAGACGCGCTCGAGAATATTAAAGTCCCACTACACTCTTTCCGCGCCTTCTTTCAAGACGGCTTCACCCCCGTGTTCCGTCATGCATCTCGTATCTCCCCCACCTCATCCACGAGCGCGCTCGAAGAGCTAGTTAGCGAGTCGAAAAGCGAGGGGGGATCGACTAGCGCGAGCCACTGTAAAACCGAGAAAGGGACCCTCGTCGATTGCCGGGGAAATATGTCGAAGTCCATAAACCGCGGGAAGCGCCTCCCGCGGGAGAGGGAAGGAACCAGAGAGAGGGAGAGGGCGATAATCCGTATACACGGGAGGAGGGAGAACGATATGGAAAACGTAGGGGAAGATATCGCGCGTGTGCGCAAATATAGAAATTCCCGTTTAATCTGTATAATCGCCGCGTGACACCGTCCATCAATCAAACTTCACAATAAACTTAATATCGTATACCGGAGGCGGACCGTGGCTTCTATACAATATGTATAGGATGATGTCAGTCAATGCCGAACGTAGGTTTCCTTCTCTACGCGCGAGCGTGTAAGTAGTCCTGCGGTCTGCAGCAGAATGCATACGTGCACACCTACAGGCGCTCATGTACGATGGAAAAATCTCAAACAACGGTTCGCCCCTGCACGCGGAGGGCTGATCGATGGCTGCGACTTTGCGGTGCGGATAGAGAGATCGACGTATACACGCCAATAGAGGATTCTTTGTACGCGCGAGCGCGCTGTCGAATGCGCCGTTCGTTTAATAATCGATGACTGGTTCTGCGCTACATACGCCGATACGGTAGAAACACTGAAGATCCGATGCTGTGACGGGTGGAATTTTTGTTGCGTACGGGAGGGAAAGGACGAAGTAAGATGAGCGGCTCAAGTCGGAAATTTACCATTGCAGTGTACATATGTAGGTACACTGAAAAAAAATTGCTTAATTTAAATATCGGTGAGGTTAAATATGGCGAACCTTATGGTGTAATCGTTTCAAGTAGGTATTCACTCGCTTCAACTTCAATTTGATTTCTTCAACTCTATTTATTTTTCCTTATACTTTTATGACACTGAAATAGTTGCACAGTGAGGTTTGCCGTATTTAACTTCACCAATGGTTGAATGAAGCAAATTTTTTTCCAGTTTAATTAGCTTTTCGCCAGCGAGATCATCCACGTGGATCTCGAAATAAATCTTACATCTCCTATTTTACCACCTGAGGAGAAGAATTTCATAAAATCCTTTCTTATAATTGGTGCTTACACTGAGAAAAAAAAAGTAGCTAACAAAATAATTGTATTGAGACAATATGATAACCTAAAAAATATTTGTTAGATTATCCAAATGTTTAGCTCTGCCATCAAAGTTTTCGTGAAATCAATCAAATAATTTTGCGATTCCAAAAAAACGTTTCGTTGACTCGTATCCATTCAAAATATTTCGTTAGCCCAACCAAGAGTTATTTCAGTGTACGTCACAAAAGAAACCTCCCGTCTAAATTTCATATAATTAGCTTCAGCGATTTTGGCACGGCGTTGATGAATCAGTCTGTCAGTCAGTCACTCAGTTAGGACATATTCTTTTATGTGTATAGATGGTCGCTGGCGGGAATCATTAGAACTATTCTCCACTTTCCCCTATACCCACGAATAATTCTCGCTCCTCCTCTCTCAACGGCTTCGGCCGCGATAATCACCGCGACGCGTGGATCGGCAAAAATGACGCAACCCCTGCGCGCATATCGATCGCACGGCAATCGAAGCCTTCTCCTCCCGTGAGTCATCAATGACGCGCGAGCCTCGAACGGACATAAATCCATCCGCGGACAATTAGACCAGATTTCTCCCCCCGCCCGCCCAGCGTTCGCTCGTAAATTTAAAATTACGCCGAAGCGATCGAAGGGTTCGATCCGACGGGACTAATTCGCGCCATTCTCCCCGCACCCCTTTTTTTTCCCGATCGCGCCGGAATCATCGCTCGGCGCGCCGTCGTCCACCCTCTTAAATCCGTCGGCTGATCCCATTTGTAATTTTTCATCCCTCTCTCTCTCTCTCTCTCTCTCTCGTCCCTTTCTTCGATTCGCATATATACTCGGTACATGCGGCGTATCTCAATCGCATCTCCATGTGTGCTCCCGTATGTGCATATATTTAGAGTAGGTGAGGACACGCGTAGATAGCGCCGAATTCTCTGCGCCGGCAAAGAGACGGACCCGGCATCCGTCGGAGGCTCTTATACGCGGCGCATCAGACCGGCATGCGCATTAATTGGCAACGCGCAGCTCGCGCGCCGATGCGTCCGGCAAAGAGATAACCCCGCGTCCGCTGTTAGAGGCCCGGTCCGCGCGGGGGGCACTCGCGTTTGATTTTTGGCCCGCGCATTGCTGCCCGTCGAACCGGAAGAACCTTTAGAGAGTTTTTCCGTCCGGAAAAAGGCAGCGCGGCCGCGAGTACTCCCGCAGCGAGCGGCCGGAGGCTCCGGACCCGATCTACTCTTTCATTTCGTGATTGCTGTTTTAAATAATTGCATCTCCGCTCTTCCTGCTAGTGCGCGCGCGCGTTTGTGTCGGATGTGTATAGGCGCGCGTATATTTATCGCTGCTCTCTCTTTATCCCCTCCTCTCTCTCTCTCTCTCTCTCTCTCTCTCTCTCTCTCTCTACATCCGCGACCCCTTTTACCGTGCACGCTCCCTCATCCCCTCGGGTTAGACATCCCTCGCCGCTCTCGCGCTCGCTCGAGCGTCTCTCCCTCTCGCCTCAAAAATTTCCTCCGCCTATTCACCGGGAACTTTTAATATCTCGGGAAAAAGTTCTTCTCTCGGCCGCGCGCCGCCGGGTTTCCGCGCGTTCTCCTCCTTCGCCCCCACCTCCTGCGTTGGGTGGTCGCTTCCATCCTCGTCTTGTGTGCTTTGAACGAGAGATATGCGCGTGTAGATGTGGGAACGCGGGTAATATAAGGTGCGAATGGATGTGCTTTGTGCACTGAACTGTAAATAAAATTTGTATCAAATTTAATACAATTTCGCATAAAGCTTTTGTGCAATACGTGATTATGAAAATTAATATTCCCCGTTATGAAATTTATAAGGGCAATTTCACGAGGAAATATATTAAATAATTTTAATAATTACCGAGTATATTAATTTTCGTAATAAGGTAATGAAAAAAGCTTTGTGTAAAATTATATTAAAGGTACACATCTTTTTTTACAGCATGGAAAACAATATTTCGACCACAAATACATGTAGTGTAATTTTCGCCTTTGTCTGGCGCTTAGTCTACTTCGTTCTAAATTTCTACTTCGTCACGCGGCACGTCATAGCACCGTCTGCAGTAGATCAAGTCCCTTCTCGGTTCAGCCACGCGAGCTCTCGAGCGACTAGCGTCGAGTTCAGTGGAAAGAGGCGGTTCGATCGGCGCGCGTCAGGAAAATAAAATACCGTATCTACGCGTTGAAGTGTTTCGTCGCGTACCTACACGTATACGCGATAGGGACAATATCCTTGTCTCTCCCCGTCTCTGTATAGCGTACGACTATCACGCGGATCTATACGGAGGCATGCCACTCGGACCTGCCGAGCGAGTTGTACCGGCTCGCACGATCTCGGTGCTATTTTAGGAAGACACGCGACTCTCGCTTCTCGTACGATTTCTAATGCTCCCGCGGAGTGATATAATGTCACGTTATAATGTAAAATACCGTGATAAAATGGGCAAGCTCTCCGTTGCCGCCGGTAATCATTGTATAAAATAGTATACTCGCATGACAGCCGACACTTCCACGACGCACGCATCGCCCCTCGTGATTTACGGGGCAGGTTTGCAGTTCTATTTTATTTTATCCCTTTATATTAGGGGTTGGAGCGGCCCCGGTTAGTTCCCACCCCTCGCGCTCGCCCCCCGCTCGGTCGCCATCCGGCGCTCGCCGTTTTCCGAAACGAGTTCGATTTCCTTCGATCGCCTCGAACTCTCGCGCGTGGAATTAGAAGACGTACTACGGTTTTCTCAGGGGGCACACAGGGCGGGCGCGGGGGAGAGAAAGGAAAAGAGAGAAAGGGAGGCGACGACCAACGCGTGGCAACGTTGAAAATTACGGGAGGGCATCGACGTCCGGGGGTGTTATTCGGCTTTAGGGGTGTCGAGACCGGGTATCGAGGAGGGTATTGGATATTTTTTAACAAGCTACGGAGGAGGGAGAAATATCATATTTCTGTAAAGCCACCCCTTGCCCCGGTACCCAGGGGTGGGAGGCTCGTTTTCCCCCTCGAACCCCGCGCCTCGATCGATCGCTCCCGCGAAGCGGCCCTCCGTTGTTTCCCGTACACCCCCTCCGGGCATCGCGAAAGAAGATGCAAGTCTCCGAAGAATTTCCGGAGAATTCTCGTTAAAGCGTCCCGTCCCTCGCGAAACGGAATGAAAATCGTTCGCGTTTAAAATTGCGGCTGTCGACCACTTTTGATGATTTTTAATATTCGGGGTAATGCTGAGAAGAAATTGAGCATTCCACGGAAACACGATTATCGTTGAAACGAGCAATGGTACGCACGCGAGTGATACGCGCAAAATTTCATCTCGACGTCGTCTCCGAATAGAAGTTCTCGCAGAGCGTTGCAAGCAGGTGGACCGTCTAATGTTCCGATCGTAGGGGCGAACGACGGCGACAATAACGACGACGACGACGACGACGACGACGACGACGACGACGACGACGACGACAACGACGACTTCTCGAAATCGCTCGAAGAAAGCAACTCGGGCCGCGCCGTGCTCACAAAGTACCACGAGGGAAGGGTTTCGGAGCGGTGCTAAGCGAGTGAGGCTAACCCGCAAGGAAAGAAAGGTTTTATCTGCTTGCAGTTATTTATCGCTTTCCGTTGTAGCGCTGGCGTCGGGGAAGGGCCAATCAGAAGTCAGTATCCCAGTACCAGTCCACGCCATCCGCATACATTATCGTGCGGAGCCTCGGCCATTGTCTTTCCACCGTTGTAAATCACATTTTATTCCCCCGCTTACGTTTTATTTTATTTATTTGTCGGAGAAACGTATCGCTACCGTACTCTCGTGGGCAACGTGGTACGCGTACGTGTACGGGTCCCGTACGTGTGTCCCGCCGTGCGTCCCACGAAGGGACTCTCGTGGCGAAGGCGCGCGCGCACACGAAGGTTCGCTCGCGCGAGTGCGTGTCGCGAGGGGTTACAGCTACGCCGCAAAACGTGCGAGCGTGAGCGGGACCGCGGACGCGCGCACGACCGCAGTCGAGACGCGCTGCGAACGACGCCGATTTTTCTGTAGACGAAGCGAGCAAAATTGCGTCGTCGATTCGTCAATCGTCGTTCGTGCGAGCGGAGTCTCCCTGCGGACACGGGAGGGCGAGCGGGGAGTCGAGAAAACGCACGCGGCGTAAGGAGTAACAGCCACAGACTGCGCGACAGAGGCTGTGCAGTGGAACGGCCGAGAGGCGAGTTGCAAACGGAAGCCGTTAGGAGTTGGCACTTGGGTTTCGTGGTTTGGAATGGTAATCAGAGGCCAAATCTTAGTAATCCGCAATTGCGTGGTTTTTTTCTAACGCGAGAGCTGCCTATTAGATATTGGCTCTTGACTACTTTTTGCGGCTGACTCTTTAGAAGTGGAAACTGAAGGCCAATAATTGTTGGTTGTTCCTGTCAACGTCACCTCAGTACCACGTAAACTAAACACCCTCGCATAAACATCTCTCTCGCAGTGAGAAATTGTTTTCTCGTCAAGGGGGAATCTGATCGTCGCGACAGGCGATGCTTGAAAAAATATCGCTGACGGAAGGATCGTGATTTCTCGCAATCGAGAACAATTTTATCGAAAGACCGTGCGATGAGAATTCCTACTCGCGATGCAAATGAAACTTTTTTAGAGTGAATGCACACTCTTTCGAGGGTGTACTGGGAAAAGTAATTGGTCAATTTAATTAAAATTTTGGAGACGATGACCAAACTATTCGGAGAAATATGGATTCTCCATCTGTTTGGTTAGACTGACTACTTTTCGGTTAAAAAAAACGAAATATTTAGTTCCACTGACTACTATTTTGATTAGAATAACCAAACACATTTAACTAGAAGCGTTTTGTCATTTTAACCTAATTATTTTTCACCATATGCGAATCCTCGCCGCGCGTGCGTTCTCTCGAGTCGGTACGCGCCCCGAGGCGTGCCAATTTTACCCGCATCCGGCAAGTTTGATGACTCCGGAGGTGCTCCTCGGCGAGAGAGAGAAAGAGAAAGACAGCAGAGTCTAATGGACAAATATCGCGCGTCACTGCAACGTTGCAGATGCGACGAGTCCTCGTTCTCGTTCTCCGCGCTCTCGACGTTCGACGACGCGACGAGCGATCGTTTCTTCGCGTTCGGTCGTAGCTGCTGACAGCGACGAAGGTGTCCGCGGGGCACGAACTTTATCGCCGCGACGTCGCCGATGCTGCCCCGACCCCGACCCCTGCACGGATTCTCCGAGTGTATAACGTATAGTATACGTGTAGCGATGAGAGCAACGACGCCACGTTTAGCGATATACGGCGGGAACGATCGGTAATATAGCGGGAGGACGACGCGACGCTCTCGCACGGGAATTCGACAAATTGACAAAGTTGGAGGCTGGAGGTCGAGGATAGGAGGTGAGGAGAGTTTGGCCTGATTTGGTCTCGCGGCGTATCGCGCGCAAAATGCAGGCTTTTTCGGAGATTCCCCGTATAGTTTTCGCCTCGCTTTCGCGAGAATCGGCACATAGCTTCTTTCGTCTCCCTTGGTTCTTTCTCTTCCGCTCGCCAGTGTGTACGTACGATTCCGTAGATCATCCCTCCCCCCGTTCACGTTCTGTTCTTCTTTCCAAATTTGCCAAGTCTCGGACGGAATAAAAAAAAATGCTTGTGATAGTTTCAGCGGTGCAAGTAGACCATGCAGGCCAGGCTCTCTCCCAGCCTCAGTCGCATCCTGGCCACCAACAGGTCAGTAACAACGAGAAATTTTTAAGAACGTCTCGGATTTCTTTTGGGACGGCGGTAGAACCACGACCGATTCGAAATGCGCGTGCAGTCGAGGCGTTTGCGCCAGATTTTGAGAAGACGACAGACGAAAAACACTGCATTTTCCCCACCCGCGGTCAGATACTCGCGTGTATCGAGGGTTGCTGATTTCTGATCGAGTTTGATTTTCAATATTAGTGATCGCATCGTCGATGCGACGTGATCACTCGATGCGGTCAATCATTCGACTATGTATTGTCAGGTAGGCTATTATTCGTGGTTCTATCGCATGTCCCGCGGCTACGCAGACGATCAGTGAGACTTCTGTAGTCTTATGTATTTGTGCTAGATGTTTTTTTCTTGTGGTCGTAGTAGATGGTACTTATTAGATGAGTGTTGAAGTAGCGCATTCGTCGAGACTGCCGAAAACTTCGGTAATAAAAAATGCCTTGCGAACAAGTAAAGCTTCGCGCGCAAACCCCATTAAACGACCCCTGCATACGCGATGCAGAAACTTTATCCGTCGATCCTTCGCTCATCGGACACGCCACGTGTCGTCGAGTCGTCGTAAATCTCTTTTCTTTTTGTTTCTTCACCTGCGAGCCTCGACGGGAGTACCCAAACTTTCGCGAGTGGTTCTCTTTCTCTTTCTCTCCCCGCAGCGCGGAAACAAAAGGAAAAAAAAACTTTAAACCATCGACCGCCCGGCAAATGTAATTCGTTTTCATGGGTGCTTCACGCCGACCCCTCGTCGCGCGCGAGAATCGTCCTTCGACTCGTGATTACTCTCGCTCAACCCTCCCCGGCCGACTTTTTTCCGCAACTTTTTGCCGCGTGCAAAATTAGCCAAACCTCAAATTAGACTACCAGCCCCCAAACTCACGAACGCGTGTACAGTCAGTCACCCCTCGGCGGCGCGCAACTCGACACCGCGAGTGGCGCGTGTGTTTTGGATTTTTTTCCTCGCATCCCCCTCAGCACCATGCAAATGAGCGGATCGCTGCGCACGGGTGGCGGGCCGATCTCTGCATCGGCGAGGGGTGACACATTTTTTACATGCCCCCGAAGAGGAGTGTCCCCGATTGCTCGTTCGCGCGGTGAGATCTCGCTCTTTTAAATTTCGAGAGTGGACAAGAATATGTATACCGAGAGAAATAATTGCTAATGTTAAAAAAAATATGTTTTGAATGAAGAATGTATGATTTTATAAATTTTTAAGAATACGGATTCTTGATTTACGATTATATATTCTTGGTTCAAGAGTACCTTTGTTGGAATAAGAAATTTCTGCGCGAAAAAAAAATTATTCAAGCCTATCAAATATCTTCTTGTACGAAGAAAACCATGGCTTGAGATCTTAGATTTATATAATGTTCCCAGGTGGAAAAATTCGACATATTTTCTATATAATCCATATGTGGTTTTGGTTATACGTGAATAAACCATACATATATTATATACAAAATATATGGAACATTCCCGTCTGGGTTCTTGATTGAAGAAAACATCTTTTTGGTCCCACTAATTATTTCTCTCAGTGTGCACTGAGAAAAAATTTTATATTCAATTAAATCGATGTTAGCAAGTGGGGGAATGCAGAATTAGTTGTTTCAACTGATAAATTCGGTTATAACGATTATCGGCTATTCGAAGAAAATAGGCGGTAGTCCATTCAAGTCAATTATCAGTCCAAATAACTTGATCTGCATTCCCTACCCGTAATCGCTGATTTAGTCGTATCTTTGGTCAAATCTGCTATATTTTTTTCTCAGTAATACGAAAAAAATCGTCGGCCCTCGCGACTCTCGGCGCGCGGCTCCGCCTGCCGCGGTCTAAATCAAATTTACCGAAAAAAGAAAGAGTGACATTTCCATCTCAGGATCGTTACGACATGCGACAGCCTCCGCGGGCTTGTACGTCTGACGCGCGCCGCCGTAACCTCTGACCCGCGACCCGAAAAGTCACAGCAGCGTCTCTTGTCATGCAAATACAGCGACTGCGCACGAAAGCGAGCGTTCCGTCGGTGACGCAGGAACGCGCCGGCGAATAATGCAAATGCGGCGTTATACACACGCGCGCGCTCCTGGTAAACACGTGTCCTATTATATCGTTATTGTTCTCTCGACGGAGCGATGGCAGCGACGCGATGGCATAGCGATACCCGTGATCGGTTGAGCGAGGGGACATTCGACTCGATCTTCTCTTCTATACTCAGGGAATCAAAATGTGACACTCTTACGGTTCGCTACGGGTCGTCGTAAAAGTGCGACGTGTCGATATAAATCTGTGGCTTGGTTCTAAAAGGGCCAATATCAATTTTTCAAGATTTGGGCCAAAGTGCATGATCAAACTGTATTTCAAGAGATCCTTCAAATGTAGAAAGGGCCAATTCGTACTTACAATACCATTTCACGGGAAAATGGTTGAAACTAAGATTTAGTAGTATGTAGTTTAAAAACGCCTTTAAACTTAGAGCATTATTTTAAAATAGATTTGCCAAAATGTGCATTTTATGACTTTGGCCCTTTTAGAACCAAGCCACAGTAGTTACGTCGTAGATGTAAATCGGGAAATGGAACGTTTTAAGTAACATGCGTTCTACACGCGTATGAGGAACGGAGCGTGATGCTTTCGCCGGGGAGACGCGCGGTCGAACTGGCGTTCGTGCCCCGGTGGGAAGTTACGTCTCGAATGCTCGTTGACCTGCCGACATTCGGATGCGATGTACGGACACGCTCGGATGACTTTTTTTTTTTTAAATCACGCCCCGCTCGTGTAAGTAACGTATCTCGACTAAACAAAGTATCACGATGCCAGAGACACGATAAGCGACGTGCTTCGCGTGAAAACTATCTCGATGTGTAATCGAAATCCCCCATCCGCACGATTATTAAGAACGAGCGCCAGGCGTCCGTGTCTGTTCGGCGTTATTTATACCGCTTCGGCGTACGATCGAACGTCGAGATATCGACTCTTATCCGACTTAAATGCGATTCGTCGTGTCCCCAGCGTCTCGCGATTCGTCTCGCCCCGGTCGCCGCGGCATTTGCTAGTCAAATTCGCGGCAAATTTACGTCACGTCACATCACCGCGCGATGTGATGTACCGCGGCGCTCTCCGTACAAGTTTCCACTTATTGGCGACGTACGGTCGTGGAATTTAGAGAAATCGGCCGAAAAGTATCCAGGTGGAAAAATTCTATATATTTATTTTGTATATGATCCATATATGGTTTTGGTCATATATGGATCATATATGATTCTGTATTAACCAAATAAGGACTATATATAGATTTTTAAATGATTGTATAATCCATATATAGTCTGCATGTGTAATCAATATAGAAATCATATATGTATAATCCATATATGACCAAAACCACATATGGATCATACAGAACTTTCCCGCCTGAGTATCCTCGCACATTTTTACGTCGAATTTTATGCACTGGGAAAAAAATTGCTTGATCGAAATATACGTTTCTTTTAGTAGTCCTAAGAACATATTTATTCGATTCGAATGAATACCGATTTGATCCAAATAATATTCAGTTAAATCAATAATAATTATACCGTATGTCCTATGGTAAATTAAATAGGTTTATCTCTAGATCTTTTCCCTGAATTTCTCTGAACCGTCATTCATTCCAATCCAATAAATGTGCTCTTACACTGAGAGAAATAATTGCTAGTGTCAACAAAATATTTCTCGAATCAAGAACATGTGATATTACACATTTTTAAGAATACGGATCTTCATCGAAGAATATATATTCTTAATTTAAGAATACGTTTGTTGGAACAAGAAATACTTTCTCTACGAAAAAAAGAAAAAAATTACTCGAGCTCATCAAATTTCTTTTCTTGCACGTAGAAAAGCATGACTTAATCTTGGAATTATATCGTGTTTTTAATTGAAGAAAACATTTTTTTTTTATACCAGCAGTTATTTCTGCCAGTGTGTAGGACTATTCAAAAACAGCTTTATTTCGATGAAGGACATTTTTTGCTCAGTATATTAAGTACTAACGATATCGACGAAAGAATACAGAGGGAAACGAGCTAAACCTCATTTGTGTGACCGACAGCGACGGACCCTTTAAACAGAATGCCTTTCGCACGTACACTATTTCCTCCGCACTTTTGTCTCGCGTGTGCACGCGCTTGCACGTACGCGCGGTGCACTTATGTACACCCTTTGCGAACGAACGAGGCACGGAGATGCCATGTAATCATGTACGCGCATACCATGTCCACCCTTACGGCGGCAACCGTACGCGCCGTCACCCTCGCGCACTGTATTCGCTGTGAGCGGCGCGCTTTAAAAATGCATAAGAGCGCAGCCACTCATTTTGCGCACACGCGATAGGAAAAATTAATAATATTACATCACGTGGGAGAGGGAGCGCGCGCCCTTCACGACGAGAGAAACCGGCTGCGACCGAAGACTAAGTTGACGGGTATCATTTTTTTCCTACGTATTGAACGATAAGTTTTTTCTCTCACAATCAATATGCAAATTTCTACAAATGGTGCATTGCACCTAGGAAAAAAGGTCTGGTTGAATACGAACCTAATAGAAAGATTTATTTGAGATGAATAGGAATTTATTCACATCCAACAAAAGTCTATATGAATTTGATTGATGTTCTACTAGGTTCATGCTGAATTAAAAAAGATATGCGAATTATTTATCAAATTCAAATAGATTTTTGTTCGATGTGAATACATTTCTGTTTATCTTAAATAAATTTGTTTATTATAGGTTCGTATTTGACTAGACCTTTTCCCTCAGTGTGTGTGGAGGAGAAGAAATACAGTAATATATTCTCGAAAAAAGAATTAAGTGCACGTGAGAACTTTCGGCTTCTATGCATTTATGATCATTTATGCTTCCGGATATCACGATCGATAGCGATAATAATCAGGGAAACAGCTAACGCATCGAGTCTAGTTATTCAAAGATAGTATTAACTAACGAAGAAAAATATATCGCTGGGTTAATGCAGAACTAGTCTATGTCCATTTTTTGTCAAAATGAGTTTCTTACGCCACTGTCCACCTGTCCTGTCAACGCATTCGATGCAGAAATATCTTATTTGCAGTATGCAACAACAAGTAGTGTGAATAAAAGGTACTTATGAAATTTATAAATAACATTTATTACTTTTATAGAAAATATTGTGTTTTTATCTCCCCCTGTAAAAAGTATTCTTTATATGACATAGAATAGTTCTGCACTAACCCAGCGATATAGCCTTTCCTTCTAAATTCCTCGACGCAGAGTCGTTTGACAAATCGTTGAAAACGACGCAATCACGAAGTTGACGAAGAGAGTTCGCAGAATTCGGAAGAAAAGTACGAATAAAATTACACAGGTAACCATTCGTTCGATCGACGAGCAACTTCTCCGGCTATTATTTCCTAAGTGCCCTTCTTTCGTGTACGTCGTGTAGGTACACACACGCGTATATACGCGCTATGTATATCGCAGAGATCGGCGGTCAATCCGCCCTCGCGTCAGGGGCAGTTTCCACCCCTAGAATAACGCGCGCCCAATACAGCTGTCGCCGACAAGGCGACTGCAGCGAAGAGTTCTTCAAACACAAGGCGAAGCGCGCTCAACACTTCCGCCAATCGGGGTGGAACGCGCGGCGCGGTGTCCGACGATCGATATATGTCAACCCTCTTCCATCCCCTCTTACTTTGAATTGCGAAACAAAAACCGCAGACCGATTCGACTCGATCAGTTTCGAATCGTATACCAAAAGCGCGGATATATCCGCAGCCTCTGCGCGATATCGCCTTCGGCCCCCCTTCGGGGAACACCCCATCACGAAATTTCATCCCTCACCCGCCACGAAAACCTCATGCGGCACGCGGGCGTCGGTATCTCGCCGTCTCCCCGCCGCTCATACGTGGCACTCTCGCTTCGTTATTAAAAAAAAACCGGCATTAACCGGCCCCACCATAAATACGAGTCTACCCTCGCACCCCACCCCTGGGACACCCTCCGACAATGGCGGTGCGTGGAAAACGCGATCAGGGAACGCGACATATGGTGCGTCCGAGGCGCGCCGCACGACGATCGACACTCCGCGGAGAGCGCGCGGCTCGTTAAAATTCTAATCGCGCGATATCTCGAGAGAAGGAGCCCTCTCCCGGCGGGGGTGGGGCGCGCGAAGTCCGCGATCGTTCTTCCTCCTCCTTGCGGGAACTCGCGGCGTCGTTTCCGCAGCGGTCGTTACGGGGATGCCGACACTTTTCTCCTCCGCCGAACGACGGGGAATATCGAGCGAGACGAGCGCGAAATCGGTGCTCGAAACGGTGGCGCCGCCGCCGTGCAGCGCGCTCGGAATTCGCTCTTCGACTCGCGGCCAATTCGTCCGGGGCACCGCGCCGCGCCGCGCCGCCGTGACTCGGCCGGCTTTTATTTACCTATCCCCCGTTCCCGTATCCCGCGCGATGGGTAATTATTTGCGGGCTTTGTTGCCGTTTATATGGTTGCGGCCAACTGCCGAGCGCGATCGTTTCGAAGATTGCCCGGGAAGCGCCGCGCCGCGGAGCGGGCATACGGAAGCACGGTGTGGATGTATATTTTCCAGCGGGTATCTATACGGCGCGGCCCGACTACCGTGGGTCGAAGATCACCCCGTCCACGTGCTTTTACGTGTTGCCAGGGGCGGTAATAAAAAATAACCAAGATATACGCGTAGCCCGGCCGGCGGGCCCCCGGGGGCATAACTCTGCTAATGTACCCCACCGAGACCTATTCTACCCCCCGCCACCGAGCCCCCTCTCCTCGACCGCCCTTACATCCCCGAGCCCATCTCGCTGTTAACGCAAGGGAGAATAACCCCTGCATTAAGATCTACGCGGTCGCGGTTGCGATGTGCCTTCGGATTTTTTTTCCAACTTGTCTCTCCCTCTTGGTTCTCTTCTCGGTTGGAATAAGGGGGAGACTGTACAGGGTAGCGCGAGTTCGAAAGAGAATCGAAATCACGGATTCAACTTTGGCGTTGTTCGATAAAATATGATTGGCTCGATTAGACATTTTTTTTCTATACAAAGAATCTGGATTTTTTAATTACGCGATTTACTATTGTTTTACGACGATCCTTAGAAGCGTACTGTGGATATGAAAATGAGAAAGTAACGCATTGACTCATCGATTCTCGATAAAGCAGGAGTTGATGGCTCTTCCGTTGATTAAAAATTACTCCAAGGAATCCGTGGCTATTTGTACGGTGGTTACGAGAAAGCGCGACGATATAAAAGAGAAAGGAAATTTTATGGGGAGACCGCATTGAAGACGTCCAGCCAGAAATCGACGTATTTTCGGATAATTTCACCGTTAATCGTACGGAATTGATGGAATGAAGAGGAGAGAGAGGAGAAAGAGAGTGAAAGAGGTCAGCGCGAGGGGAGAACGGGGAGCGTCGGAAGAAAAGCACGAAGCGAGAGAGGCAGACTCGAGGCATAAACGTGAGTTATGTCAGCAGTTAGATAGTTGAATCTCAGTATTCCGTGGCGCGCTCTCGCTCCGTTAATATCTTCATTACTAAATCATCCACCCACCCTCGTCTCGCGATCTCTCCTTTCCACCATCTCGCCCATTTTCGTCCGGACCGAAAGTGCCTACATACACACACGAGAATCGCGCGGAACGCTCCCGCCGGAAAACATTAACTTTTGCGTCTGCCCGGATCGATCTTCCTTCTCTCGGCGCTAAGGTAGCACGAACCTCACGCGCGGAGTGTCCAGAAATCTCGCGGAGAAAAAAGTTCGCTCCCTTTCCAAAATACAAGTAAATCCCTCAAGTGCGCCATCGTTCGGAAAAGTTTTATTCAACATATTTTTATCCGTACGTGCAAGTACGTATTTTTAACCGTAATATTCCAGTCACCGAAAGGACCCCCCAGGCAGAAAAGTTCTATATATTTTGTACACAATACACATGTAGTTTCGGTCATATACATATGAATCATATATAATTTCCATATTATCCATACAAGGACTATATAGACATTTAATAATGTTTTTATAATCCATGTATAGTCTTTATATAGTTAATACGGAAATCATATATAATCCATATACGACCAAAACCACTTAGGTATGGATTATACAGAAATTATATAGAATTTTTCCGCCTGAACCTCGCGAAATATTTTATTATCGATACTCTGACACTCGTAAAGATCCGTTGTCACGACTTAAAAAAAAGTGAAGTAAATATCTGCCACGTGAAGTTAACAAGAAAAGGGGACGAACAAAGAAAACATTTTAAAAAGCCTCTTCCAGCTACCGTTTTAAATGCACCTTCTACCGGGAATCAAATGGTCGACCTTAAATTAAACTGTGCATCCACACTGGTCGCAGGACCGACACTCACGATAATTCAACGTCGACCGCGTGACGGCCGCGCCGCGGCGCATACAAATCGTCGAAATTCGTGTACCTCGTTACTCGTGACGTGCGGCGAGAAAGAGAGTGAGGGAGAGTTGGGAGGGGGAGGAGGAGTGGGGGAGGAGAGAGAGAAGGGAAAAAGTGAAAAAATCAGGAGCTTTTCGTATGCAGCAAGTGCAGCGCGCACCGTGGCTATGCGCGGTGAAGGATTAATCATATAAAGTACACGGGTATTTATAACCGTGGTAACCGAGTTCGAACGATTCGGAGAGGCGGCGGCGGCGGCGCCGCGCCATCGCCGGCGATCGAACGCGCTGGACGAGCGAATGCTGATTTTTCGATTTAGCATTCGTCATGGGCAAGGCCGTCGTGGTGCGCACCTTGGCGGAGCGCCTGTCATTATTCTTTCATTCCGGAGGCAAGAGTTCTCGCGTGACGATCCTTCGGAGAATCCCACGCGACGAAGGTCCCGGAAAAAGTTGCAAGATCTTCTTCAGTTCTTCAAATTTCGATACTCACCCATTGACGTTTTGACGAAAATCAAAATCGCACGGGGGTCGGTCACTCGACCACCTCATTTTATGTATTTTTTCGCTATGATTACGAAAAACACGGTTATCAGGTCGATGTCTTGAAGAAAATATAATATATCGATGATTTTATGCTCAGGAAAATTATTTTTTCACAATAAATCATCGAAATCTCGGTGTTTCTTTCAGATTTCCTCAATAAATCCACGATTTTCGAAATCGGTGCGAAAAACTACGTCCGTTAGGGTGATCTAGAGCCAGACTCCAGAGATTTTGATTTTGTTTGAAAATGTCAAGAGAGTTTGGAATTTTTTGAATTTTTTGTGATAAACGAAATCTCGTGGAATCGATCACTCGACCACTCTGTCCGATGTATTTTTTCATTCTGATTACGAAAAGCATGATCATTAAGTCTATATGATTTTAACAAGAAAATAATTTTTTTACAAGAAATCATCGATATCTCGTTGCCTTTTCGACACTTTCTCAATAAATCTGTGCTTTTCAGAATAAACACGACAAAATATTTAAGATAGAGTGGTCGAGAGTTCAGTTTCAGAGATTTCGATTAAAATATATGTTCGATGTCATCAATATTAACGTCTCGCACACGTCATTTCAACTTAATCAAATATCTCGTCATAATGAACGAAAATCGATGAAACGAACGATCGGAAGACTATCTTTTCACGCGGCGGGGGTAAAACACCTGTTCGTCGCTCGGCCGCGGAGGACGCTAACGTGTCTCGCGGTAATTCACCTTCATTTCGAAACGCGATAATCGATCGCGGCGGTGCGCCCGATCGTTCTGGCGCTATAACGTCGGGGCGATCGGCGGTGCAACTAGCCGTGCAATCGTTACGCTCGCGATGAGATCTGTTGCGGCAATTAGGGGGGAGGCCTGCTTCCGAGCTCGCCCCAGGCTCCCTTGTATACATATATATCGGTGTACCCTCACCGCGTATATTTACTTGTGCGTTAAAGTCAAAATAGCGGCCGAAGGCGGCCGGGTCCGAGTATTGCCGAGCGCTCGGCGACTTTCACCGCGGAGATATATCCACTCGATGGAATAACATTTTACGAGAGCTATTGTTCGCAACGTACGTATACGACTACGTTAGATACATACGTATTACGCTTCTCCAGTAAGGGAAACGGTTGCCATGAGTTGCGAGTCATTAACGGTAATCGTATAGTGTTACGACGAGTATTACTATCGCGTTGCTACCTGGTAAAAGGAGTTTCATATTATATGGCTTTCGCTGTTGCCAATGGAAGAATGGGATGCGATGAGTTTCCGCGAAGATTAAATGTGGGTATAGAGCGGAGCGCGACTCCTCTTCGCTCCTCCGTCCTTGTTTCTCGTCGCGAGTCCGCATCGCAATTATCGTTGAGTACAAAAATCTCCTATACCGCAGATAAAATTATACACGGTTGGGTGCAGCTCGTAACGGATTTTATGTTCTAGAGCGTATAATAAATTTAATTCCAATTCCGTTTCTAATTCTAATACTATACGGATATATAACCGTATTTCAGTGCACCGGTGTACGCGGGGTACGATCATCGGAATCCTTTCACAGTAGGTATCGCAGGGTCGATAGTATGCGTCGTATATAGCACATCAAAAAGAAGTGGCCGCCGTGTAATTCTTTCACGAAGCTCGTGTGTTTCCAGGTGAATATATTTCACTCGGTGGAGATGGCGGCAGACGGTGGAAAATGTATAAGAGCGATGTTAACGGCACACCCGGTAATTAACTCCCTCGCGAGGGAGACACCAGTGTTTTCCGGGCGGGACAGTCGGGAAACGAGGGTGTAATTAATTAATGCCGGCTCGCATTCAATGTGGGGTGTAAACGAGTTGGATCCGTGGAGCGGGTGCGGTATGCGACCAGGTCGTCGCGGTGCAACCTGTTGCTGAGACCCCGGAGGAGCGAAAAGAAGGGGGTGCCGCGAAGGAGGGGCGGTCGGTGATGCTGCCCGGAGCCGGCAATTAAGCCATCAACCCTTAATGAATGAACTCGCTCGACCGAGCCCCGACTTTGCCAACCCCATTAGCTAACTAACCCCGAGTTATTTGCATGTCGAGCTTTCGAAGGGGGAGCGCCGAGATTCACCGAGACAATTATTGGGCTCTACGGTCAGGTGCTTAGGCGGCGCGAAGACGTCGCTCAAGGGTGACGACGCTTCACGTTGGAGCGAGATTTACCGAGATTTATCGAAAGGGTGGATGTGGGACTTTTGCTTGCTTCATTCAATCTTGAAAGTTCTCATCGATTAGGGTAGACCGAAGTGAGTCAGATCATAAAGTGAACTAGATTATATATTATCCATACTATGTGAAGCTAAACCTACTCGCCAGGAAAGAAATTTTAATCACTGTTATCTCATTATCTATGAATTTTTTACATATATCGATATGAGACTTTATTGTAGATAGAAACGTAATCTTCAAAAAAGTATTACACAAATTTGAGCCAAAAGCTCATATTTAACGAGATGATAATTATTGAAGCTTCTTTCCTGGCGAGTAAGTTTAGCCTCATGTGGTGTTTCTCAAATCGCGATAAAAAATGAGCATTTCGATCATCCGTATTACTTCGTTGGAGAGAAATAAAGTAATACGAACGATCGAAGTGTTCATCTTCATCACGATCAAGGAAGTATAGATCTACACTGAGAAAAATGACTTGGTTAAAATGACAAAAACGCATCTGGTTAAACGAGTTTCGCTATTCTACCTAAAATACTAGTAAGTCAAATCAAATATCAAGTTATTCTAACTACATGTCTAGTCGTTCTAACCAGAAAATGGTCAGTCTAACCAAACAGATGGAGGATCCGTATTTCATCAAACGATTTCATTATACGGTCTCGAGGATTTTGGTTAAACTAGGTTATTTTTCTCAGTGTATGATTCGATTCGCCTCGGGTCTACTCTGAACCTCGGAGGAAAATTCCAATAAAGACGAACACTATTGAAAATAAGAAATATAATCTTACAATAAAACGAAAGTATGTCAAACACTGATACCAGGACATTTCACCCAACGCGCGGAGCAAAAAGAAGCGAAACGAAAGAGCGTTTCGCCCACGCGCGGTTCCTTAGCGACGTCACCGCGAAACCGCCCACGGTAGCCGAAAGACAGTTTACGCGGTCGGTCGAACGCGCCAAAGCCCGTCTTCGGCGCCGGACGCGTCACCGTCCGTTCGAGCGCGTCAAATTCAATCCGATCGATCGAACGCGCGCTGCTCTCCCCGAGCGACAGCGTCCGCGTGTGCGTGGCGCGTTCTTGCGTCGCACGCACGGGCGTCTCGTCCTCGGCGCGAAGGGTTGTTAGGTGACGGACCGTTTCCGGCGCGGTTAAGGAGCGTTTAATTAGTACAAGTTAGTACGAACCCGACCGTACTCTGGTTCTCATCGTGATTGCGCCCTCCGTCGGACCGGGGACAGTTTAGTCAATGGGCGAGAGTGTAAGGAGCGATGAGATAGTCAAGCCGCTTGACTCCGTGAGTTTTAGTGGTTCGCCTATCTCGTGCGAGGATCGCGGTGCCGGCACGTGTAGTGCTCGCTCGCCGCGAGACCGTCGACGCAGGTGTTCGACGTCCGTGCCGAAAGATGTAATTCATTCTTATTTAATCCGTCTCTGGAATCTATAGAATGAAAAAATCGAGGGCGTCTTAAGAAAAAAGCAAAATTTCTTACTCGTTATTTTACCTCGCGTTGAATTTTTATCCACCGATACATCTTTTACACGCGTGGATGTAAAGGAAAGAGCGGAACAGGAGGAAATACGAAAAATTCCCTCGCAAGATTCCGCGCGCAGAAGACCGTGGCCCGCGAAGGAAGATCGATCGCCGCGAGTGCGATCTCGTGGCGGGCGTTTAGTACCGCCAGGCCGTACGAAGGATCGCGTGCCGTGACGCACTTTGTCCCCCGGACTCCTTATACTCTATCCAGTCCTTGGCGCGGAAACGCTAATTCGTTGATTACTCTAATGACTGTCGGCCTGCCCGCATAAAACCTCAACGCGGTGATTTATCCGCGGCGTGACGAGCCGCGCGGACGATCCGACTTTTCGAAACGTCCCCCTTATCGGCATCGATCCGCTCGTTCGTCGATAAACGGTGAATTTAGGAGCCGTAAAATCCGTCGGAAACGAACGGTCGTACCGCTCGAGAAGCGGTCCTCTCGACGAAATCGCTGGATTTCGAGAGACGCGCGGGTGCCTCCGATCTCTATTTATTCTGTGTTCTCCTTTTTTCCCCCCCTCTTCCTCCGCGCCAGTTTACGGGAGAAACAAGATGTACCACGCTGGTCTACCGATCCATTCACAGCGCCGTTCCCATGAGGCGATAACTTCTATCGTCGTTGCCGCGCTCGTGCGAGCACGGAACACGACTCTTCTTTTAATTTTCGACTCTGAATAAATTTGTTTCCCCGCTTAAATATCATTTCCAATAAAATTCGTCTTTCGGGGGATATGGTTTCCGTATAACCGGAATTGAAGAAATCACGCATAAATCGACCACCGCGGGGAGATAAACAGAATTCTATAAAGTTCGTCTCGACTTACACTGAGAGAAAAATGTACTTGATCGAAATAAACGTGCCTTTGGATAGTCCCAAGAGCGTATTTATTCGATTTAAATGAATATCGATTTGATTCAAATAACGTCTAGTTAATTCAATAATCTAATATTTGCGTCCAACCGATATTCATTTAAATCGAATAAATAGGCTCTTGGGACTAACCAAAGGCACGTTTATTTCGATCAAGTACATTTTTTCTCAGTGTAACAACGCGATCTCTAGCGCAGTTAAACCTGGACTGACTCAAGTCGACCTCCGCAGAATCGCTCCTCGGCTAACTCGAACTAATAATCGAGCCATTTTCGCTGGAATAACGGACTCGAGTTAATTTTCAATCGTCCCTTGTCGTGCCGCGTAGCGCGACACGTATAGTCTGCTCGACGAGGGCCAACTGAAAATTGGTTCAATCTCTTGTCCGAATGAAAGCCTCCGTTCGACCCAGCGATCGTCACCGTCCGATTCAATCGAGCGACGGACCTTCGCACTGACCGAATTATTTTCCAATTGAAATAAACAAACGTTTATTCTCCCATCCTCGTTCACGCTGGATTTAATCGAATCAACCGCGATTTCTCTCCTCCCGACGTCGCCTCGAAACGCACCGGCGGACGGTTCGCTAATCTAAATTATACGTAGAAGTCCGGATGACAGTAAGGTTTCTTAATCCCCCTCGCAACGCTAACGCCCTACTTTTTTCATTCCTCCCCTCCCGCGCTAATTACTCTCATCGCGTGCCGCTGTCGCGCGGTACATCGGCTCGTCTCATTGGAGCGCTCCGGGGGAACGAGACGACCTGGCCGTCGCGTCGCTTCGAAGGCCGCGAGGAAGACCCTGATGTGCCCGGGCGTTCGATCCCCGGAGGCCTGGGCTCTCCGCTCTCTTTACGGTCTACTCACCCCCTCCGCTCATTTACATCCGACACCTCGACCAGCCCTCTTTACGATCCCCTCGCACCGTGGATAACACTTTTATGTGACTGCTCTATCTGATTCATTTATCTGCTCCTCGACGAACCTATACCTATATACCACACCTGTGCGAGAGACCGTGGCGCGCAACGTGTTCGGGTCTCCCCGGTTGGAGGAGGAGCGGTTAATTGGCCTAATCGACGTCACCCAACGGCGCACGGCTCTTTCGCTTTTCGAGCTAGAGGCGAGCAGTCGCGAACGAAGTTTGAGCTTAGAGGAGAAATTATGTATCCGAGTAAAGGTCTCTGTATTCGTTTTATTCCTATTTGCGATCAGGTTGACATTTTCGTTGTTTCAGATTTATTTTATTCGTACGATTATTTTGTCACACCGAGAGAAATAATTGCTAGTCTTAAAAACATATTTTTCAAACCAAGAACTTATGATCTTAACAATTTTCTGGAATATAGATTCTTGATCGAAAAATATACATTCTTGATACAAGAATAGATACCTTCGTTAGAACTAAACATTTTTTTCACGCGAAAGAAACGATTACTCGAACCTCTAAAATATTGCCTTCCACGAAGAAAACCATGGCTTCTGATCCCGGAATTATATATCGTGTTTTTGTCCGAAGAAAACATTTTTTTAGCACTAACAATTACTTTTCTCAGCGCAGTGATAGCGACGATTACACAGCGATACGGTTCTATTTAGAGGGCATTCCCTTAATCGTGAATTTTCGAGCAGCACGCTGCTTATGGTTCAACGAACCACTATTGTTATCGTTATATTTCTAAAGAGAGAGAAGACTTCTTTCTTTTCCGCGAGCGAACTGGAATGTGGGACACGGGAGGGCCGCGTATACAGTATACAGAGGACGGGTACTTTCATCGACCCTTTCTTCGCGGAGTTCTTTCTTCATCGGCACACGGATGACGGGGTGGATCGTAAATATTAATGCGGTGAACTCGGGCAAAGAAAAATATTTGAATAATAATTATACAAAGCCACCCTCGGTGGTGGCCCTTGTTACGCTCATAAAAAGGTTAGCTATACGCGGTCATGTATATCTAAGAGGAGAGCGGAGGAGAAGAGAGCACGAGAAGGGTCGCTGAGAATTTTCTAATTAGAGGACCGGGGAGAGCCCCGTAAATAGTGGGTGGAGAAGTAGATGCTCGATTCTCCCTCTTCGCGAAATATTATCGGACTTTGCGACGAGGAGTTTAATGCTCGTTTCAATTGCTTTTGAATTATTTTAACGAATTATGATTTTTCACGGTTCTTGTCGAATTTCGTTATCAATTAACAAGAGTTAATAAATTTAACGGATTTTACGATATTACCCTCAATTCGGTTTTCTCGCAAATTTTTTTTATTATAGATACGAAACATTTAGACGGAATTATTTACCCCCTATTTTTTAATTTTTAATTTTCGACCTTATTTGAGCTGAAAGATGACAATTAAAAGTGCAGTTACGTTATCATAAATCCTGTTATCCCTCTCGCACTCGTTGCTTAGCATAAGTGCGTTTCTTGCATTTTGACGACGTCACAGTGTCACAGAGAGAAATGCATTTACAGCTTTGCGAATAATTATTTTTTCGGACATCTTCTTTTTCGTGTACTATTTAATATGTATGCAGATTACAAATGGAATTTTGAAATACATATTTTTTATTTAAACCCCGGATGACGGCAAACCCTTACCATAAATCCCACGAAAATCACTACATACGAGAGCACGTTTGCACCGCTAGAAACCGCGTGCGCGCTTACGTATGCGTGCGCACGCTCCCGAGCGCGCGGCCGAAATCCACGGAAGCCTTTTCCACGCCGAGAAAATTCGATTCCCGTTGCGTCTGATCTGCGTAACAAGCTGGCAGGCGGAGCAGAGCGGCGCCCCCGTATTTCCTCCCGACCGAATCTCGCGGAAGCGACCCCGACCACCCCCGTGCAAACCGGGAACCCTCGCGCGGCCTCCTAACGATGTGCCAACAAAATACGGACCGAAGATAAAGAGGAGCTCCCCGACGAGCGTAAGCAGATCGAGGGAGGGAGGAGAGCGCGCGCGCAATTCAACGACGAGAGAGACCCGCCGCCGTGCGACGAAGACGGGGTGCGCGCGCCAACCCCGCGTAAGAATCGCGCGCGGCCGATCGAAGTATTTCTTTTCTCGAAGGCTTTTTTTTCGCCCCCTCCTTAATTATCCCGCTGACAATTATTTTTAACGACTCCGCGCGATATCTTAACGAGACCTAATCCGCCAACGCGGCGGATCGTCGGTTGAAAAGGGTGGATGCGCGCGCGAGCGTTTCAAACGAAGTGTCTCTCCCCGCTTTCTTTCCTCCCCTGCGCGCGAAATCACCCTCCCTTCGCGTTTTAACGAGAAACCCCCTCGCTACGTCGTCGAGGCTCGTCTCGCGCGCGTAATACCGATACGCGTCCGCTTCCGCTCCCTTCACCCCGGTTCCTTTTACCGATAAACCGATATCCGAGCGACGCGGACGCGCGTGCACACATACGAGGATAACTACGCATCCGCCGTGTCTCCGCGCCGGTGTCCGTTCTCGAACGAACCGCTGGGACCCCCACGCCCACTACCACATTCAGTCACCAATTACCGCGACGTAATTGTGTAATTACCGCGCGATACGCAACTTCCCACGTCCGGCGCGCCCCGCTCGTTAAATGATCATTTGATAATCGGTGCGTGTACCCCCGTCGTCGTCGCCGTCGAGCTCCACGGCGGGTGCGTACGCATGTATGGCAAAGGTTTACACGCTCGGCACACCAGCGGATCGTTGCGGGTCGAGCCCGTAGTCGTTTCGCTTCTTGCCGGATTACGTTCGCGCTTTGATTGACGTCCGGCTGCGGCGCATGGGCCATGGTCCAGTCCCCTGACGGTCTCGCTATACGTAGCCCTCGTGCGTGCGAGGAAGAGAGAGAGAGAGAGAGAGAGAGAGAGAGAGAGAGAGAGAGAGAGAGAGAGGGGGGGGGGGGGAGAGAGAGAGAGTGACTCTCCGTAGCCCGGTCCGGCATTTAAATAATTAAGGGTCCAACGGACGGCGGGACGGACGGACAGCGTACACCGTATTAATGGGATAATCGCGCGTTAAGGGGAGTGATAATGATTTTATAGTCGGCCGGTGGTGGGGGTGAGACAATTGGCCCGATAATACGGGCCTTCCTGCCTGGCACCCGGTGATACCGACGTCGAATCAAGCGCGAGCGCGCAGTCGATCGGGAGCGCGCGAGAGGGACAAGGAAAAATATTCCGTATGCCCGCGCGGCGACGACGCGCCCCTCTCTCCGCTTCTTTTTATAGCCGCCGCCGTCTACCGTTGCGCCGAGGTTGAGGTCGCGAACTAAACGGCGGCGCGGTGATATCGGGGATACGCAGTGAGATTGATAGCGTTGATGCCGCGATATTTGTACGTATCGCGGAGGTATGTGCGAGAATGCACTGAGAAAAATAACCCAATTTAACCAAAATTCTGGAGACCATAACCATTCGTTTGCAAACTGTTTGATGAAATATGGATCTGCCAGCTGTTTGGTTAAACTGAACATTTTCTGGTTAGAATAACTAGACGTGTAGTTACACCGAGAAAAAGGATTAGTTGAATTTACTAATAATTACTCGCAGGATCGCAAACAACTATTTATCTACACCAATTAGATCTTTTTTCATATTATTGTAATTCGATATTTCTTCATTGTGCAATCACATACTCGTACTATTCCACATGATTGTAAGGAAGAGATGACAAATCAATGTACTAAAAGATTTTATTGATATAAATAAATAATTACTTGCGATCCTGCAAGTCATTTTCAGTAGATCTCATTAATTCTTTTTCTTCGTGTAGAATAACTAAGCATGTAGTAAGAATAAATAAATATTTGTGATTCAACTTAATATTATTTTTGTTAAAATAATTAAATTCGTTTAACCAAATGCATTTTGTCATTCGAACCAAATTATTATTATTCTCAATGTGGGCATACAATGCGGAGAGATATCGGCCCTGGTTCTGATCGTCAAATAATCGAGAATGGTTTATCAACGATTAATAAATATCGTTGCTGTATAGAACGTGGCGCGATTATTATTGCAATCGCATCATTTTTAGAGTGTTTCAATGTTCAAGGACTCATACTACGAGTTATCGTGAAATAACTGCTTCTAACGAATCGATACAATTACCTAAGTAAATATGAACAGAGATCGATACTCACCGGTCAGTGGTGCAATCCCGTATGTGAACAGCTAATGGCTCAGCGAGTCGTAGTTCGAAGCCTCGCATCGAAATTCTTTCTGCAACAAAAATAACGAACGAATTGCAATTAGATACCATTTTTTTCTGACGAAACTATAAGGGAAGTCGAATGACGTATTCGACAAGTCCACCACGTGGTGGTCACGGCGCGTCACGGTGACGACGTCATGTACGCGGCGTGTGCAGCTCTGATAGAAGGATCTTGCTGTGCGCCGCCCGGTTGAACCGTCGGATAGAGAGGAGGAGGGCGGGACGCTCGCCTGTAGTCGCCAGCTCGTTACACGTTCTTGCCCCGTGCAAGTCCGCGTCCTAACGGCTCGGTCCTCGTCTTCGGCTTCGTTCTCGCCGTCGTTGAACGGACAGGCATTTCCATTTTGTACGTAAAACACTGGGCGGACGGTGATGGCGTCGTTTCGAACGCTCGTAAAGAGGGTCCGCTTAATTTCGTCACCTCGTTCTTGCTGTCGTCGTCGGCGCGTTCGTATGTAGTCGGACGAGCCTGCTGGAGGTGATCGCGGCAGCGCGGGGCGAACCGAATTCGAGAGTAGATGCGCGGCCGGAAGAAGCTCGTCCGCTATCGTCGGCAATCTTTAATCTTTTGGGAATTTTTAATCGACTTTCGAGGCTGATATTTATATATATCCATTATCGGACGATTGAATTAATTTGCTCGAATCTCGATTATCATCTGATTTGTACATTGTAAACAATTCTGAAGGTGCGGATCTGCTATAAATGAATACCATTTTTTTTACCGTGTACCTAATCGCTTCTTTAAAATTTGATTTTATGTTATCTTGCATCCCTGCTAATAAGAAATATTAATCCTTAACTAGCGTCATGAAGTCTGAAAGACTCCAATTCAAACCATCAACGTTATATAATTTCACGCCTCCGAGTTGACGGTTAAATTACACAAAGTAATTTTTTTTACGTACTTATTATTACCTTTTGATATTCCACATCGCGATAAATCGCTGTAAAAATCTCCACATCGACCGTTCCCCTTTTTCTTCCTCCGCATCATCGTCGATCGTTGTCGATGACGACTCTCAAACCAGTTAAAGTCGCGTACGTACGCGTCTATACGCGCATACGTGACTACGTTCCCTGACGAGGAGGAAAAAGTAGACGGGCCGCGCGAGAGTTGAGACCACGCGCGTCACCGTCGAACCCGAAAGAAAGACGTTCTCTCCTCCGCGGCGATAAAACAAATTGGATCCTCCCGAATTCGGTGCCGGGGACGAGGAGCGAGACGGCGGCGTTTCTATGCAAACGACCCGTTACGGAATCGGTACCCGTCGGCGATATACGGGACCGGCAATACCAATAGCCGCGCTAGTCGGCCGCGCGGTAATCGGGAATCGGGAACCCAGGAACCCGTGCGAGATCGCGGCGCGACCGTCGCGCGCTCCCACCGTGCGGTGCTTCCCTATCGCGGCGGGCATGCCGTAAATTACGTGGGGTTAGATATAACCCCGTCCTTTGCGTGCGCCGGATCGTACAAAAATAGCCCGGAGACACGTCAATAATTAATTAGTGAAATTTATCGAAACCCCCCGCTATTATCTCGTCCGATACGCGCGCGCGTACGAGCAACGATCACGAGGCTCGGAGTTCGATGTATTCCGATCGGGGTTTTCCCTTTCGTCGAAATTTCTATCTCTCTCGTTTTCTTTTCCCCCGAAGCGCGACCAACGATCTCTAATTTATTCCTCGTTTATTTCCTCAATTGTACGACAACTTTTTCCCCGAAATGAGGCGTACAGGGTAATCCGGGGTAAAACGGATGTGGAAGCAAACGAACACCACCTCAATATTGCACTTTCCCTCTCTTACAGTTTTCGGTTCATCAACCATATTGTTCTGCGTGAAATCACGCAGAGATCTATCGTCGAGTGTTTCGGGTTATAATATTCCAAAACCCATTACTACGCTGAGAAAAATAATTAGGTTAAAATGACAATACGCATCTATAGTTAAAAGTATTTAGTTATGCCATCCAAAATACTAATTAATTGAACCAAATATCTAGTTGTTCTAACCAAAAAATTGATCAGCTTAACCAAACAGATGAAGGATCCACATTTCTCCAAATGGTTTGGTCATTATCTCCAGGATTTTGGTTAAATTGATCGAGTTATTTCTCTCGGTGTAGAATACGAAATAGGTCAAGGTGGTGTTCGTTTGCTCCTATATCCGTTTTACCCCGAACTACCCTGCAGGACACCCGCGAGTAGGATAACCGAAATCCATATGCAACCGCGCAACAGGTTCGACGACTCGCGCGTCGCGAAAAACCCCAAGGCGCCACAGATTTCAGAGGATCGACGAGAAACCGGATTTATCCATTCCGGATCCCTTCTTGTTATTCTATAGAACACTGAGGCGACCGTAGCGGCGGCGGCGGCGGCGGCGGAGGCGGACGGGCGGGTGATCGAACTCCGTCGCGTCCGCTCCGATCTCTTAGCGCACCGTCCACCGTGTGCATCACGCGCGCGATGCACATACACGCGCGCCCGGACATAGGTCCCCCGACGCCTCGAGTGCGCGCGAGATAACGAAATTAGTCCCGCACTAATTTATTTCCTAATTCCCGCGCGAGCGGAGGTGTGAAACAGCCGTTCCGACCGGGCCTCGATAAGCGAGCGCAGGAGGAAAAAAGGGTTCGTATATACGGCGAGGAGCGGAGGACGAGGAGACGGGGGGGGGAGGGGGGAAGAGGAGTAGGAGTCGAAGTAGTTGGACGCGCGAGAAGACGGGAGGGAGGGAAGGCATATATAGGAGCAGTGGAAGAAAGAAAGAAAGAAAGAAACGCGAAGGAAGAAAGAGAGAGAGAGAGAGAGAGAGAGAGAGAGAGCCAGGAGATAATGCGAAGGCAGGAATGCACGCCCACGCCTGCAACGTGTTTCCCTAGGTGTTCGTGTGCGTCGTGTTGCACGTTCCCTTATGTGCATCGCGCGAGAGTACGTGAGAGCGTTCTCTCTCTCTCTCTCTCACTTTGCGCGCGCGCGAGTCCGCGTGCATATGGAATGCACCGCGATGCATACTTTGCGCGCCATAGTTATGTATCGCAATCACAATCCCGCCGCGCGGCGAGACGTTGACTCGCGCGCGCGCGCGGTCATCGGGTATTCATGATCGAACCGCGGAGAGAGAATCGCAACGCAGCGAGGCTATCGATCGCCCGTTTCCGCTTTGGGATCGCGCGCGCGCGATGCAGAGCCGACGGGATCTCTCTTCTCGTCGCGCGGGGCAGATGGATTTAGACCGAGCCGATCTTTGCTCCGATTCGAACTCCGCCGCCACCGCCTCCTCGCAACCCACTCTCTGCGCGTCGCCCTCCTCTCTCTCTCTCTCTCTCTCTCTCTATCTTTCTCTCTCGTCTCTCCTCGCGCGCGCTCCTCTCTATCGATACTTTTGATTATTTCCTTCGACACCCAAATGCGACTTTATGGCAGCCCGGGATATACAGACGTCCTACACCTACTTACGGCGCGCGGAGAGTTCGGTATTGGGTCTGACACGGAAACTCGCTCGTAAATTCCCGGCGAACAAATTTCCAGCATGTGTCGCGGCTATCTTCGGCGCGGCGGTGCTCAACCACGGGGTTTATTTCATCGAAGTGTATCACCGACGAGGCTCGACGCGGCGTGGACCGCTTTCGATTTCTCGTCTCGCGAAGAATACGCGAATTCTCCAACGGAGAACTGCGGTTCTCCGGGAAAACGATACCGAGTCACTCGAAAGGGAAATGCGGGTGAAATTGGTATCGAAGAAATCGCACGGAGCGATTGAAATTTTTCTGCATCGTTAAAATTCAAGCCTCGACTCGTTCGTCGACGATAAATCAATCGATCGACCGAGGATACGTTTAGAAACACGCACGATATCAATTACGGAGTGGGTAATAGATGCCGCGCTCGCGAGATGGCTCCTCGTCCTATTGCTAATTATAGCAACCAGGCGACAATCGAATCGAAGCATCGCTTCGTAAATTGACCGTGTAATTTATAAACGTCTTTTAGTCGATTGATTTATATTACCGATGATCCAATCGGAGTTTGAAATTGAGTTGAGCGAATCCGGCTCACGTTTGCATTCAACGTCTTTCTCCGACTTTTATATATATATAACTCGCCATAATTTTTCTTGAGGACATCTCGAAGTTCGGAGTCCTCCGATCCCGCTTCGAAATCGATTCGAAGCAGTTCCGAATCGAGAACAGGACGAACCTCGGCATCGCGCCGCCAGACGCGACCGTGAGAACCTCTACGGTTGGGAGCGGCCGGCAATCAGGATCTCGTATGCAGTCACACATTTAAACAAAAACACACATCGCGGCGGTGCCGAAGCACTACTATCTCAATCCGTACGCAAATGAGCCCCTCTCGCTAGCCGCGGCTAAGACGGCGAGCGAAGGAGAGACGCGCGGAGTCGGGGCGCGCGTGTGTTAAGAGAGTGACGCCGCTCGACCGCGTGTATCAATATACGTGCGCGCATTTCATACACCCGGGTCTCTTGCACGGTGTACGGAGGGTCCGGGGCTGAGAGGGGCGGGCAAATCAAAGCCACTCAAAGAAATAACCAGTGCTCATTAAGAGTAATAACCCCCTACTTCGGCCGGCCCGATTGTTTCAAGGGTGTCACACGAATCGCCGTCCAGCTGCGATACCACGCATTAGTTACGGCTCTTCCTTATTATATTTCGTTCAGGCTCGTGACAACGGGCCGGGGTGCCCTGTCGTGTGAGAAAGAAGTGCACGGAGGATAAGAATTAATTGGATCTGCTGAAGATTACTTGCGGGGTCGCGAGTAATTATCAATTTATATCAATGAAATTTTTTATTACATCAATTTGATATCTCTTTCTTACAATGATGCGAAACCGTATGTGATTGCAAGGAAGAAATATCTAATTAACCCATTAAAATGCCTAACACATTTTTTTATTCAGAGTTCTCTCAATTTTAATATTTGGCATCTATTGGAGGTTGAAAATTAAACGGCGTTCTAATGTGTTATTTACAGTGTATAATATTTTGTTTACTATTTTGCAGCAGAAAAAATATTGTTAGTCGTCCATGCAAGATCACAACACTTATTTAAAATGAACCCTCACCTCCGTATGATAAATCATACGATAGGCACTAATGGGTTAATGTGAGGAAAGATCGAATTGTTCTAAACAAATAGTTACTCGCGACCCCGCAAGTAATTATTAGTAGATCCAACTAATTATTTCCCTCTGTGTAGCAATTTAATTCTACCGTTCGACATTCTCTTCGGTATATCGTATATGTTTTCGAGGATGGGGCACATAGGAGACACAAGAGTTCGAGTGAGAAAGTCGATTAATGCGGGTGAAAGCATGATAATTTTTCTCGGTGCGGGTAAAAAGCGTCTCGACCTATTCCGCGATTTGAAGGGACGAAAAAAAAACCGCAAAGGGCAAAAAACAGCTACGTCCGAAATGTGAGAAGTCACGCGCAGGTTTCACGTCTAATCGGCGGTTCTCACGGCGCGACAGCGCGAACGCGCTCGGGCTTCTGCGATCCTCGATACGTGACTTCTACTTTAATAACTATTAAACCCGCGCGACAGAGAATGGCCACACGAACGAAGCGGAGTAACATCCTCCGCGGCCCTCTGCTCCTCGCTTCCCTCGCCCGATAATTACAGGAGAGCGTCCAGTGAATGAGCAGGGGTATCATTAACACTTCCTGCCTCGTAACGACTCTCATCTGGTCCACGACGATACCCACACGTCGCGCGCGGTGTGGAGTGTAGAGAGAGAGAGAGAGAGAGAGAGAGAGAGAGACCGGTCGGCGTGCAGCGGACTTAATCTCCTTGGAAAACAATTTCATCGGTCCTGTTTCCTACGAATTGTCGCGCGGGTGAACGTTATCGTTTCGCCTGGTAGCGCGGCGACTACGTCGTCGGCGCGCATCGAAGCGTTTCTTTCCCGCGGTTTTCACTTTCCGGTCGCGGAGCGAATGTCAAGATCAGCGCGTCACAATCGGGGAACGTGGATCGATGAATATGCTCGCGAGAAGGAAAAAATTGACGTTAAGTCGATGACGAATCATTTCTTCTCGGTATAACGTTTTATGAAAAAAAAATATCGTCAGAAAAAAAATCGTTGCATGTTCTTAAATAATCGAACATCGATAAGATCATTCCGCAGATCCGGATGAATTCGTTCGCAACAATCGCACCCGGACAAAGGTTCTAATTGAATACAAACCTGGTAGAAAAATGTATTTTAAATGAATAGAGGAATTTATTCGCATCGAACAAAAGTCTATTTTAATTAGATTGATTCTTCTACTAGGTACGTACTCGATTAAAAAGATGCAAAACATTCATCAAATTCAAATAAACTTTTGTTCAAAGCAAATAAATTTCTTTTTATCTCAAATAAATTGTTCCATCAGCTTCGCATTCAACTAGACCTTTTCCCTCAGTGCGACCGTAACGCGAGGGAATGCATTATACACCCGTACAGCGCAATGCCGCGAGACATCAAGGGAAACCTAATTACGGGTCGATTAGAGTCGATCGCAGATTGTTCCCAAGCGACACACACGACACGCGTTTCCTCGTGGAATTTCGTAATTAATTTCCTCGGTACGCTACGAACGCCATGGCGGGCGAAATTATCTCGTCAATGTGCTGCGACTCCCGCGGGCTCCGCTAATAACTATCAATTAACTTGTCTCCTAGCGAAACGAGTTTTACATAAATTTTCCCTACTTCAAGCCGCGCGATATCGCGTCATTATGACAACCGAGTCGGCACAAATCAATTATCGAACGAGAGCCTCGAACCGCGCGCCCCGGCGTAAAAAGTCACGGTCTCGGGACTCGCAGTGTCGGATACCCTCGCTCCACGATTTAGAAATGCGTGACTTTAATGACTCCGGGCCCCGTTCGGCACCGTGGCGCGTCTCGTTAACTCCGCTCGGACACGGCGGCCGTTTTCGTCCCGGTATCGAACGCGGTATAAAATGTTTCGTTAATTGCGCGCGATCCGACTGTATAAGCAGGCACTTAACCACGAGGCGTCGATCTCTCGGGGGACCCGATGATCGTCGCCCTCGACTATGTGTACCTGTGCTTTGCTGCTCGTTTGCTCGATTGGTCGTACCGCGTGTGTGTAAATCTCGACGCGGCTTTCGTACACAGGGGTGAGTCGGGCAAAGGGATTCGAATAAACGTCCAGTGCCTGTTATGTAGGAACGTGACGTTTACTCGATTCGAGTCGAATCAATTTGTTCTTCCTACTTAAATTCTCAGCTCGTTTCGATTCGTCGGTATACTGAGAAAAAAAAACTTGGTCGATCTAACAAAATTTCTGGAAACGATGGCCGTGACCGTTTGGTGAAATAGGGCTCCTCCGTCTCTTTGGTCAGACTGACCATATTTTGGTTAGAATAACTAAATATTTGGTTCGAGTGACTAGTACTTTGGTTAAAATAACTGAACGTTTTTAACTGGATGTGTTTTGTCATTTTAACACATTCGATGCCGATGTGCCTGATCGGTCACGTGCCGGTGGGACCATTCGGCGGAGAATGTGTTAACCAAACTACTTTTCTCAGTGTATACAGTCGAAGGGAAATTGGCTAAAGCAACCCGCCAATTTGCGGGTCCGCCTCTCCCCCTCCCCGCCGCGTACGTGAAAAAAACCACCCTTCTAAAAGCGTCTCCTCGCCCTTTGATTTCAGTAGCGGCTTCGAGCCTGAGCGGCAGTTCCAGCAGCGGAGGCAGTCTCGTGTCGCTCCAGATCGACGGAGGCGCGCAGGTGCAAGTGCCGCGAGCCCTGATGCAGACCCTCTTGCAGCAAGACCTGAACCACCCCGGCCTCGAGACCGTTCGACTGCCAAGCCCCGCCAGCGGGGACGAGAACGGGATCGCTCCGCATTGCCGCGAGGTCGAGACGGAATTGTGTCTCGTGTGCAAGAGGTGCGGCAGGGCTTATCCGCAGGAGTCGACCCTGCTGGCCCACCAACGCTCCTGCTACGCGGGCAATCAGCAGCGGCGCGGAGCGCTGCGTCTCGTGCAGTCGCGCCTCGCCTGTTCCTTGTGCGAGGACAGCGCCGCCAGCGGCGGCAGGACCTACGGCACGATCGCCGAGTGGCGCCGCCACGCGGAAACGTTGCAGCACCGCACGCGATTGGAGGTATATCAACAGAAGCAGCAGCAGCAATCGTTCGGCAATCTAACGACGGACCCGGAAGCGCGATCCGGCGCGGAAGCGAATCCGCTGATCGACGAGATGGAGGACGTCGTCAATCAGATCACCCTGCTGGCCGCGAGAGCCGCGGCGGAGAGCACGACGACGGGCCAATCGCAAGGCGCTACCGGTGCCAGCCAGGACAACAATAACGGGCCGGAAGCCAAGAGGCAGAAATTGATTCAGGAAGTCGCCGCGCTCACCGGAGCGCGTTAGAAACTGACACCGGCACCTGCCATCGGTGAAAACTCGAGGAAGTAGGGGGGACGGGGTTATTCTCCCGATTGCGAGGCGAATGGAAGAAGGCGCGGAACGACTTCCACGATGATGATGACGACGACGACGACGAGGACGACGACGGGGAGCGATGTCGCGAGACGTCGAGAGTTCGCTCGAGGATCGGCGTTGCGCGTACGGCGCGAAGCGACGCCGGAAGGAAAAAGAAGGACGCGGCGACTGTCGCGGACTCGGCTGCGGCGAGGCTTCCCCTCTCCGCCTCGGGCGCAGCCCTCCCTCCCGCGGGGATACGTCGGATACACTCATACACGTATATCGGCGTCCGCGCGCGCTTCAGAATCGGACAGAGATATCGGTGTATGCTTAATTATCATTGCATTAACTATTGCCATTGTCTGTTATTTTTGTAACAATGTTTCGAGCGACGCGTTGAACGTACTCAAAGTTCCTCACGATGATAGCCACGGATTCCTAAGATTGGATTAACGAAGAAGGGAGTGGAGCGAGGGAAGGCGGAGGATGACTGCGACGACGACCGCGAAGAGGGCGACGGGGAGAAGTGCGCGTCGTCGGGGACGGGGTCGAGGCTACAGCGGGTCGCGAACCTCGGAGAAGAATACGAGTCGAAAGTGACCGGTGAGATGCGAGTCGCGATCGTGGCTGGACACGAAAAGAAGGGGAGAACGACGACGAGGAAGACGACGACGACGACGACAACGACGACGTGGACGATGGAGGTGGGCTGACAAAACGTTCCTATGTAAAGTAATAATAAATAAAAGTTACTAAAAAAAAGCTAACGCGGCGAAAAATAGGTAGAAGCGGCACGGCTGCCGCCGCGAGTCACCGTGCACGCGTATTTACGCGCGCCGCGTATCGCTCTACATATGATGTATATGTAATAGGTCTCGCGTGTAACGTACGACGTAATACTTCGGAGCCGCGATCGGCGGTCGCGACGAGAGGCCCACTTTTTAATTGTTCGGGTTGGCACGCGGAGTTCATGCACGCATTGTTCCGATTGCCGGCCGGCGGTGAATTTCGAGAGAGAGAAAAAATGAACAGGGCGGGGGGCGGAGGGCTGCGGCGGCGGCAGCAGCAGCAGCAGCAGTAGCAGTACTAGCGGCACAGAAGTGCGTTGGTGGCGAGGAAAAAAAAGAGAGAAGGCCCGCGGTGGTCCCCTCGGCTGGGAGGGGGCCGAACGACAGAAACGAGTGATTTTAATTCGGGGAAACCGAAGCCCCGGTCACCGGGAAACCGAGGCGCGCCCTCGCGCGCGCGCTCGCCCGGAAGTCGGGATCCGGGCGGGGGCGTCGCGACGCCCCCGCGGGCCTCTCCCGGTGGCGGGTCGTGCGAGCGAAATGAAAAAAATCCCAGCAACATGGTTCCTATATTTAATAAAATATATTTAATAACGATTAAAAAGTGAATAATAATAATATTAAATTAGCGACGATTTACGATTACGAGAGATAACGGGATGTAGGAGTAAAGCGTAACATTATACCCGAAACGAGTGTAAGAAGACGTGGAGAGGGAGAGCGCCTGAGGATTTTTTTTCACGCGTGGACTCGATATGAGTGAGGTGATTGACGTACGAGTTACAGTGACACACGCGCGCGCGGAGAGGTGCGCACCCACGCACGTAATCCCCCTACCGTACAGAGACGGAGAGACACATACAGACACAGTCCCACACACACACGTCAGGACACACGACATACGCGGGAGAAATAGAATAACACATGGAGACACACACACTCACTCACCGTTTGCTCGCTTGACCTATGTAAAGATCTGATCTCGGAGGAGAGAAAGGGGTAGAACGCGCGAGGCACGAGGATTTAAGATGAGGAAAAGCAAGAAAATAACTATTAGCCTGTAAGGTTATTACGTCTAATGTAGATTAAATACATTGGTAGATACATAGGTATATGAAAATATATATATATTTAAGTAGATAAATATATATATATGATGTTGTAACGTACTAGAATCCTCGCGGCACTGTCCGGGTAAAGAAGTGGGGGGGAAAGGGGAGCGCGCCACGAGAGCGCGCCTCCCGTCGAACCGGAAGTGCCACCGGTGACGGCAGAGCCACTGCGACGGTGTCATCTCTGACGTCACCCAAGCACCGAATCAGAGAGTGGTATAATACAAGTAATAATATTTCTTAAGCTAAGCAACTCGAGGTTCCTGTCACAAATGCTTTTCTATGTAACGTTGGTGACGACTATTATTAATATTATATTTTAATTATTATTATGATTAAATATTATAATATTATATTTACATGTATGTGGTCATGTATTTATTATCCGTGTAACGAGTCACACATTACACACGAGTGAATTATTCGCCCGCGGGTCATGTTTCGAGGCTCTGCGTTCCATGCGGAGGAGTGATTAGGGAAAATCAAGTGCGGGGGATTTAGCGGCGGGGATCGGAAATGTCGGCGGTCCGCGCTCGGGGCTCCCTTCCGAAGGCGCGCGCGTATCACGGGATTCTAGGAGGGAAAACTCGCGTCGGGACCGATCGGGCGGGAAACGGCGAAAATTCGCGGGACGCCTGTGTACTATATATATTATATTTCTCTCTCTCTCTCTCTCTCTCTTTCTCTTTTGTCCGTCCGTCCGTCTGTCTGTAACTCATACCTCGCAAAAAAAGGGCAATTAACACGACGGTCTGACGACTAAAAACTAATTAACTAATAACTATTACACTTAATTAGCGCGTAATCGAGAGAACGAAAAGAATCGGAGAGACTATTTATATTGCATTCGCGTTCTATTTATTATTCACTATTGTAATTATTGCCATTGCGTTGATTATTATTCTCGTCATTACTGCCATTATCATTGACGTACTCGCCATCGTTATCGCTGCTATCGCCGGCGTGTCATTCGCTGCAATCGGACGCGACACGCGCGCGCGCACTGAGAAAACCCGTTCCTCTTTCTCGGGTCGGATCTCGACTGTTTCTCGCGTTCTCGGTTTCTCCTCGCTTCCGCTTTGGATTTCGCTCTCCACCGGAAATCGCCGCGCCCCGAAACGCGACCGCGCGGTTTTCCGTATAGCTCCTCGAGGGAGTCACGGTCCGAAAGGGGGACACGAAGGACGATCGCGTTCGTGCCGCTTTTCACGCGCGACCACTCGTTTGCGGAAAAGTCGAGAGGGAGGCTAAGCGGGAGGAGAGAGTGCCACGAGCAATGGGAAAGGTGCACGGAGACACACGTATACACGATACACCCACACACACGTATGCGACGACACGCAAAACACCACCCCCACCCGGAGACGGACGTAAACAACAATGGAGAGGCGCGCACTCGACGGCGTGATTGTCGAGCGTAAAGAGAAAACTATACATATTGTATTATGTAATTTTAACATTATCACGCGTATACGTACGCGTGTACGTTGCGGCGGCGTTTTTGCGTTTTAAGTTCGAGAAAGAAAGATTGCGTGATAGAGTAACCGAACCTCGCTACTAGCTGTTCCTAAATCAACAATGAATGAGTGATAATGTGTGCAGAGATAAGGAGTGACTAAGAATATTACGTGTTGTAAGCGACGCGAGCCCGCCACTCCGTCCGCGCTCTCTTTCCCTTTCTCTTGAGGGAGAGAGAGCGTACCGAGGATCCCTTGACGATCCCATCGCGCAGCCCTTCTCACCTATTCTTATCGCGCGGTTCGGTGCGAGCTCGCGGCAGGCGGCAAACTCGCGCGGGGGATTCCCTTGATGCGATCTCGGATGGGAAGTTTCATCGCGCGGATGCGAAAGGGGTTACTCATTTTGGAAACCGGAAGGGGCGTTGCTTTTTTCCACGCGCGGCGCCGGGATCTTTGTGAGCGTCGCACAACGGTCGTTCAATTTCGCGCGCGTCAAAGGAAAACAACGGCGTCGATCGACGCGTTTCTCGAGTGCGCGCGCAGTGATTAGGCGTGGAGATATCTCCGCGACACGGGGAGGCGGGAGGGAGGACGCGGTACGAGAAAATCGAGTACCGCCGATTCTTTTCTCTCTCGTTCGAGTCCATTGTCCGGCCATTAACGACGTGCTCGCGAAAGAAAGGAAAAAACTCGGGACCCCTTTAAAGTGTTACAAAGAAAGAAAATTGGTCGTGCGGCGAAAAAATGACCGAAAGAGGAACGCACCTTCCGGCCCGGGGGGCTATTAATAACGGGGGAAGACTCTGTTCGAGTAGACGTCGATAACCGCGTCGTTCGTTAATCATTTTCGCTCGCGCGCGCGACACGGTATCGCGGCCGATCGGGCGCGAGAGCGCGAGGGATCGACGCACGAACGGTCAATCCGGATCCGAGCGTTTCGATCGAACGAATCGAACGAAGGGGAAGGAGGCAGTGGTGGGCGCGCGGTCGCGCGCGCGCGCGCTTAGACAAGGGAAGTTTTCATTTTTCTATCGTTGAGTTTCAATGTGTTACACGACTATTTATTATTAACCCTATTGGTTGCTTATTGCTGATTACTAAATTAATTATTATTGACCCGCGAGAGAGGGGGGCGACGACGATTATTATTACCGATTGAATTGTGAATTTGATTGAGCATTCATTGATTATTAATTAATGGATACTATTGATAACGATAGTGACTAATTTTTGTGAGAGATTGCCATGTGTATATCTATATGTACTCGCTATGGGGCCCCGTGGGCCCCGTACGGGGCCGGGCCTGATGTGGCGACGACGCACGGGGCGCCCGCACGCCGGCTCAACCCCCGACGAGGTTGGCGTCCGAAATTGGCGCGAGCGCTACTCGCGAGTCGCGCGCGACAACGCCGCACCGCGTGGCGAGGGGAAAGCGGGGGCGAAAGGGTGCGCGACGCTGCTTGTGTTTTTTCCTTCTTCCTTTCTTCTTCTTCTTCTACTTCAGTTTTCGTTAACTTCGAGGGATGCGGGGCAGCGCAACACGCGCGCACCGCGTATACGCCGTACATCGACGCTCGTCCCATACGTATGATAGGTATATGTATATACGTTTATACCGCCTATGTATACGTATATATATGTGCGCGCGTGCGCGTTCGAAAGCGCCAAAGCGACGCCAACGCTAAGCGGGCTAACGGGCCGGTGCAATCATGTTCCTATTAGGTTTCATATCTAAGCAAGTAATTAATTATACCACTAAATATAATAATAATGATGATGATACGATGATATTATATATTATTGGATATATATATATATATATACAGGGTGACATTTTGAAAACTTGCCACCCCAATATCTCAGAAAGTTACAGAGATTTTCTAAAAAAGAAAAATACAGTTTCGGCAGTAGAGAGGGGGAACCAAAATGACATAATCGGAGACGCACCCCCTCCAACCCCCTTAGAGGTAGCCCCCCCAACTTTGTAATCTTAAATAGCAACCCCCCATGTGTGATACAGCGTTGGAAAGCTCTTTAAAAATGCTTTAAAGCAACACAAAATTTTGGTACTTTTCGATGAGTAGTTTTCGCGCAAATCGAGAAAGAAACTGCCAGAAGTAAGTTTTGTCAATTTATTTATTAAAGGTCAATATTGTTACAATAAATTTTCGAAGTGATTTCCATTATCTGATCTTACTCCCTGCGATTTCTTCTTATGGGAACATCTGAAATCTGTTGTTTTTCAAACTCAACCAGCAAGCATTAACCAACTGAAACAGAGAATTATGCAAGAATGTCGCAAAATTTCAAGAACAACATTTGAAAAAGTCCGAAAAATCAATGGAAATCATTTTGAAAATTTATTGTCTCGTAATTGACCTTTAATAAGTAAATTGACAACTTACTTCTAGCAGTTTCTTTCTCGATTTGCGCAAAAATTACTCATCGAAAGGTACCAAAATTTGATGTTGTTGTAAAGCATTTTTAAAGAGCTTTCCAACGCTGTATCACACATGGGGGTTGCTATTTAAGATTACAAAGTTGGAGAGGCTACCCCTAAGGGGGTTGGAGGGGGTGCATCTCCGATTATGTCATTTTGGTTCCCCCTCTCCACTGCCGAAACCGTATTTTCTTTTTCTAGAAAATCTCTGTAACTTTCTGAGATATTGGGGTGGCAAGTTTTCAAAATGTCACCCGTATATAACGATACGACTAGCTGTAGTCTGTAAGATTGCAACGTACTGTTTTTTCCCCTAATTCCCCCTAAAGACACACACTCACTTCACCTCACACACCTGCGTACGATCCACGCAATCACGTGTCACGCGCGCGCGAGTTCCCAACGTGCGAAATATTTCACGAACCGGTTGCAGAAACTCGGCTCCAAGCCCCCGCCCTTCCGCCCTTCCACCGTGTCGGCCACCGCACGAAGATCGCGTCCATCCCTCGTTTCCGTACGCGGAAATCGAGATCGACGGGTCGATACCGCGTCGCTCGTGGATTTTACAGCACGCGTGGAGCGTCCGACGAATAACTTTGTTCCTATGAAATGATGTGAGGCGACGGTTCACGCTTCCTAACGACAAGTCGGGTGTTCGTGGGCTTCACGTGGGCGCGGAAAGGCTATTTTCTCCCTCTTGTTTTTTCTTATAAAAAAAAAGATTTAAATATTTACCGTGATGGAAAAATAAGATACATTCCAGGAATAAAAAATTAGACTTTTGCTTATTCTAAATTCTGTTGCATTTAAAAAAAAATACTGGACTAATTTTTTGTGTCATCTACTATCATCGGTGAGAGACGCTACGACGGTTCCACGCGACACGTGACAATCGATACGCGTAATCGCCTTTGCGAGTGATTTGATTTTTACAACCGAGTAAGGTACTTTTTAAAACGATAAATATAACGTACGCGCGCGAGAAAAAAGTCGAACGCTCGAGTTTTGCCGTGATGAGTATACGCAACGGAATCGGGAGGAGACGACGTTCGCCTTTCGAATGCGTGTACTCTCCACCGGGTGTCCCGATCGGAGCACGGATTCTTCACATATCAAACCTATCGAATACGAATTCCTAATAATTGAAAAGAAGAGCGAAAAGTCTGCGGGTGCCGAATTGCGCGCCAAGTTTCGAGATACCGCGCTCGAGAGAAATGTTCCTGGTCACGTGACGATCTCCGTCGACGTCGCGTCTCTCCCGCGAGTCCCTAAATCGCCAAATCCTATTGAAATTTCAACAAAGAATTCTCGCGCCTACGGGAAGTCGCGACATCTCGATTTTCGATTAAAAATAACGAAAAAAAAATTTCGCGATATACAATCATCGATGACGGTCACGTTTCCGCACGAGCGAACGAATATCGGCCATTCTTGCCCGCTATCCTCTCCACTTTTCACCGCGGTACCGCTCGACCCTGCTCCTCCGCGCACTCGATTATATCAAACATCATTTTATTTCCGGTCCGCGGAACGTCCCATTTCCTGGTACGAATATTAGTTCCCCGCCGATTTACATATAAACGCGAGAGCCACGCCTGCACGAACACCAAATGTCGCGTGATAACGCGAGTACCGGGTGTCACGATCGGAAAGCTCGCCTTCGTTATGATTTTAGCTCCCGCGGCTTCGAGAGAATTTTCATGGGTGGAAGTGGTGCCGAATTTGTCGTTCCCGATTGATCAGTTTTCGATCTCTGCGCGAAATCGTGCAGCTTTGACGATTCAAAAAATTGGTTTCCAATTTTTTAAATAGATAGGTAATAGATAGGTAGGATTCAATGTTTTTTTTTGTTTTTTAAAAGTCGTTCATTTAACGTTTTCAAACGTATCAACGTTTTCAATATCGTTTCCTCCTCTCGATACCCGGTATATTTACGCGCGGAAAGACGCGCTCCACCCCGCAGGAATCAAATCCGATCAATCGAAACACGATACAAGTTGGACGACCACTTTAAGGGCGCGGGTGTGTCGGCCATGACGAAAGAGCTCAGCCAGGGTCTCGCCCCTGCCACTACACAGGGAAACTAAGTTAATGCGAATGAGAAGTAACTACCCTTCGACCACCCCCTCAACTCCCCATCACGTAAGTCTTTTTTCCTGTCCCCAGAACACACCACACGTACACACAAACGCACCACGTATCGCAAGCTCGTCTGTTTTCTTTCTCTGTGGAACTCAAGAAAAAACGAAACTAAACTGTACTAAACCTCGACGTATTCTATTAAACGCTAGTTTATCAGAAAATCTATCTCGTACACCTTCATTCGATCCTTGTATGCTTCCCATGATTTTCGTCGCTTCCCAGTTTTATCGTAACGACGCTGCATGAGTGCAGAGTTCTTTGTTTTATCGCTGGACGAAGATCGGATGGAATTACAAATCAATATTTGGACGAGACTTTTTCCGTGGATTGCAATTTGTGGAGCGGAAATGAGGTAAGTGATATTTTGGCTTTATTAGGAATGATATTTGAGAATTTGTATGAACCTTTCGAATTTTCACAGACAAAAGTACGTATAGAAGCGTTTCCTGAAAAAGTACCGCAATGTAATTTATTAGACTATGTCTACGCGAAAATGAATGCCTACTAAAATTAGATTTACCAAATTAATTTCATCTAATGGAACTTCGTTTCAAAGAGGTGATTCGAAAAAAAAATTGCTCATTGTAGGCCGAAGCTTGTGGATGAAGAGAACGAAGAAATCAATCAGATTCTATAGACAGTCTATAAGTATACATAATCAAATGTGTACCTATACGTAATGTGATAGAAAGAAATGTATATCTATAGGTTCGTATAGATAAGTGGGGTAATCGATCGTGCCACTGACCGATTGCGATTCCCATATCGACAACGTCATCCGAAGCTTTCAACCGTGATAAGCCCTGATTGCTATCGTTTTAGTGACAAAAACTGATGTAACGATTTCTTAGACCGTTTCATTACATGCAATCGAGTAAAATATGAAGATAAATAATTTCGAATAATTTCAAACCTTCCAACTATATAAATGTTTACTAAACGAATACAATACAATTATTACAGTGTAGCGTACGTATATTTTCTACCTCATATTCACGCACAAAATTATAGAAAGATTCCAAAATATATACACGGATACTAGATCACCTTTCGACGTACCTATACAGCCTCCCTTCTCACCCTCAAATGATTCCCCTCCCGTGCATTTCCTAAAACCTACGATCACTCGGCCCAACATCCCCAGATCAGGTACCCCACGTGTATCTAGGTATCACCAAAAGGCGAGGAATTTTCAGCGTTCGCCTCGCAGAAAAATGAAAAACACACCCTTATAGCTATACTTTCCCGCCGGCTCGGACGGCGTTGCGTCGCGCGCTCTCCCGCGACACCCTCCTCCTCAGATATAGGAAACCCTGGATGGCATAAAGGTATCCCCGCGATACATCACGAAGGTCTTGGCGTGTGGGTAGGCCCTCGCAGGGGTCGGGAGCGGGGGTGGACCGAGCGACACACGGGCGTGTGATGCTCGCTCAAAGTGTTTGCTCGCGAGATGGAACGCAAATTAGGTTTGGACGGGGATCGAACTCTACCCGTATCGAAATAAAGGCGGCACGTAGAATATACGCCGCCCCCGGCACCCGTAACCTTTGGGGTTCGCGCGCCGTCCCTCTCTCACCCCGTTGCCTCGCCCCACCCGCCGAGACCCCTTTGGCTCTCTCACTGTATGTGCCGTCGCTTGCATGTTAACTCCGATGTCTATCCTTCTACGAAATTGCGGCCTCTTCCACCTCCGGCTTCTCCCGTCGCACCACCTCCGTCTCGGCGGAGGTAGGAAAGCGGTGGGGTAGGTGGGTATGGGAGCGAGAGAGCGCTCCACTTCTCCCGGAATACGGGAATAAGCCGATACCGTTCTCGAGGGGGTTTGATAAATTTAGGAATATGAATGCGGGACGTCATTCCGGGCGCGCTGGTGCCGCGGTACCGGAGCCGAAGACGCCGCGCGTTATTTTTTGCAAGGGGATGGGCGGCTGATATAACTAGTCTTGTATTCGGAATTGAGGAGACGACGTATAGTCGACGATCTGGATATCCGAAAATATACATATCTAAATATTTGTGAGGAATGTTTGTGGGTCGAATTTTTTGCCTTCTACAAAACTTTCTCGAATATTATATAAAACCGAGGGTAGGTACTGTCAAATATTCAGATGTAGAATAATCTTTGGGTAGCGAAGTGTAATTGAGAACTTCGAAAATACCTGTTGCAACTATTTCAAAATATTTTAATAAGATTTACTCGGCTCCTGCATTTAGAGAAAAAATGGTATAGTCAGTTAAATCTGCGTTTACGTGTGGGGAATGCAGAATTAGTTGTTCCGACTAAACAATTTCGTTATAACGATTAACGGCTATTTGAAGGAAACAGGTTGGAGTTTATTCGAGTCGATTATTAGTCCTTAGTGTCAAATTTATTACATTTTTCTCTCAGTGTATGTGCACGGAAAATTCGAGGTCTCCATAACGCAAGACTCCACGACCCAAAATAAGTATTTCCCCGTCGAATTCTTCCGTTTGTATCTACGATTTCTGTAGAGACTTCTAGAAGCATCGGGGGCAAACGACTCCGAGAGCAAAAGCCGCAGCGTGGTCCGCAGCACGCTCGGGGGATCGGGAGTGTTTTCTGAAATATGGGCGCGCGAATTGCAGGCGAAGAATCGACACCCTTTGCCAGGACTCCGAGAGACGGCCGAAGCACGTCTCGGGAAGATATGCTCGGACAGAAATGCAGCCACCTACATAGTTTCGCTTTTATCCGTCCCATTTCGAGTCGATCGCATCGAGCAGCTATTCGAGCAGTCCTTCGGCGCCGTTAGGTGCGAGGAGAGACGGTGTTTAGCGTTCGACAGAATTACGCGTCGCGAACACCAAGAAAATAGTTTATTTGTAGTTAATAAATATTTGTTTGTATTCCTTAACTTTTGCAATATTTATTGAGCACTATTTGATTCTTGAAGCAACCATTTCAATGAAATAAACATTTTAATAATTAGCATACATTTTTTCAGTGACTTTCCATTGATTTTCAGTGACCTTCACTTATTTAGATCGAGAGAGTAACGAAATATTCATTTCGCCGTCTTTAAAATTACATTTATTAACTATTAATAAACTGCCTTCTCGGTAAAATAGGCGCGAGGTTTTCAACGCTTCTCCGCGTTGAAAAAGAGAAATGGAAAAACGAGAAGATTAATTTTCAATGGCGCACCCGGTACGAGCATCGTCGCCTTTACTTTTCACGCCGTGTACCTGCGCAATAATAACGCGTATATATAATACTTCGCCGCGGTACACGTCTCGGCTATCCCGTAGAGGCGTACACTTACACAGAGGTCGTATCTTCTCGTTAACCGGGCAATGACGCTACCCGGCCGCCTGGTAGAGAGAGAGAGAGAGAGAGAGAGAGAGAGAGAGAGAGAGAGAGAGAGAGAGTCACGTTTTTAATTTCTACCGGATTTAGTTCATTTTCACACCCCTGGAGCGCCGTACGTTCGCCGAACGTCTAATAAGGTAAGGAACCCAATATAACTCGTTCTCTCACGTGCCATAAGTCGTACCTATGCAGAGGGTCGCGGATGAGTTCTCCTCTCAGCGCTCGTTACACGCGCGCGGCACGATTTTTTCCCTTCGTTCCAGAGGCGCCGCAGCGCTTAAACGCGGCAATTTCCCCGGGTAATTGATCCATTACGTATGGTGATCACTAGAGAAATCGTTAATTGACAAATAATTGACGCGGTTGAATTACGTGTACCCACATACATATACCTCTGCGTCGTAGAAAGGGAGGAAAGAGGTACGAGGAAATTATATTTAATTCGCGGTTTACCAGTTTCGCGACGGGGATTGAGTTATCGTTCAGTCAACAGAGGAGCGTGACATTTCGGGACCCTTCGACGTATTCGACGTCGAATTAGTTTTGATTCGATTTGAAATCCACGTACATATTGCATTCAGCACGGATAAAGGATATGATTTCGTTATGAAGCTACAATATGTAGTAAGCTAGTTTATTAAGTGAGTTAACGATCTTTAAATTTTTCAAAGAATCTAGCGAATTATTTTTATCGTTATATTTGCAATGAGAAAACACAATTTTGGAAAATTGCTTCAAAAACATTGATATACCTAAATAGAGTAGCTTATTCGGACGTGCTTGCACCACCGCACTGGATGTATAATGTATTACAGGTTAAAACGTGCCTCGGTGGCCGTAGAGGAGGGTGAGAAGAGTATCTCGCAGCCGTATACTGATATGCAGATACCCGTACTACTGCTGCAGTAGGGGCGGAAGAAACCGTACAGGCGATGGCGCACGCGAAAGGGGTGTTTCTCTCTCCTTACTTAGCATGCATGTGTTTGCCTTTAATACATTTTTCGACGATGTTGACCGAGGCGTGCCCGGGTGTGTGCGTGCGCGGTAGAAACCGCGGACGTACGCACACGGCGACGCTAAAATATTCGCCTTGTCAGACGGCGTGTAAAAATGTGGTCGGCAATTTTCGCGTTGCCAAATTCAAAAGGACGAGGCGAGAGGGGTGCGCATGGCGGAGAGGTGAGGGGGGAGATGGCGTCGTACGTGGGAGGAGAACTCCCGCCGACATTCGTGCCTGGCATATTAGAATGGGTGAAGAAATAATTTTCTTCTTTTGTGCGAATCCCTAACAGTTGAGCTCGAAAGTACAGGGAGAAAAAGGGTTAGTAAAAAATCATGGGAAAATCCATGCATTTTTACAATCATCTTCCCCAAAAATCATTTTCCAAGTTATACCGGCTACCCCTGTACCAGAATCTTCCCCAAAAATCATTTTCCAAGTTATACCGGCTACCCCTGTACCAGAATCTTCCCCAAAAATCATTTTCAAAGTTATACCAGCTACCCCTATACCAGGATCTTCCCCAAAAATCATTTTCCGATTAATCCCTGCTACACCGGTACGAGGTTCTTCCCCAAAAATCATTTTCCAAGTTATACCAGCTACCCCTGTACCAGGATCTTCCCCCAAAAAAATTTTTCGGATAATCCCTGCTACCCTGGTACAAGGATTTTCACCAAAAATCATTTTCCAAGTTATACCGGCTACCCCTGTACCAGGATCTTCCCCAAAAATCATTTTCCAAGTTATATCAGCTACCCCTGTACCAAGATCTTCCCCAAAAATCATTTTCCACGTTATACCAGCTACCCTTATACCAGAATCTTCCCCAAAAATCATTTTCCGGGTAATACCTGCTATCCCGGAGCGAGGTTCTTCCCCAAAAATCATTTTCCAAGTTATACCAGCTACCCCTGTACCAGGATCTTCCCCAAAAATCATTTCCCGGGTAATCCCTGCTACCCCGGTACGAGGTTCTTCCCCAAAAATCATTTTCCAAGTTATACCGGCTGCCCCTGTACCAGGATCTTCCCCAAAAATCATTTCCCGGGTAATCTCTGCTATCTCGGAGCGAGGTTCTTCCCCAAAAATCATTTTCCAAGTTATATCAGCTACCCCTGTGCCAAGATCTTCCCCAAAAATCATTTCCCGGGTAATCCCTGCTACCCCGGTACGAGGTTCTTCCCCAAAAATCATTTTCCAAGTCATACCAGCTACCTTTGTGCCAGGATCTCCCCCAAAAATCATTTCCCGGGTAATCCCTGCTACCCCGGTACGAGGTTCTTCCCCAAAAATCATTTTCCAAGTTATACCAGCTACCCCTGTACCAGAATCTTCTCCAAAAATCATTTTCCAAGTTATACCAGCTACCCCTGTACCAGGATCTTCCCCAAAAATAATTTTCCGATTAATCCCTGCTACTCCGGTACGAGGTTCTTCCCCAAAAATCATTTTCCAAGTTCCAGGATCTTCCCCAAAAATCATTTTCCGATTAATCCCTGCTACCCTGGTACAAGGATCTTCCCCAAAAATCATTTTCCAAGTTATACCAGCTACCCCTGTACCAGAATCTTCCCCAAAAATCATTTTCCAAGTCATACCAGCTGCCCCTGTACCAGAATCTTCCCCAAAAATCATTTTTCGGGTAATCCCTGCTATCCCGGTACGAGGTTCTTCCCCAAAAATCATTTTCCAAGTTATACCAGCTACCCTTGTGCCAGGATCTTCCCCAAAAATCATTTTTCGGGTAATCCCTGCTATCCTGGTACAAGGATCTTCCCCAAAAATCATTTTTCTTTGGACCCTACAGTAAGTCAGAAAAAGTAGCCTAATCCGGGAAAGCGTAGCCAAATAGTCCATTTTCCCGAACCGACGTAACCGCAGGTTATTCGTGACTCGAGAGCGAAGAGGAAATCCAAGCTGAACCTAGCCTTTGAACACGTCGGGTAACCTAGCCAGAACTGAATGGAAACCTAGCATCGTGATTCAGGACAAAGGTAAACCTAGCCGCGGAACGTGTAGTATGACCTAGCCGTGATCGGAGGAGCACTCCGTGAAAACTAGCCCAATGAGAAACTGACCTAGCAACCTAGCCAACGCCCACCTAGCCCCTGAAAGTAGGCTAACCTAGCCACCATGTCCGGTAGCAAGTCGAACCTAGCCCAAAAGACCTAGCTTGATATACCCGTAATAATAGTAACTAGCTGAGGAATTTTCTATAAAGAAACCTAGCACAACCTAGCCGAGGTCCTTCCATATATATAAAACCTAGCCCAATGAAACCGCACCTAGCCCCACGACCTAACCTAACCTAACCTAATCATACCTAGTCGAGGGGAACGCAGTATATTATATATATAATAATATATATAGAAACCCTAGCCCAACCTAACCTTACTTTTTTTTTAAAGAAGGGGAAATGTGTTTGAGCACCATCTCCGAGTTTGGCTAGAACTCGGAGGTGTGTGGGACTCGGGAGAGCCCGCGAGGAGATAGTGCAAGGTCGCGGGTCCCAATACCCACTAAACCCTTCTTGCCTTCTCGGCCCCTTCCCTCCACTTGTGCAAAGGGCTGGAGATCTCCGAACCTAACCATACCTAGCCGAGGCGCTATTATATATATAAGAATCCTAGCCCAACCTAACCACACCTAGCCTTCCAACATTGAAATTTTTAATATAGACCACTATTTACAGTTCATAATAGTATAAACAACAGTTTATACGGTAAAATTTACTAATCTCCCGTTAATGTGTGCCGTGTGTTTATATTACGGGTTTATACTATTATGAACTGTAAAAAGTACGTAAAAAGTACGTCAAGTTTATTAAGAAAATTAATATTTCACCCCCAGGAGCCCTGTTACTGGGATTCACTGTAAAAATTACTAATCCTTTTACTCCGTTTTATAATATGTAATCGTTGTTTTGTAGATGTAAATTGCCGTGCGTCAAAAAATACACCTAATTTCCACGAAGAAATGTCTTTCCCGAAATGAGAAGACAGCCTGTCGAGAAACAGAAGAATAGAATGTAAATAGATTCGAATCGTACCTATACATAGACTCGCTCCGCGTTTCAGAGTCGAGTATACGTAACTCCCGGCTCAACGTGCAGGGCGATGTTTCCCGTACGAGGAAGGATTTACGATAGGAGAGACGAACGGGCGTGTCTGAACCGCGAAGATGTCATTTATTCCGTATAATTGGACAGAAAGAAGTGCGCGGGAAGAAGGGAGATTCGTGGCGAAGGCGCGTTTGCGTGTCTGGCCACGTACGAGGCGAATCTACTGGAAGCGAGGAATAGAGAAAGAGAGAGCAGGGGCAGTAGAGCTCGCGCGGAAGATCTAAATAACACGAGTCTCCGAGATTTCCCCGAAGAAATTCTCGCGAGTGGAAAGCATTTGACACCGATGAATATTCACCAATTTTCTCTCGGATAAAATCAAATCTCCGCACACCTGTACTCGCGTGCAAGTATTATTTTCTTCAAATCGCAAATTCCCCCATAATTCCGCTCCCACTTGCGCGCGGTATCCAAATACGCGCTCGCGAATTCCCGTGCAAGGAATTCCTCCGGCAGGAGGACGCGCGATGCGAAACATACGGAAAAGCCCCGCGCGCAACTGAAATCATTTGAGAAAGCTCCTTATCTCGGTGCAGCGCTATATGCAAAAGGAGGAAAAAAAAAATAAGTTGGAAAATCGACAATTCCTCCAGAGTAAGGTAGGGAGGAAACGGGGGAGGCCGGCCAAGCCGGTACAAGAGAAGGGCAGCAGCGGAGGGAGGGTGCAGGTGCCTACGGATGCTGGAAGGAGAGCTTGCAGCAAATCTCCTTCTCCCGAAAGAGGAACGAGCTCGCGAAAGCCGCGCCAAGGAGATGAAGCTCCCGTCCTCGCGCCGTGTTTGTCCAAGAGGAACCGAAGGAGTGGTGAATATAGCGTCGCGCGCGCGGTCGGGGTGGGGTTCGTTCGGTGCACGCGCGTGTGTGAGTGGGCTAGGTGGTGACAGTGGATCGGCGGGGGTCGAAAGGAGTCCTCTTAGCGCATTTCAATATATGGCGAAGGCCTTTGAGGTTGAGGGGGCCGGGGTAGCGGGGGAGGGGCGCGGGGCGCTATTGATTCTTCTTTTAATCTCGTCGCGACCCATCCCCTGGCGGGGTGAGACGAAGGAGGGTTGAAGGGAGGGAGGGGGCGGGTTACTTATTTGAATGTGTCGTCGCGCGCGCCGAGACAAAAACCGGAGAGAATCCGTGAAATCGATGTGGCGTCCTCTGCACCGTCACTCCCGCGCCCCTTTCCCCTGTAACTTCCTTCTCTTCCGCGTCTTCACGGCCCACAGGCGCACCTCTATATGTGATCTTTACATATACCTATCTATATTGATTGACTGACGGCACGTTTAGCTACAGGATGTCCCAAAACGGCGCTCGCGCCTCGCGAGGGATCGTTGCACGCGCGGTAGGGTGCGCGTGGGCGGTGGATGATCCCTCGTCTGCGAGAGGAGGTTCAAGAAACTCGCGCGCGAGGGATTGCGATCCGGATGGAAATCGAATTTTTCCCCAAGCGTGAAGAAGGGGGCGTGTAACGAAGCCGCCGATGCTTCTGGTCTGACTGTGGAGAGTGACTGCGTGGGGAGGTATTGACGAAGCGGGGAGAGAGGGTAATTATTGCAGGGAGGTGGAAGGACAAGATTTGACGTATCGTTTTATGCAATTTTTTTGGGGGAATCGTGTTTGCAGAGAAAATATTGAAATTTCGATCGAATGGAAATTCGGGAGTGATACCTTCGATTAAAAATGTATTATTTAATTGCAGCGAATATCTATTAAATACCGCTTAAATAAATATTTATCAGAGTAAACTCTCTTCGTGCGTCTACGCGACGAATTTACAATTCTACATCACGCGTAAAAACGCACGAAGGATCGCGCGATGAGGCGAGGCGGAACGAAAATTTCAAAACTCCCTTCAATCGTTCCCCAGCGTCCGCGGGAGCGATCGCTTCGGCGCGCGGGCGGGCTCTCGGAGAAGGAAAAAAAATCAGCACGGTGGAAGAGTCGCCGGGGACTGCGAGCGCGAGGGGTGGCAATGACGGAAAGTCGGGGGAGTCACCCTATTTTTTTGAGCGTGGCTCGTGGGGTAAGATATTGATTTTTTTATTTTATAATTAGGGGCGCGCACCCCTTGGCTGCCAGAAAAACACGTCACCCGGCCGAGAGGGAGATGGAGAAAGCGAGAGAGAAACCTCGTGGAGGATAGACAAAGAGAGAAAGAGAGAGACGCATCAATCGAGCACCACCCCGCCACGCGTGAGCATATATCTACGCACCGATGTGTGCCACAGCACTTGTTCCCCCTTACTCCGTTTCCTCGAGAGCTGAGCAAAGCTCGCTATAGTCGACGGAAACGACAAACGAAACGAAAGCTAATTTTTTGCATCGACTGCAGTTTCCCCCTCGTTCCGCATATTCGTAGATGCACCTCAAGTCTCCGGATAATGACTTGATGCACACGCACCTTCGTACCTCTCTCACGGAGCCTTAAGATAATATCTGAATAGCCTACGCCGACGTCCACTGCGCACGAAATGCGGATATATATACGTATGTCGCTTTAAACTCACTTTTGCACTGAACCTGCAGCGCACGAGGTCCCTCACGTGGCCCGGTGAACTTCTCACCTCGCTTTTTCGCCGATGACGCAGCGGAAACACGGGCGTGAAGAGAAAAACTGCGAGAGAAGGGGCTGGAGGACGGTGGGCGGGAGTTTGGTTTGGAGAAAAAAAGATTGGGCGAGATGATTTGCAAAAAAGAGAAAGGCACCTCAAAATTGTGTCACCTATATATTCGAGGGAGGCAAACTGTCGGAGCACACGTGCGGTTGTGCGTGTGTAGATGTACCGTATACGTATACGATGGAGGAACGAACTCGATGGAAACAATAAATTGCGAATGGCTGCTTCTTGCAGGAAGGATTCGCGAACCACGCGCCTCTCGTCTCTCCTCTCTCTCTCTCTCTCTCTCTCTCTCTCTCTCTCTCTCTCTCTCTCTCTCTCTCTCTCTCTCTCTCTCTCTCTCTCTCTCTCTCTCTCTCTCTCTCTCTCTCTCTCTCTCTCTCTCTCTCTCTCTCGCCTCGAAGGCGTTGTTGTCGCGGCTGTCTCGCCGGAGAGCTCCTTACAATCCTGCAAGTAAAAAGAGAGACGACGCCGGCGTTGTGTACCCTCTCCCTCTGCTTCTTTTTTTTTCTCGCACTATACCGTCGGAGGTGACAATTCCTCATCTGCCTCCGCGCCCCACTTCGCGAGACTCCCGCTCCTATTCCTTCGCTTTGCCTGCCTCCTTCTCTCTCTCTCTCTCTCTGCCTCGATTCCTCCCTCCCGCCCCGCGCGCAACACACACGTCCTTTTAAACACACACGCGAGCACATTCGCGCGCTCACGCACAGGTACACACGTAACGGCCGGCTTGTCACACACAGAGTATAATATGCAAAGACCCGCCCCCGCGTTTCCATGGAAACTTGAGCTCGCGAGAGGTGCCCGGGGTGGAGGGGGAGGGGGACAGACACTCTTGGAAATTTGTATAACTACCCCTAGGGGCGGTGGAAGGGGGGTAGGGAGGAGGAGGAGGACGGGGGTGCTAGTGGGTCGGGGATGGAGGCACACACATCGATCCGAGAACCCACCCCACACCGTGCTCCTTCGTCATCTCAGAGCTGCCACCCCCGGGCCCCCTCTTGCCACCCACCCCCACTTGCCCACCCGTACGCGAGCAATGCCGGCCGCTGAAAGTTTATGCTCGCATTAAAACCCTCTCATCGTCCTGGACCGCGGCACGCCAACTGAGCCCATCCTTGACGTACTTTATTAACCCCTTTGCACTGTAGGAGGCGAAACGGAACTCGGATGGTACCTGGGGTGTGCTTAAAATTGGGAAGTGTCTGGACTTGGCTCGATAAGTACTTATTTCGATCGATGCCTTTGATTCGATGAGATGGCCAGGTCGAATGTTGGGCATTCGGGAGTCGATTGGTATGCAATCATCGAATCATTCGACTGGAGACAATATCCATATGCGTAAAATTAAGATTAAAAAATGTTTAATGTTGACGCGTTTTACGTTACCAATCAACGTCGGTAAGTACATAATTTCTGCCCATATGCATATGCTCCTCATCAACGAACCAATGAGTTTGATAATCTTATCCCGGGGAATAATAACGCGGCAAGGGCGAAGCGCGGTTTTTCAATTACGGCTGCGGAGATTCGCGACGTCGTCGCGTGAGACGGCCAGACTCGACGATTACGATCGATTTAAAGGGACCTTCGACCGCGACGACTTTGTGGTGAATGGACCGGAGCGTTGCAATAAGCTACTTTCGTGCGACGAGACTGGTAATTATTTTAACCCTGCCAGACACAGCGCTTCAATATCGTATCGAGTGTGTATGGAATATTTTCTTAATCTTGAGTTTTAATTTACGACGACGCGCCATCCAATTCCATGTTCCACTCCAATTTTGATTACTTCCTTATGAAATTTTCTCTCAAATTGATACGCTACTTCGTCAAAAATTACATTGCGATCTGCACTGAGAGAAAGAATTGCTTGTGCCGAAAAAAGGTTTCCTTTAATCAAAAACATGATGTAGTTTCAGTATCAAGACGTGGTTTTCTTCATGCGAGAAAATATTTAATAGACTCGAGTAATTATTTTTTTTCGCACAGGAAGAATTTCTTGTTCCCACGGCGGTTCCCGCTTGAATCAAGAATAGATATTCTTCGATCAAGAATCTGTATTCTTAATACAGATCTGATCATATGTTCTTCATTCAAGAAATACTTTGTTAACACTATCAATTATTTCTCTCAGTATAATGTTGTGGTAACCATTCTCACAATCCACGTGTTAAGATTGAATTATTGCGGCATATGACGTTCAGTACCATAAATATGTCGATACTTACTACAAGTATTGCCACACTTGCTATACTCACAGTAAATATCAGTATATTTGTGGTACTGAACGTCATGTGCCGCAATAATTCAATCTTGCCATATGGTTGTGAGGATGGTCCACGCAAACTTTTCTCCATGTACACGCCACTTTTAATGCAAAGCTCGTGAGTAACGAGATAATTACGATCGAAGCGCAGGTGAAAAAAGACGAATTTGAACGATTTATATCCCCGGCAGTTCGTACGTACACCTGAACATGTAGCCGCGTTGTACCCGCGTCGTCGTATCTTTCTGTACACATCTGAATACATCGAGTAGAAAGCGCTATTTCTACCGCCAACTTATTAAGTACAGTGTAAGTGCGCAGCGCGGATCGGGCCACGGAAGACGCGGCGATGTTGTATACATGGCACGGTCGCCGCTCGGCCAAGTGAGATTCCATTCCCCGTAAAGTCATAATCATCATAACAATAATTATGTAGGTAAATGCGGCTAAGCCGATTCCTCGCTGACCAGCTGCCTCATTCGATCCTTCGCTAATTATCGTCGTAAGCATCGAGTTAATTGCTACACTCGCTCCGTCTTCGATCGGTCCGCTTCTTCTTCTTCTTCGTCCCGGTTGTGCCCGTCTCTCTCTAGACTCTCGCGCCGCTCTCTTGCCGCGGCCGCGCGGCACTGCCGCCTCTATACTCGAAAGTACAACGTGGGATCTCTCGTGGCGCGGCGTCGGCGTCCGTTAAGGGAATTAGGCTTTTCGGCCTGCGAAGCCGGGGATTTTTCTTCTCTGAACAAATTTCATTGGCACTTTAAAATGTTTACACGGAGAAAAATAAATAGTAATGTTAACGAAACGTTTGGTTGATATGGGAGCAGTGAAATATACGTATTTTTATTGGGACAATAAATGTTTGGTTGTGACAAACAAACATTTTAGAAACATTACATTGCCACAACCAACATTTCTTTGTCATAAACAAAAGTCTGTTGTCCCGATAAAAATATTTCGTTGTTTCCATGTCAACCAAACGTTTGATTAATATTACTAATCATTTTTCTCGGCGCATACATTATACGTTGTTACGACGTATTCGTTAGTTCGGTTGATAAGGGAGGAATGCAATATTTGTATTGTAACCAAGAATGTTTTGTTGTCACGGCCAAACATTTTAGAAACATTACATTGTCACGAGCAGCATGTATTTGTCGTAACCAAAGTTCGTTGCTCCGATAAAAATATTTAGTTTTTTCCCACATCAACCAAACGTTTGGTTAAAATTACTGATCATCTTTCTCGGTGCATACATTATAAACAAATGGTTCATTCCGATGACATATTCGATAGTTTGCTAGAGAGACATTTTAGACGGAAGAAAGATTTTTCTTAAAAATCCCACGCACTTCATCGAGTGTCCGTAAATCGACACGGATAGCGTCGCACGAAAAGCTCGCGACCGAACGAAAAGAATAGACATCGCGAAACCCCCAACGATTCGACGCAGTGCCGCGTCCGCATACGCATGAGTACTTCTCCCTGCCCCCCCCCCCCCCCCTTAATGTATACCATGCCGCGGCTATCCTACGGAGCGAGAAGATAACAATTTCGCAAACACTTGCCGTAGGTCGGAAGAGCGAGAGCGAGAGGAACGAGGAAGAAAGAATCCGCGGTCTGCGTATCGTGGCGTGGGTGGAGACTACCCCACGGACCCCTCCGGGCAGAATTATCATACCTACACACCGACACGGGCCTGATCTAATCACACTCCCATATACATAAAATAACCGCTCTCTACGGGGCCCTATGGGGCACTGTGCACCGGGGTCCGAGCGCTGGCCGCGCGGTCTCGAGCCGAGAGGCGGATTGTTTTCAGCTGGGACTCGAGTATAAATTGGCCAATTATTCGGAAATAAGGTAATTATATAAGAAGGGAGTGATCTCCGATAGAGGGGTGGGGAGCCGAGCGGGGAGGGTGAAGAGAGGTGGGCCGAGGAGTGGGGGGAGGAATCGAAGAGAGAAATCAAAGGCGATTATCTGCCTATGAGGCAGGAATCGTCTCGGCCGGCACGAGATTCTCCTCTGAGAAATGCCCGCTCCACTCGCCACCCCGGGCTCGAAGCGAGAGGAAGGGGGGAGGGGGTTGAGACGGTCGGCAGATGTTTTTGTAAATGGAGACGAATTAGATGATAAATAATGACCGATCGCGCCGGTCTCACGAAACTCCCCGACTGCGCAGGGGAGGTTGAAAGCGTGTACAGATTGCGACAGGTTGGGCCTTGAGGGGTGTTTGGTGGTTACCTGTGCGGGAAACTGCATTGCAACTGCATGAGAATATTTTATTTCATCAGGTGTACCAATAAGTTTTAGGACATTGTTGCAAAAATTCGAAATGTATTCTTGTGAAAGGAGTAAAATAAGTACATCAATTCATCAAAATAATCCCCCTTGCTTTCAATGACCTTCAGCCATCTTTTAGACATTTCACGGATGCCTTCCGCAAGGAAAGTTTTATCTTGCGAGATGAGGAAGTTATCGACCCATTTCTGGACTTCTTCAAATGTTTGATATCTTATGAAGTATAGACCTAATAACCGTGTTTTTCAAAATCAACGCGAAAAAATACATAAGATTGAGTCTAACAATCGATCACAGAAATTTCAACTCCTGGCAACATGGCAAAGCAGCTGTACCATTTAAGACAAACCTTCATTATACGATACAAACGAGTTTGCATTATGAATTCAAGGAACCCATGTTTCCGGTACTTTTACCTTTAAAAATATAAGTAGAAATATTGCTTCACGATGAAGAAGACCGTACGAGGAAAGAAAATATTCAAATTTTAGGAAACCACCCTATCCCCCCCTTATATAGATAAGCTTTCTCCTTCAAAATGTTATCCGCCCGAAAAAATAGGACGAACTTCATTATTCGACGGAACGAGAAGTTCATCGACCCCGACGGTCTCTACAAAGGTTCGAACGCAGACCACGGAGGCGTCCCTGGCGAATCAAAGACAAAGTCTAGGGTCGATCGCGATTCTTCTATGCCAGGCCCCTCCGCAGACTTCCCGCCCGTATAGGAGCACTAGTTGCCGTAAGAGGCTCAGCTGGGCTATTAAGGGCTGCGTGGTGGCCTCGGGCCGGAATTAGCATACCCTCGAACTAACTCCACCTCCGCACCGCGCCGATCCGAACCCGAGGCACATAACTTAAGTTCAAGCGGATATTATGCCACCATTCTTCCCTCCATAATGCGCTCTTAACCATAGGTAGGTGCTCAGAGGGGGCCCCGAGTCCAGCATCGCAACTCCTATCGGCTCGATCACTTTTAATTATAATTATATGCAGTCCCGAATCCGATAAGAATCGAAGGAGAGCTGGACCACGGTCGGGTCCCACCCAAGCGCGTGCCGTTGACGCCCAGACATCGGAAGAGACCCAGCTTGGCCCGGGCCATTAGCGCTGGCCGCACGTGTGTCCGCTACTTCGTATGACTCTCTCGCACCTTGCGCGAGCAATCGAAAAAATTGGGCCTAAGGTACTTTGCGGCGAGACTTCGAGGGTCATAAGCTCACGTTTCATTGCACTGCGCGCAACATCATTCGGGATATATAAATCGAAATAAGAACCAAAGAGCTCCGTGCTGAAATTTCGATCTACGCGAAACCCTCGACCCCCATTTTCTAAGTCTCAAATAAAAATACCAGCCCCCGATAACGAAAGATACCGCGAAAACTCAAACTCGCCCTACGTTTCATCATACTCGTACACCGCACCGACACTACAAGTCGCCCGCGGGGTGTGCAGGTACCTGCGATCTTCCAGAAGACGTTGGAAACCGGATACGATCGATTCGGGGCCTGCGGGACCCGATGATATTGCGGCTGATAATTGGTCCTCGAGATTCTCGCGGGAAGCGGGAGGCTCGGGTTAAGCCCCGTGCGCGCGCGAGAGGGGTGGAGGGCGGAGGCGAGATAGCACGGCGCAACTCGGCTCGCCTAACCCATAACTAAGGTGTGCCTTATTTAAGGCATTATAAGAGAGCCCTAATTAATACAATGTGGGGGTAGGCAAGATTTTTTTACGAGGCCGTGGGCCGCGTTTTATCGCCAATTAAAGTCCGAGCCGCGAGAGAAGACCGCGAGAGAGAGGAAGCGCGGCCGGCGGTGGCGCGAGCGAGCGAGCGAGGAGGTCACGACGGAGGAATGTCTACCTCCAACACCTCGGAGGTTCAAGAAGGTACCCGACGTTGCCAACATCTCGCTCGTAATATTCCTCCCACCCCGCGCCGCGCCCCACGCTCGCCATTCTCGAGCCTCCCCGTATGTCCGGGTAATTGTAAAGGCGCGTGCGAGAAAAACTGCGATACATTACGAGGAGGGGGGACGCGATGCGCGGAAAAACAAAATGGGACGTCGTCCGCCGTGGAAAGTGGCTTTCCCGTGATGAACGGGACGGCAATTGAATGGGGACGTATTACGAGCGAATACACGCCCCGTGCGAACGAAAGAATGAGGCGGAAAATGAGCGAGGAAAAATAATGAGATGCGTAGATTCTTAATTGTAGCAAATGTCAGTTCGATTCGCTTTGCTTTTTAAATTATGCCTTGGAGGAAAGATCGAACCGCTTTTGATTGCATGTGACTCATAGAGATATGGGAGAACGAATATAAGAACAAGGATGAGAAATATTTTTAATAATAATGTGTGTGAAACGCGGTATGGTAGGAAGGATTTAGTTCGATATGAAAAAAAGTGAATTGCATGATTACGTTCCATCGTGATACTTGTATTCGAAGCACGATATAACGATATGTGTATTTAAGTTCGATAAGTATACACTGAGAAAAATGATTAGTGATATTAACCAAACTTTGGTTGATATGGGGAACAACGAAATATTTGTATCGCGACAACAAATGCGTTGATTGTCACGACCAAACATTTTAGAAAAATTAGGTTACCACAACCAACATTTATTTATCGTAACCAAAAGTTTGTCGTCCCAATAAAAAAACAGTTCGTGGTTCTCATATCAACCAAACGTTTGATCAACATTACTAATCATTTTTCTCAGTGCAGTTATAACCTAACTGCATCGTCGAATGCAAGAATATCGCAGCAATAATACGCATAACGATAAATCGAACGAATTAAGCATCCCCCTCCCCTCGGGATATATAATTCCAGTAAAAAAAATTCAAGAGCGATCCGCCCATCTGCATTCCAGTCTCCCTCGGTACGGCTCTTCCTCTCTTCCTCTTTCTTCTAATCGGCGACAGCGCAGCGCGAATCCCATAGCGATCCCGTCCACGACGTGGAATCGATTTCCTCCTCATCTGAATATAATTTTCCTCGGACGATCACGGCGCGGCGGATAATGACGGAGCTATGCCGTAACACCTCGGAGGCATCGCCGCATTGTGAACTACCCTCTCACTCCGAATCCGCGGACGTGTACCGGCGAGATATCGCGCGCCGCGGAAAAGGTCCTGTCCCGTTGACGGCCGAGAATCGCGGAGCGCCGCGCGATCCCCGCCGCTCGAGAGTGTATGCAGCGCCGAGACGCCCGACATTCTACGTGAGCTCGTGCATCTATGTAGGTGCGGTGATACGTTTAGAGCGCGCGCACACACGCCGGCCGAGGCGTGATTCGTGACGGGCAACGCGGCGCGGAGTGGAAGAAGAAGAAGAGGAAGAAGAAGAAGAAGAAGAAAAGAAGAAGAAGACGAAGGAGAAGCGAAGCAGAGGCGAAGAGAAGGCGGAGGAGTACAGGAGGAGAGAGAAGAACTCCCAATCATTTCAATGATTGCCGTTCGGTTGCGTTCCCGCGACTCTTCGCGAGAGACGTTACTCTTTCGCCCGTTCGAATCGAACGCTCGAATTCTTCGGCGGGAGAGTGATGCGACTGCTGCAGCGCGGCGCATCCTCGTTACGTTTTACGCGAGACTACGCGGTGATTGGGTCTTGTCCCTGTGGAAAATATGCGCGGCGCGGGTATACCGACGCGACGGGGCGAGAGGGAAAAACGACGAGGGAGCACGAGACGGAAGCGGCGGGGAAAAATAAAGGGGCGTGAAGGGCGCGAAACAGTGGGTTGCAAAAAGCGTCGAAACCGTTCTTCTCGGATTTTTCGCGGGGGAAATGCACCGGAGCACATCGTCGAAAAACGGTGACAGAGCCGTTGTATATATCGCGCGGCTGCAGACAGCAACGACCTTAAATCTTGACGATCTCGCAGCGACGCCGTGTAATGGGGGTCCGCGAGCATACGGTCAGGCATTGGCAGGCGTTTGAAATACACTCGGCTGAATTATGAACCGTAAAAACTCCCGGTGCAGGCGACTTACGAGCTTTAACCGTGGTAACCGTAGTAACCGTATTCACCCTCGCGCGGTGTTATTATCGTGCGTGGCTCGGTGTGGTCTGCGGTCCGAACGCCCGGCCGCGAGGATGCCTGCACGACTCTTAAAAGGAGCAGCGAAAATGGATCGGAAGGGAAGCGCTTCTCTATCTATCTCCGCGGCGCGGTGTTGGGATTTGAGCGGCGACTCCGGAGCGTCGAAAACCTCGTTAACCGTTGACCGTTTCGTTGGGCCAAGACGCGCTGAGAATGTGGCGGATGTACGCGGGTATCGTAAAGTGGAGTTGTTCGAAAAATATTGCATGATATTACAATTGCGGTATCGATGAACCCTTATTGCCGAAGGAAGCCCGTTACTACCGTTTATACGTCATTTTACGAAGTTATCGGCATTCGAACATCGAGACAAAAAAATTGAAAGTCCCCATTAAAGTTTCTTTTTTCTCGGAGGACTCCGTTGCATTGTAGCTTCCATAAAGAAGGCGCCTCGATAAGTACTTTCCCCCTCCCTCCTCAAACCGGAAGGCAAGCATATAGCGTGTTGACTTTATGTCGAAGGTTTCAGTATATTCGACATTTCTCTCTCGTAGCAGTAGGATACCTTTTCGTCATTCTCTCTCTTCCTTGGATGCAACTTAAGTTTATACGGTAAAATTTACCAATCTCTCGCTAATGTGTATCGGGTACCTACTTACCATATTACGAGTTTATACTGTTATGAACTGTAAAAAGAGTACGATGTGCCTATTTTTTACAAAATCAATGTTTCACCTCAAGGAGCCCTGTTACTAGGATTCACTGTAAAAATTACCAATCCTTTTTCTCCGTGCATGTACTCATCTATTTAAGATGCGTGTCGTTTAGTATCATTTCGTTGCATCCACCCACACGGACTCCCTCCGAGTGCACGCGCGCACCTGCCACTAGGAAGGCACCTGTCCGTTCTCGCGGGCACCCCTGCGGACTCTCTTTCTCTCCCTCTCTCTCTCCTCTCTAGTCACAGGCACGACGAGTCCTCCTTGTACACCCCGTATTACCATTTACCCATTGAAAATTTAACTTTGAACTTATATAATTCCAGTTCCGGTCAGATTCGACGGATGCGATCTTCGAGCGGTGGGAGAGGAAATCGCGTGACGCGCCATCACGGTCACTTGGCATTGGAATCACTTGATTCGTATCGTTTTATTACTCCCGTGCTATGCGACGCCGGTGACGCGTATGTAAATATCTAGACAAATCGGGTAGGTGCATTCCAACTCATTTATAACTGTGTAATTCTTGAGCTCGAGTAGATGCAAACTCATATACAGGGTGTTTCGTGAGACGTACAGACCTCTTGGATTACAACACGCAGAGGAGACCGGGGCAAAGCGATCCCTCGGGGTAAAATTCTCTGTGATTTTGACGTCTGTAATGACGAAAACTACCGGATCGGTACGACAATATATTCCTGGTATAGTTTTCGAATAATTCATGTAGTGACGCCCACTAATACTTCGTCGTTCAATAATTAAATAACATTCATTTTTCGTTAGCCTGATGTAAGGTAAGCGCTCTGTTTATTTCGTCGTTTAACAATTAAATAAAATTCATTTTTCTTCAAACCGATGTAAGATAAGCATTTTGATTATTTCATTCTATTATTTAACCGTACTCTAATCTCATCATTCAGCACCGCTGTGAATAAACTGTAAAAATCAGTTTTCCCATTTATTTTATAAAAAAAGGTGATCATTTTGTCCCACTCGGTGGGGCAAAAAAATCCCTTTACACTACTCGACAATTTTTACTATAACTGTGTTTTGATCGAACAAAAAGTTTAAAAAAAAATACACAACACAACTGATCGACAAAACTGGATATATGCAAAATTTCTTCCACAACTAAGCTCTATCGATTTGAACCTCAGAGGGATCATTTGTCCCGATCTCCCCTGTGGGTACCGCCGTGTAAAATTGTGGAGACGAGACAAATGTTGGTCCAGTTCAGAGTATACGAAAAATATATTCGAAACGATTTAAAAGCTGCATTTTCCGCGCAGCGTTTACGAAATCCCAGAAACCCTGCCCTTCCCCGACAACTTGTCACGTCGCAATATCTCCCTGAGCCACGAAGATATCGAATTCCGGTCTGAATTCTCATAATACCGAGACTTCGCCAACGAGGATCGCCGCGTAGCAGTTCCGCGCGCAGCCGCTATAACGAGATTTCTTCGAGGACCGTCGAGAACGACGTTTTACACTCGAAACAAACTATCTCACCGAGGCGATGGATCCGGAGGGGGGGGGGAGGGCGAGCGAGCGCAAAACGAAGAAGCGCGCGCAAGCGGGACGAAGGGAGAGCGCGGCGCGCGAGAGGTGGAAGAAGAGGAGCGAGAAGGAGGAAGCGCGGGGTAGGTGGAAGGCATTAACATAATGACATCCAGAGGGAAGCATAATGACACGGGGGTCATTGAGTGATACTGCAGACCGTACGCCGAGGTCGTGACGCGAAGCCGACCGTCAGGCGCGGCCCTCCCGCTCACCTCCCCCCGCCGCCGCGGCTTCCACGCCGTCGTATTCGCAAATGCGCCCACGGAATGAGCCGCGGCGCGTCCGAGTTGGCCGCCAATAATAATTCTTACCGGATTCAATTTGAATAATGCCGCGTGCGGTTTCCATCGACGTGCCCGATGCCCGAGCACGCCTTATTATCTCACGTACCCACTCGCCTACTCGATATCCATCGATGCAGTACCCCGGCGCCCCCCCCCCCCCCTCCCTCCCTCCACCCGTCGATACACGCCGCCAAACCCTAACCTCCGTTAGATTTTTCCCCTCCCCCGCAATCGCCAGACCGCGGTTCTCCCCGCATCCCCTTTCTACGTCCTTTCCTCTCCTTTTTCTCGCTGTCCGCTCCTCCGCTGCCCCTCGGCCGCTCTCGCGCGCGCGGCAGCAGCTCCTTTTCTATATTCCTTTCCTCCGCGCTATATACGACGCCGCGCTAGAGCCATTCCCTCTCCGCCATCATTATTCCCGCAATACGCTGCGTATTCCCAGAGCACTCGCTCTCCTTCACCAGGTATGTACCATATCCAGGAAGGTATGCGCCTCGTCATGGTCCGATGAGAGGTCTTCTTCTTCTTCTTCTGCCCGCTTCTCGCCTGATGCGCGCGGAGAGCGCTCGCGACGAGAGAGAGAGAGGGGGGGGACTGGCAGCTGACGGAGATTCTTTTTTCTTCCGCGTATACATATATACCGAATCCAACGATCCTTTTCGACGGAGCATCGCGACACGCTATGGTTAAATGTCTTCCTCTCAAAGGGGAAGGGGGGATGCACTGATTCACGCGCGGCGCTTAGACGCGAGAGAGGGAAGAATCGTTTCGAAAGCGCGTTGAACTTTTTCTTTGAAGGAGAAGAAGGAGTCCGGGACGGGAACTTGAAGATTTCTTCGATGGAATGACGTTCATTTTACACGGTCGGCCATCGAATCCGGTGGAGCGTAAAATATCATTTTTTTCATAACTAAAATCGTTAATACTCTGTATTCCTTTGGAGACATCGATTCGGTGACTGTGATTTTCGTGGAATCAATGTGAAAAAATTCTCAGAACAGGGTAGTCGTGCAAGTGATTTCAGAGAACTCGGTTATCCCTCAAATCTTTTTTTCAATTTTGCGACCAAATAAAAATCTTTGGAATCGACCGAACAACTATCATTTCCCATATAGGTACCTTCTCGTGCTGATTTTGAAAATCGTTGTTGCCAGGTTGATATCTCAAAGGAAATAGAAGGTAGTGACAATTTCACAGCAAAAGTTTAAATCCCCTGACAACTCCTGCTTTTACAAAATTCCCCGATCGTTAGACACTCTGTTTTTGCCACACATAATCGAACGAAACGACAGTCCGTCTGCTATTTTCGTTGTTACGCACATCGAAGTAGCGGCTCCTCGCGGTATAACGAGGGAATAACATCGGCCCCCTCCGCTCCCCGATATATAATATCTTTACAGCCCCCTTTCAAAAGCGTCGCAGTACGCGTTGTCATAACGCGGAGAATCACCCCTCGCGTGTTTCCTCGATATCGTCCGAAAAAAAAAAGTATCCCCGTACAAACGCGATCGCCATCATCGTCGGGGAAGAAATAAATTATCTCGACGCGCACACGCGCTCTCTCTCCGGTGGATCGCATTCGCGCCGCGGCCACGTTCGCCCCCCTCCCCCCCCCCCCGAACGAAAAAGCGATCCGCTCGCGCGCGAATTATCGAGAAGATGGCGATATCAAATCGACGGCGACCTCGAAACGTAATCGAAGTTAGATATACTCCGCTCGCCGCGGGTGCGTAACGCGCACCGCCGCTTTCTCGCGCGCGAAACGCGGGGCACACAATCAGCGATTATATCGATTTCCCGTCGCCGGAATCGAACAACGCGCCGGCGTTTATATGGGAATGCGCGAGCCTCGCGGAGGAAAGAGAACCGGGGGCATATGCTTCCCGTAGGGGTGCTTTTTATAGGAGCCTTTATACAGTTTTTCGTAGTTTCAAAGTCCCATCACGCCCCTCGGCTTCCCCTCGGCGAAGAATCTGCCCTTACGCGGGGAAAATTCGCGTGGAGATCAACGACCTCGAATTCGCGGAAACGCGTTTGTCATATGTACAGCGGAGATTCGAACACCGAAATGTAGGAATTCTTGAAAAAGAAATGGAATCTGGTCCAGACTTCGATTTTCTTCCGGATTGATGTAACGATCGCGAGTGTATCTCCCGGAAATTTTACGCATCGAACGCCATACATGGTAAAAAGGTGGTGTCAGTTTTTAACACCATTTCACCGGCACGGACCTACATGTACCACATCTGGTGTCGTTCAGTCTTACGCCATTGTAAACTAATACCAAAAATAGTCTATATAAGTCCACATCGCGGAATTTTTTACACTGTACGCACGAGTTCGTAAAATGTCAGGGACCCACGAAGTTTGTCCACATTACTCTTACTCATTCTCGTGCATTCTATTTCACCCCGCGTCGCTGCGACGCGCAATTCTACACGTATAGCAACGCGACGCTTTTCCGACTTCGCGTACGCTACAAAGATTCAGCGTTCAATCGCGGGGCCGAGTCATCCCGCGAGAGAGTCGTCTCGCGGAAGAAAATCGAGGAAAAAGTCGACGCCGAAGTCGGGCGGGGCCCCGACTCGGCTCGTGATTCAGTTAGAGTTTGAGGTTTGAGGTCGGAGCGTCATTATGTCGCCTGCATCGCCGCTATGTTGTGTCGGCCGACGGCAGAAGCGAAGACCGCGAAGCGAAGAGGAAGAAGAGAGGGAGGAGGACGTTCGCGGTGGACGGAGAGGGCGGAAAAGGGGGAGGACACAAAAACGGGGCATTAGCGCTGCCGGGCTACCGTGTGTTCTCCGCCTGACCGCCCGCTGATGTCCATTTCCACTTACCAAATTAGCATTATTACTCCACTCGGCCGCAAAAATGCAATCAATGTAAATTCATCCGTAATCCAAAAAGGGGGAGGGGAAGGGAGAACCTCTGAAGACTATCTCGCCACGCCGAAGTTAATGACACTTCCGAGCGTGCTCTGCGTGCTCGACCACCTGTAGAAAGATAATGGGTATCACACCTCCGTTGATACCGTACGAGAAGAAAGGAGATTTGGTATGTTTTGTTGTATTTCCAGTACGGGGAAACGTGGGGTGAAACGAAACGTTGAATTGGTCCTCGATTATAATCGCAGGCAATGGCTGCTATTAATATTGCACTGAGAAAAATAACTTGGTTAAAATGACAAAAAAAAGTTGGTTAAACGAGTCGTTATTCTAACCAAATACCGGTAAATCGAACCAAATACTTAGTTACTCTAAATACATGTTTAGTAATTCTGATTACATGTCTAGTTATTCTAACCGAAAAATGATTAGATCAACCAAACAGACGAGGCGATTCGTATTTTACTAAACGGTTTGGTCACGGCATCCAGGATTTTGGTTAAATTGACTGGGTTATTTTTCTCAGTTCCCGAAGAGAAAATTCGGATTCAATTTGAAGGAATATCACGTTCAAGCGAAGCATTCATTTCATAGAACTGTTGGCGAACGAAAAGTGAGTTCGCCAACTCGTGGCGGAGCGTTTCGTCCTGGAGTCGGCCCGTGGACTCGTCAGTAAGGCGAGGCCGACTTCTGCCTTAGACGCTCTGTGGTCCTCCGTGAGAAATGGGCAGTTACGGTCTTATACATATATTAACTTGCCCGTTGTTGAACCACTAACGAGAATCCGAGAGCCATGCGCCGAGAGCCGTGGAGTCGATGGCCGAGAGGGTCGGCGCCATCTGGCGGCAGGCCGTCGTACTGTGACGGGTCGCCACAGACCTGTCCGATAACTACCGCGGACTGCCCATCGAATCAACAAAAGATGTATCCACAAGTCATTTGTTTCCCGTCTAAAAAACAGTCCCGCCCGTTCGATATAATTCGGTTCGAAACACGGGCCAGGCCTCATTGTTTGTACACTTGCCACGGCTCTCGACGTGTACAAAAAAGAATAAAACACGCTCGAATAATAGTTACACGCCCGTACGACACGCACGAAATCAAACGCGTACGAATACGCGCTCGCGCGCGCGTACACCGCGCGATAGAAACGGAAGCTCGACTCAGGATGCGCCTCTAGGCATATAAGGCATATAGGCTTCCCGTCTTACGCATCCCGCCGCCACGGCATGCATCACACTCCACGTGTGAACCCTACCACCTCCGTATACGTATCCGTGCGCGCGCGCAAGTGTGCGTCGGTAATTATTATTACGAGAGGCAAGAAAGAGCCAGTGCCAAGCCAAACAGCAGGGATCAAGCCGTAGACCTCTTTCAGTGCTCCCCTGTAATCAGACAGCGAGAGAAGAGAGAGAAAGAGGGCGGCGGAGAGGCGAATGCTCGTAATGTCTCTCGCTCTTTCTCCCTCGCGCGCATTCCCTCTCGCTCCCGCCGCCTCCGTCCTCTCGGTCGCTCTCCGTCTCGTTCTCTCTCCTTCGCAAATTTACAATGCCCGCGCGACGCTTATAATAAGCAGTCGGAGAAGGGGGGTTCGAGAGGGCGAGCAGCGACCGAGAGGGATACCGGAACGTCCGTCGACGTCGGGAGAAAATTCGTCAACGAAACGAGCGTTGCCGAAGTTTGTTTTCAAAATGATCGTCGCCTCTCGCGCGCGGCGCCTGGGAGATGATTCGTTAAAAGGTGGCGGGAGAAAAAAAGGAGGGAGGGTGAGCGAGATAGACGCAGGAACGTTTGTCTCCTCGTCGCCTCTGCCTCGCTCCTCCGCAGGGCTCCCTCCGCGCTTCCCGCGTGCCCCAACAAATTTACAATGCCTCCGTGCTCGTAATGAGCGGTTACGCGTGCTTCGCCCGATATACGAGCCGCTTCGGTATACGCCGAAACGCCGGCGTCGTCGAGGAGTTTGTAATTTGGAGCTACATATTTGGACGCCTCTCTTACGCATATTTTTCATGCAAAAAAGCAGTGTTACATTTATCTGGGGGATACAAATTTGTCGCGGTGCAACGGGGCGATTTTTAGCTGTAATTCTTTACCTCGTATACCACTGGGAAAAATAACCAAAGTCAGTTTAACCAAAATCCTGAAGACGATGACCAAACCGTTTTGTGAAATATGTATCCTCTTTATCTGTGTTTGGTTAAATTGACTAATTTTTTGTAAGAATAATTTGAAGTTTGGTTGGAATAATTAGACATTTGATTAGAATAACTTGATATTTGACTCATCTGACCAGTATTTTGGTTAGAATAACTAAATCCATTTAATTAACTTCCTTTTTGTCATTTTAACCTAATTATTTTTCTCAGTGTAGTTTCTCGAAGAAATGCTTCCGCTAAGTCGAGAAGAACTGAAATTTAATACCTCGAGCTATCCCGTACGTGTTGCGGGATACGACTGCACGAACGCGAAGGCGAGAACGGCTCCGAATGTTTCCGCTGCTAGAGGCGGAGTGAACCGGAGTGTGTCTTGTAAAATCGTGACCGCTCTTCGATCTCCCGACTCGTTCCGACCGACCGAGAACGGCGCAGAGACGCGGGGCTCCGCGCGCGATCGTCGCACTGCTATACATAAATGCTCGCCGTGTGCTCCGGTTCTCCGGCCGCGAGGAGGGCCCCGAGACGCGAGAATCGAAGGAAGAATCGAAGTTCAGGAATGCCTCGTGTACGACCGTGGCCCGCCGTGCTTTATAAAGGGGCACGTGCGCCACATGTTTAGGCTCTGAGTGTCGAGCACAGCCCAAACACGTTCCCCGACACTCTCAGGAGTGTAGCGCCGGCAGCGCTGCCCATATCGCGGGCGAAATTCGCGTCACGTGTTTCGAGGAAGAGAGAAATTCGTAGATAGAAAAAAAGGCCCTACTATTATAATTTCCTCTCCATTCTTCTCTGTCCTTCTCTCTTTATCTCTAAAATTATTCCAGGAAATCATTACGGGTATCTAAATATTTTTCTCTCGTACTGACTTAATCATGCCGTAAAAATTACTTGTGAATATTCAAAGCCAACTGAAGACTGGATACTTATACATCGACGGTAAAAAATTATTGGAATTTTCTCATCGTGCGAGCGCGCAGACGCGAAAAAACGGGCCACGCTAATTCGATTTTCTCGATATTAAAATTCCGAGCGAAAACAATCCCTTGCTCGTAGCGAGAGGAATGCGACCGCAGCAATTCCAGGAAAATCGATCGGCAACCGCCGCGCGCGCGTGAATAGTAATATATCGCTATAAATATCGTATAGGAGAGTGTTACGGGGCACCAGACGGACCGACCGAGGCCCTGACTGTAACTAATGGAAGCGCGAGACGTTTACAGGGTATTAAAATTATTTCCAGCGCCTCGGTCGGGCGCGATCTAAGAGACGGAACATATTTTTTCTTTGGACACCCGTTAGGAGAGCGGGCGGGCCGAGGTGTGCGCGGGGAACCCCCCTGAGAAGGGAGGGTGCCGTGGTGTCAGCGTCGGTGAAAAATTCGCCAATTAAAAAAATCTCATTTCTCGTGGTAACGAGGGGTGGCGCGCAATTAACGTCAGAGACGAAAATGATTTATGGGGTGGGGGTGTCGGCACCCGTGGGCGGGGGCGGCTTATCATAAATTAATGAATTATCAGTATCGCGGGAGCGAGGGAGGGTGTACCGAGACGAGAGGTGCATCGATACAGCATTTGAAATATTCATTGGCGCGCGTAACTCTGCGCAACACGGACACCTTCCTTTTCGAAGCCGAACTTCGACGCGCGCATTTAGCACGAAAACAAAATCACCTAATCGATTGAACCAAAATTTTGGAGACCATAACCAAACCGTTTGATTAAATATAGGCCCTTCATCTGTTTGGTTAAAATTACCGTTTTCTGGTTAGAATAACTAAATTCGTTTAACCAGATGCATTTTGTCATTTTAACCAAGCTATTCCTCTCGGTCAGGTTTGCGGCAAAAAAAGGATATAATATTCGGAAAGAGACGGAGTAATTACGAGTCGGCTTACTTCGCGCGTAGTAGCAATATCGGGTGTCGTTCCGTCAACGAACGATGTAAGCCAGTCGCTTGACACGCCGACTCGAACGAAGCGATATTCTACAATTCCCCCCCCCCCCCCCCCTCGACGCGTTCTTTAACCTCCGGTATATCTCCGTCTCTCTCCGGCTCACTGGCAGTAATGCCACGGTGGTCTCCCCCTCCCTCGGCGCCGACTCCGACCGTCTCGCTCTTTCTCCACTGCCGCGCCGCTCGCGAGCCCCCCTCTCGAACGAGATCCGCGATCGCGGTGAAGTAAGGCTCGAATCAAGGCCGTCCGTAAATTAAGCCGCATGCGGGAGAATCGGGAATATAATACGCGGAGTAAAAACGCGAAACGAGACTCGGATGACGCGCGGCGACTGCCCCTGCGCGCAACCGGGAGCCCCGCGGGACCGGAGTCCCTGAAACAGTAGACGGGTGCCGCGTCGCCATTCTCGGCCAATTTCACGCGGTCCGAGCCGTTAATTACTCCGACGGGCCCTGTCCCGCGCGTTTACCTCGCGTTTTTATCCCCGCCCTCGACGGCCCTCCAGCCAAAACAAGCGGCAAGCCCGTCGTTCCGACACCCGTCCGTTACTTTTCTTTTTCCTCCCGATCTTTTCGACGAAACGAGAGGACGTGATTATTACCCAACGGACTCGCGCTGCGCGCGCCGCCGCTGCTTCGTAACCAACTCGATTCGTTATGCCGTTCGCAATTATTCGCTGGAGGATAAAAGAGGATACGTATGCTGGAAATTCGTGCGGGGGAAACCATAAAGTGATCTACCGGTGAAACAGGCATCGAAAACTGATATTTCACTCCTTTCCGTGATATTTTACGCGCGCGCGCGCAAGTACCACACCGCGGGGGCATCAACATTTTCAACTGATCCACTACGTCCGCGCACTGTGAAAAGGTAGAAAAGTCGTTCGTCTCCGTCGGGGCCGCGCGGCGCATCGCGTCGAGAGTGAAGATGTCTTCGTTACCGGCGGGACTCGCCGGGAGCTTCCGAAGCTCACGATGAGAGGACGTCGAAATCGCCAACATGGCCACGTGTCAAGTGTGTTTTCGTCCGAGTCGCTCTCGTGTTTTCGTGAAATCCGCGATAACGAACGTTCTGCGAAGCATGACTCGATTCGAGAGTCGCGCGACCGGTGCTACGGCGTGAGCGCGTCGTGAATGCCAGTGCTTATCGTGGTCCTGGCGGACATGGCAGCCTCCGGCGTGTGTACGAGCTGTAATTGTCCGCGGGAAGGGGCGGACGGGGATTCTTGCCGCCCCGTCGCTCCCTACGTCATGAAGAGTTACAGGCCCCACGGCAGCCTCGCCCGTATCCTCTACGACAAGCAAAAGGCCGACGAACGTCTGGAGGACTACGACAAGACGCAGGTGAGTTTTCCGTCGTTCTTCGCTCCTTTCTCCGTCGCGAAAACTCGCCGATGATAACCTCATCGCGACGTATAACGCGCGCAAGTGCTCCCTTCCGCGCACCGCCGCCTGAGGTCACGTCGGTGTCCTCAGGGCCGTAATCGTCGTGATGAGACTCCACGGAAGAGCACGCGCGCATTCGCACGCGTCAGCCGACGATGCTGTAGGTACAGCTATGCGTCATGTCTCGCGAGTAAACAATCTCCTCCTCTCTACTCGAATTGCAATCTTGGCTCGCGTTAATTTAGAGCAACAGCCGTTGTCGAGGCGTTGCGAAGGAAAATTCGAATATTTCATCTCGCCAAATTTCGACTCAACGGTCGATTTTTCACTGCTCGTTTCCTATGATTAATTCGGCGGTTAATTAGCTCGCTTCGCGATTCAATACCGTTGTGCTTGGTGAAGCGACAGTTTTCCACGGACAAATTTTGACGTCGGAATCGGGACGCTTTCGCGAGCCCGCCTTCGATTTCGACGCGGGATTTTCTCGCGCGAAAATTCGTTTACTCGATTGTCACGCGGAACTGCGAGATATCTTACATCCGTGTCCCCCGATGTGCATAATAGATATGTATTACCCACGCGCGCGCAGGTGTATATCGTCACTCGTACGCGTAAGGAAACGGAACCGGATGAAAGTGCCGGGTAGAAGAGGTGCCCATAGTATTTGGAGAGGTCCGATAATGCTCTTTTCGAGAGAGGAGACAGGTTCTGAAACGCAGACGGCGTTTCTGGACTCGCGCGCTCGGCGGGGGGAAGAGGGTACGCCAGTAATAATTAGTACAATTACCGCACAAGGCCAACCACTGGCTACCCCCACCACTCTCGGATACTACTCAAGAGTCAAGCCTGTGCTCGGTAATTACGGATAATTACGTCCTCGATATTCCTGAAACATCTCGCCGCTGCGGGGCTCTTTGGTTCTCCGCGTTGCTTGCACGCGGTGCGCGGCCCGACTCTCTTGCAGTCCTACCCTATTTATAATTGCTCCGAGACGTCTCCAATTTAACTCGAGGGAGAGAGAGAGAAAGAAAGAGAGGTAGAAAGAGAGACTCAAAACTGTGCCCAGTGCCGTATCGCTTTAGGGGTGTGAGATTTGTCAAGCGGGTTTTTTGGGATGTTGATGCACAGAAAAAAATTGGATTTAAACAGTATACCAATTGCTACAAATACAGTCTTTTCATAAAAAAAATATTCATATTTTTAAATTAAATTTGTAATCTATGTACATATTCAATATAACGCGAAAGTGAAAATGTCTGAAAAAATAATTAATTATTGACTGAGAGTTATAAGCTCGTTTTTCTCTATGATATTGTAACGTCATCAGGACGCAAGAAAAACGCACTTATGCCAAGCAGCGAGTGCGAGAGATATAGTCTTACAATATCGTGACGTAGCTGCAATTCAAAATATCGTTTTCCACCTCAAATAATGCCGAAAATAGAAATTGAAAAAATGCGGTTTTGATAATTTTGTCGAAATTTTTCGAATCTGCAATAAAAAAGATTAGTGAGAAAACCAAATTGTAACGTGGTCTGCTCTAACTATGTGGCAGGTGCAGGGTAATGTTAAATTTACAGCAGAAAAATGCAAAATGAACAGCAAAGTCGAATACTGTTTACATATCGAGTAATTGATTGTACACAGAATTGCATTTACAAGAATATATTTACAACTTTGACTTTGTAAATCTAACATCAGCATTTCTTGTTCATGTTCATTTCCCGCTCCACCACACCTGCTCCTACTTAAACATCAACCGTTGAATTATTTCTTTCGAGATGCTATCAGCTCGTGTTCTTAAAAATGCACATTAAGCAGATATTTAAAAATTCTCAGCGTTCGAATTCTCGTCAGATGACATATAAATAATTCAGTTGCACCGCCTGCTAATTACACCACCGCGTTTCAGGTGCCTCCTATCAACACATATCGCGTCTTTAAACAGCTGGTCTCTTGAAATAGTTTTGTCGTCAACCGCGATCGAACAACGATGCCCCGTAACATCGCACAATTTGATCCTCCGTTGCAGCCCCTAAAAGCGAATCGAACAGTATCCGAGCGAAGTAGTTCTCCCGAAAGTTTTTACAGTTTCTTTTTTCCGGGAGCCTCTCCGCACTCTCCCTATACCCTCCTGTTTACCTCGCAAATCAGGAACTTCAACGGAGCACTCCCTCGCGAACTTTCCCGCGTAAAATCGATGCAAGTCAATGTCAACCCCCTAATATCCCTAAGCAAAGTCTGAGAACTTTACTCTCGAGCCGAGTGGCAGGCGCGGGCACGATGTTTTAAGGTTTTAAAAAGGGCGGCTCAGGAGTCGGGGTTCGGTGTTCCGGGGGGTGGGTGAGAAAGGGGGTGCTTTGAAATATTAAGTGACTGATGGATGAGGCTCGGCAAGGAAAGAGGAGGGAAGGAAGACGGAGAGAAAAGGGAGAATGTCTCCCTCGTCTCACCCACTTTCCGTGCGGTTTCCATTTTCTTTGGAACTTCACCCGCCACCCCCCGGATGAAAGTAACGACGATTCGCGATACTTTTCAGCCCCGCACGCATCTCTGAGTTATCCGATATTATAGGTTCCCTCGTTCGCGACGCGCCGCGGCACTGCAGGAGTGCATCCGTTTGAGCTATCGTGCGCAACGATGCCTTTTGATTTGCGGGAAACTACGTCGCGATACTTGCACTGAGAAAAAAAAAGTAGTCGTAACACGTGTATTTTGGATTCAGTTTAGCAATCAGCACCAGATTTGTATAATCGCTGCAGTAATTTTTTTGTTCCAATAACTGAAAATAATTACAACTATGATATAAAAACTGCTGCTAATTACCAAACTCGAGCAGTTGAGTCCAAAATAGTTGTCGCAACCGCATTTATTTCTTTCAGTGTATTGACTGTTCTTACTTGCCGTAATTCTCCAGGGAAGCAATCGTTTCTAAAATCGCAGTTTGAGTGAAACTAGCGTCTCGAGTTCCGAGATTCCTCAATTGAAACGAACCATCAACGTCGTGCAATTCTACGACGCCAGTTTATAACGAACATCGTTATTAATTAATGTACAAATATAACGTCAACGTCGATGTCAGTTAATTTAATGTAAAAAAAATGTCTAACGTACATACGCGCTTTTAAATCGATCGAAACGAAATCGTCCCAACATTTCTCCCCGAGCCATCCGATCCCAGAAAATCGAATCGTATACGTAACGCGGCGTACGTGCCGGATCGAGCGGCGAATAAATCGAGAAAAATTACGACTCGATTCCGCAACGCACCTCCCGACGAGATGGGGGGGGGGGGGGGGGGGATCGTCGGGAACGTAACGAGTTTCACGCATGATCGAGTCATGCTCGTCGAAGTGCCGATAACGATCGGTTCTCCCCGGTCTTCGGGATTCGGCAACGAACTCCTGACGGCCGAGTAATATCCATCCCCCTCCCCTGACGTCGATTTTTCGCCGGTGGTATACACGCTATACTGATATTCTAGGCGCGAACGCCTTCGTTAGCCGATGGCTTTAGATAAAAACGACGCACGGTTAGTTACACCGTTGCTTTTCCAATCAGGACCAGTCTGGCGTGAGAGAGAGATAGACAAAGGGTGAACGAGCAAACGAGCGAGAGGGAGATAGAGACGGAGAGAAGTAGAAAGAGACTCCACACACACACGCCTCTCCTAGGATTCAGAACGGAATTCCGCCTTCCTCGTCGCTTCGCTCCCCGTGTTAAGGTGCACATCGGGATGATTGCATGAAACTCGCTCTCGGATAGTCGCCCGTATGCAGCTGTTTGCGCGTATACCTTTTTCGATTTCAAATTTGTCGGCTGCAGCGAGGGAGAGGATGGGATTTTATGAAACTTGACGTTAGAAATAAAATTCACGGTATAAACGCTTTTTTCGTCTTGACGTGTTCTTTTTTTTTCCTACGAAACGCATCGCGTGGAACGTAAATAACGTTGACCAGGTGATTCGAGATAAGTAAACCACAGCTAGCGACGGTAGATATTTTTATTATCCGCTCGTTAAATCCACCGATAAGGGAGGCGAAGGTCGCGATGCGTCTCTTTCGAGGCGAGATTCGGGCGTGCGTCGTTCCGATACGGTCGACTGCCGGTTCGCGGGAACGAGCTCTCAGTGGTAATACCCGTATAATGTCGCGGCAGCGCGAGCGTCCCCGCCGCCAGCAGCAATAACATAACGGCACGGGAAGAGAATGCGTTCGACTCGCGATCCAACACGCCTTAGGAATTCGAAGAGCTCCGCGTACGACCGGCCAAACATCCCTAGTATTCCTCCCAGAGAGCACAAACCGCTCGACGTTGTTTATCGTTGCACGGTTTGCCAGCGCGAGACGCGTGCTCGATCCCCGAGACTCCACGGGTGGGGACGTTCCAGGAGACCGTTTTATCTGGCGTTTGGGGGGGATTTTTTAAATGCGGTACTCTCTTCTACATCCGTGGCTCGTAATTTATTTGTTCGTTCCTTCAGTGGCATTTGCGATGACACGTGTTTGCTCACTTAATCGTAGACGCCTTATAGGTATCTACACACAGGAAGAATTTAGTATACCTACGGAAAAAAAATCAGCAATTTTTACTGCTTTATCCAGTAGCGCTGAGATTCGAGCTCATTCCTGCGTAAAAAAAAAAGGTGTGAGTGCCGTTGTACTCACGGAGGATGTGTAAACATCTTACAATTATCTGCGGTCCGAGTAAGTTTGCTGTTGAGCGTGCAAGCTGTCTTCAATGTCAATTTCTTCACTGACATCTTCGGTGTGATGAGGCAGGGACACGTTCTGAGAAAAGAATGACTCGTTAATGGTAATATCATAGAATTTGTAAAGAGGAGTATCGATGAGATAACGGAGCCAACCCTTGACAACACGTTTTCGAACCAAGCCAATAAGATAACTCGATTTGTGTATCTTTTTGCGTTTTATGTGAACATTTATACAATAGTCATCATCAAGTTCTCGTGGCAGATAATGAACCATCGTATTTACGGAAATGGGAACATTTATAACTTGGCCCAAAATTAGGAGGTAGAGGTTTCAGGTCTTTCTCGTACCATAACCGGTCACACACAGAACATACATATCCAAAATGATTTTCTAAAAACTTCTCGTTGAATTTGCAGTGAGCTTCGACATGTTGCAATAATGGATCATATCCAACTGTTGAAGATGTTGGTTGCCTTGGAGATGGTTCTTGATCGGAAGAACGGTCATCATTTGGAGTCGATTGAATTCTTGCAGTTGCAGTCGCAGTCGTAGCTGTTGCTTCACGACGTCGAATTCTATAATCCCTTGAATTTCGTGCTGCAATGGCTCTTTTATGCTGCAATCTTTCATTAGGCTCCGTGGATTCAGTGGGTGTCATTTCTCTTGCGCTGGTACCAGGCATCGGATCAGTAGATTGTTCTTCATTCGCACTTGTATTATCGAAACGTCTCTTTTTAGATGAGTGTGAAATAGCCATAGACTCGTTTTTTTTTCGGGCACGATATTCACGCATGTACGCAGCAGCTGCAGTTTTCCTTTTTTTTACTTCTTCAGAAGTCTGTTTTTGTCTGTCTTCTCTTTGGAGCATTGCGCTATCTTTTTTCTATTCTTCGCCTGGTGAGTTGTGAGGAATCACACTAGTCGACGGAGATATCACTCCAGGTAAATCTTTACCAGCTTCGTTAGAAGACTGCCAGTTGTAGATGCCGGATTTGCTGAAGAGTTAGATAACATTTCATTATGTAATATAAATTCAAGAGAAATAATTATTGATTGTTTCTCACCACGCATTAATACGTGGTGAGAAACAATCAATTTAAAACACTTTTTGTATATATATGTGTATATAATAGTATATATATTTATATGTACTTATATTTATATATAAATATATACATATTTATACATGATTTAGGCTCTATAACCTAAAAGCCAATAGTCAAACTATAATTTTTTTGTGTATTATAGAACTATAGTTCTATGGATAGTGTATAATGAAGCAATTATCACTATATTCTATTATTACGTATTTATATACTCACCAATTTTTATAACTTATAAGACACACAGAAACACACTGCACTTAACACGTATTTTCACTAGAAAGTAATCCTAGCGTCCACGCGAGTGTGTGCATGGGCAGCTTGCGCGAATAGTATGCGCAGTAGCGCCACACACACATTGACGCAGTCACATGTACACGGGCTTACGTCTGACGCTCGATTTCCCAGGAAGGTCCCACCGTAGAGCGATAGCATAGATGTTTACACATCAAAAAAGCATGGCTACGAATCGTATCCCAGATTTTCAGCTAGACAATTTTTTCACATCGACTGTAAAAAAAATTTACTCGGCTTATATATATATACCTGTGCCTGTGTGGGAGATATACCTGTATGCACCTTTTTGATTTAATTCTATCCGTATGGGTTCTTCATTATAAAACTTATAATGACTTGTTCGGTACTAGAATGTTAGTAATAATTTAATTAATAATAATTAGTTCATTAGTAATAATTTGAGAGTTTAATAAAAGAATCAATTGAAATAATATCCACTGACAAGAACAGACATCGATTAAGTACAGGATAACCTCGTACAAACAACAAAACTATAATTGAAGAGCGCACCGTTTACCGGATGAAAGTTTAGGATACGATTCGTAGCCATACTTTTTTTTACGCAGGTTTTCAAGAATTTGTGCAGCGAAGACATTTCTATTTACTGTTATAAGCAATATCCTCTGTACAAATTCTTGAAAATGAACTCGAGTCTCAGCGCTGCTGGATGAAGCAGTAAAAATTGCTGATTTTGTTTGCGTGTAGATTTGACTAAATTGGCGGTCACGTGCGGGAGAGCATTGATCTGGTTACTTGAATTAAATAATTTGGTTATAATGATTGACACGTGTTTGACGGAAACAAGCGATGGTCAATTCTACCATCTTATTAGGTCAAGTAACTAAATCTGCGTTTCTCAGCCCGTGACCGCTAAATTACTACATTTTTTTTCTCGGTGTAAAAGTATAGGCCTTTCCCATATCTGTACAGTCAACTTATACACAGCAATACGTCTGGATTTGAATCGGAAATATCGAGGATCGATCCCCTCGCGATCTTTTAAGCCCGAACGGGAGGCAAAGGAGGTCGTTACATTTTTGCTCGCATTTGGAGCGGCATAACGCCTAATAGCGGCGAAGCTGTGGGATCCCGTTTGTCATACTTACTTTCTTGGAAATGCTCGAGTCGTTCCCTCGCAGGTTATGCCTACCGTATATCTTCGTTGACTCCGTTTCGATAACGATGACAAAGCTTCGCTTGACCTGGCCAAATAAACAGCGGGTGAAAACAACTATGTATGTATATAGTTACTTATCTACAATCATATATCGTCGCAATTCTGGAGGCACTCTATAGGACTCCGAGATTTATATTCTTCCGATGAGTCTAATAAGTCTTAAAGCAGTAGGTAGTTATTATTTATTTACATCGATTTAATATTTAATTGACGCGTTAAAAAATGTCATTGATACGGATAAGTAATTACTTACGACCTCACGAGTAATTTTCAGTAGATGCAACTAATTCTTTTTCTCCGTGCGCAACATCGCAAAACTCTCAAAATCGTCCTGAAGTGTGTCTTCGAAATCCTGGAGTAAAATCGTAACTCACTCGTGTTTTATAAAAATAATTTCTAGCTATCGCTCTCGACCTCTGCTTCGATCGCGTTACAATTTCAATTCGCTCGTGTATCACGCGTGTGCACGTTCGTTTCGCTCGCCACGGCGGGACGTTGATTTAGATGGCCGTGATTTCCGAGTGGCTACCTGTCGGCCGACACAAGCGATAGACTACGCGGGCTACGTAGAGCGTGAACGGCCCAACTCCGCGGCGTGGCCGCTGCAGAAGTTGCCGCTAATGACACAAAGAGGAATGCTGTCCGGCAGCGCGCGACCCCGTCGGTAGCCATTTGTAATTCCCGGAGAAAAAGCGGACAAAAAGCGGAATCAAAGTGTGATGACGGGCCGCGATACCCGCAATTAGTGACACACGCTGGCAGCCATAATTAAAATTGTACGCCCCCCTCTCCCTCTGTCTCACCCTTCCTTCTTCGCACTAGCTTCGGGCGCTCTCTTTCCTCCTCTTTCCCTCGCTCTTCTTCGAGCATCTCCTCCCTTCGTCACTCGCTTCCACATCGAGAAACTCATCGGCTTCTGTCTTTTCGTTTTTGCATGACGATCGTATAAGGCGAACTCCGACGAGTTCGCAGTGGCGCGATTGATTTCTCCCGGCGGGGCGAGAATCTGTGATTTCTTCGGCAAATGAAAAGGGTGAAATCAAAAAATGGACGGGAAATTTATCGACGATTTTATGACAGAGGTAGAGAGATGATCATTGCGCGATGCGATTCTTCGGGAAAAAAACATATAGTAATCACACAGCGACACTCGTCGTAAATTACGAAACCGGAAGTTTCCAAGGAATTGGACTCGCCCCACGAAATCCGACGAGACCCGAAGGAAGGTCCCTCTGCCCGTCACAATGTATTCGAACGACTTCTCGGGTCCGCGCACCTGGACCATATAGTGTTAATTACTCTCCTCCTGTGGTCGGGCCCCTCCTTCCTCTCCCTTCCATCCACTATCTCTTTCTCTCTCTCTCGTCTTCTTCGGATGTTGCCGCGGACCGCGCGCGAGAGCAAAAGAGACTACTCGGGGGGCCCCACCCGGAGATGAGACAGTGAAAGAGCGATGGAAGAGAAGGAAAGCAACAAGTGTCCCCCGTTGCGAAGCGCGAAAGCATTCCTAATTACCCTCCTGCCTTCAGAACGAAACGAGACAAAAACCGCCTTGATTACATTTTCGGATAATTTCACCGTCGGCCCGCGATTAGGCCACTTCTGCGGCTAGGGTCGATCCCTCGATCTCCGCGCCGCGTGTATACACGGGTAATTGCGGTTATTATTCTCGAAATCTCGCGAGGGCCGAAGCGGGAGTCTCGTTCGTGTGATTTCTAATATGCGGTCGTTTCCGCGACACATAGACTATCAGCTACATTTTCGCTTCTCCCGGTACAGTGGTACAAGGTGAACCAGTGCCAAATTCGGGAGGACCTGCGCAAGCTGTGGGTACCGCTGGGTATCGGACCTCTGCAGGATCAACCGGACGATGCCGCTGCGAGTTTCCTGGCCAGGTCCTCCGAGAGGTCCGACTCGATTCCTCTTCAGGCGTGGCACACACTGGCGCGATCGACCCTCTCCTGGTTCCTTAGTCGAACTTCCATCAATGGGTGAGTCGTTGTCGACGTATCTTTTTTTGAAATTGATAATGGAGGTCTGGACGAAATAACTAGCCCGACATGCTCTCCGCACTGAAAAAACACTTGTTTCGTTCAAGCACGGTGAGGTTGAATGCGGCGAACTTCATGGTGTTTCAGTACCATGAAACCGTAAGAACGAATACATAGACTTGTATTCGCGTCTTACTTTTAGCGTTAAAACTGACGTTCTGTTTTTCGATCGAATGCTGTTAGCAGAGGGTCACGTTTTTAGATCTTACCAGCGGTACAACTGAGAAACGAAAGAAAACTTTTAGCGCGAAAAGTAAGTGGTGTGAATACGAGCCATTGAGTTGGAGCTACAAATTTCAAGTTGAAACAAGCGAATACCTACTTGAAATAATTGCACTGTGAGGTTCGCCCTATTCAACCTCACCGAGATTGAATGGAGTAATTGTTTTCCAGTGCACGCGAATCGTATGCAATATAGTGCATCGGAATATGAATCGTTCGTGGAACTTCTGTACGAGACTATCTATGCACGTATTTGAAAAACGACTCGTAGACTCGATAAACGAAGTGCCAACTTTTGAAAATGTTCTCCCTCCCGTTCCCCTGCAAACGATCCTTTCGAAAATAGAAATTCTACCCTCCTCCTCCGAATGCATATACCATCGACGTCTACGTAGGGGTGTAAGGTGGTAGGTGCACCGGTCGGTATAATAGCTCGAGAAAGAGCGGGTATTCTTATTGGAAACGAAATGAGATCCATGAATGCAAAAGGAGCGCGAGAATATCGAGTTCCAGAGCGGATCCGATATCCGGATGTCCCGACGCTACTCGCACCGGGAGGAGCTGGCGCGGAAGCGATCGTTTGAGAAAATCAGCGACGGGCGTGGGTCCCTCCTGGCCACCCCACTAGACGTCAACGTCGCGCCGAGCTCGAGTGCGGGCGCCGATGACGAACGCGTCATACGCGGTGCCACGCTTCCCCGGTTCTTCACGACCAAATCGACCCGCGCGACGCACCGCCGCCGCGAGGCCGTGGCAGCGCGTTGAGGCAAGATCGTTTGTGAGGTGATGAAAGGGGGCCTTCCCTTCTCAGCGGTTAATTAATAACCACGAAGATACGATCTCCGCCTATCTCTCTGTCCGGACCTCGACAAGGTGGTGGCAAAGAGGCCCGGCACGGCGAGCCGGGCCAAGGCGAGGCGAGGTGGGCAACTATGGTTATTGATGGCCAACTTTGTTTGCCCCCCCGAACCGTTTATTAAAAGCCAACGCGGGTGATTAACCTCTCTCGCGGCTTCTCCGTCACCCCGGCTACCAGCTACGATGACCGCCTTCGTCGGGGGGGGGGGGGGAAATTGGAGCGGTCGAAACGAAGTGCCGCGGGGCGCGTCACTCTTCTGAGACGTGTGCGGAAGCGGCGGAACGTCATGCGTTGAGGTAATTTTGATGGTATCCCGAAGAAGCTGAGCGCGAGGTCGAATTTTAAACGACAGAGACGTCCGTATTAATTTTCTCCGAGGAGCGAAAGCGATCGCTATCAATTTTCTCTTATTAACGCGCGCATAGTCCGAGTCGTTCTTACACGTCGATTGTACTCGCGAAGCTTCGGCGGTAACCGGAGCGAAAAAAAGATGCGCTCGCACAGCGAAACAGGAAGACGTCAACCGCGAAGAGGGTGAATTGATTTTTCGAGAAGAATCCAGGCTGAAGAACGAGAGTGGAGCTGATATACCGACCGCGGAGGAACGAGGCTGATCGAATAAGAGATTTCGACTGTTAAATCGACCATTAGAGCCGTCATTCGATGCACCCATCCATCCGAGCACGGCGATCAGTGGGTTCGGTACGGGCCCCGGCTATGCCAACAGCGATATCCTCTCTCGATCTCGTTTCAGTAACCACCAGGTCGATCGAGCTAATCGACAGTACTTACCGAGCGCGACGCCACAACGAGCAACGAACATTTTCGTCCTCGTTTTAGAACGCGTCTTCGTCCTTCTCTCGCCGTTCGTAATTAAGCGCTTTCGCCACGCACGTTCCTCCCTTCCCCCGCTTCACGAAGTGGTATCCGTGTCGGTTCGTACCTCACAGCTACACACTCGCCGAGAGCCGCACTCGACGCGCCTGGTATGCGGTCGCGCATGTACCTGCTCCGCGTCGGTCGCTAATGACTGTTCGCGACGGCGAATTTCAAAAAACTATTCGGAACTCGACGCCTGGAAGACGGGCGATGGGCGTCCCGTAAAAAGAAGTCAGGACGGTGCGACGGTGTCTTTTATATGCAGGATTTGCCAAGCCACCTTCTCGTTTGATTGAGCTGAGGGAAAAGTGGGTGGTAAAATCTGACGGAATCGCAAGGTTTAATTTTCCTGGTTGCTATTGTACGATATTTACGATTAAGCGGAAGACGAATGCAGTTGTAATAAATTTTGTTGTACGGTTACAGTAACAATAAGGTTGTAGTTTGCGGTGGCCATGCACCGTGGTTAGATTAACCGCAAAAGTAGGCCAATAATATTGCTGCACGGTAGTATCGACTGTATACAAAATAAAAAGATCGGAGACATTAATCACAACCTGGTTGCGGTAATCCTAATCTCTCGTTACTCCAACCAGAATCTCACTGTCTCGAAGTTCAGTATTATTGCTACAATTTATAGACAAATCGGACGACGGCGTCTCGAAGGAAACATTTGAAAAGTTAACCGGTTGTCACGATCGTCGATATATCTTATCCGTCGAGACGAAGCACAGTGCCAGTGGCGACAGCCAGCACACTACACCGTGCGCTCGTATAGTTCCACGAGAGAGATCCACGTATAAAAACCTTCCATTCCGCACCGTCGTGGAATCGTACGTATACACGTCAACGTGTACGCGTACATAAAACATCGGCAATCCGTTCCAGCAGACCGACGCGCAACTCCCGACGTTCTCGTGACGCCCGACACTGTCCCGCTGAGAATATTAATTACATTCCCTCATTTTCGATCTCATTGGCCGAGATAGCTCCCGAGGGAGCCCCCGGTTCGAGGTTCCCGAGCGCGCGCGCGCCCGTCTTACAAATTAATCATAATTAGCGGTGAGATGTCCTCCGTCAAGATATAGCGATCGGAGCGGAGGAAGAGGAGTCAGGGGCCGCTCCGAGCGTGCATCCGCTCCGCGCGCGGAAGATTCTGCCCTCTTCGACCGTCCTTCTCGTGTCCCGCGCGTACATCCCTCCCCTCCGGGCCCCCACGCCCTCTCTCGCTCGGGTGGGGTCCATTTGATTTTATTTCCACGAAATGACGCGTAATTTGGCCAGATTGGCGCGCAGGTGGCGGCCACGCGGGCTCCCGAATCCATTCACGCTCCTGACGTCAATTAAAATTGATTGGTACCTTCAAATTGTTGTTGTTATTAATTGCGAAGCGATGCCCCACCCCTTTCTCCAGTGTTACATAGCTCGCTGCAGCGCAGGGTCCCGCGATTTAATCGAACGACATCTGCGTGCTGTAGAAATCTTGCTTTTCTATTGACGAGATGCCTTGCTTTTTTCTCTAAATGTAGCTGTAAATGTAGCTGTAAACGTGTCTATATTTTTATCAGTCAACGAATCGAAAAAACTGTACTATCGGTGGAGTAGTGCCTAATTTTTGTCGATATCAGTCAAACTGCCCGGCAGTGCGAGTCATTAGGTATTTATAGGATAAACCGAGGCAAATCTGATCACAGATCCATATTTCTCAGATCGTGATGAAAATGAGCGTTTCGATCGTTCGTATTGCTTCATTCCTCTCAAACGCAATAATACGGACGATCGGAATGCTAATTTTGTCCACGATCTGAGAAATATGAATATGATACGATTCGCCTTGACCTACCCTACGTTTTTATCGAGAAATGTTCAAGCATCAAACATTTATAAACGTTTCGAGAAATACTTGAGAATATAAAAATGGAATCGCATTATCTGCAAGAATAAAAAATTTAATTGTCACTCTTCAAAACCCAATTTTCATCTCGTGTCCGCATCAAATTTGACTTCGCAGTAGCGTCTCGAGAAATACTGAAGAATGTAACCAATGGAATCGTATTATCTGCAAGAATAAAAAATTTAATTCTCACTCTTCAAAACCCAGTTTTCATCTCGTCCGTGTCAAATTTGACTTCGCAGTAACGTCTCGAGAAATTCTGGAGTATATAAATAATGGAGCCGTATTATCTGCAAGAATAAAAAATGTAATTCTCACTCCTCAAAACCCAATTCTGATCTCATCCACGTCAAATTTTACTTTGCACCGCGAGTGTCTCGACGTATGCGAGAACTTCTCCATCGTCGCCTGCAGCAGAGAGGCACGCGGTCCACAACCGGGAGCGCGCGCAACGACGATGACTCGTGAAAATCGTCATGCGCGCGCGTCTTTCGCCGGGGTCCATGCATACCCCTTGCGTCGAGAAGATAAAAAAAAGACACACGCGGCAGGTCGGAGCAAAGTGAAGTTGATGAGCACGGGGCACCCGCGGACCCCGAAGCAGACGGAACCCAGTAGCCAGTTTTTGTCTCGGGCCTCGCCGCGGTGACGGGGTGGGAGGTAGGGGGTCCAAAGAGGGCCGTAGGGAGGGAGGAGGGTGTTTAGTTCCGCGCGCCACCTGTTACCTCCCTATCTCCCCCTCGTCCCGCTGGCCGTGACTCTCGAAGGGTGATCAGACCCCCAGGTTCGTTCGTCGATCCGTACAAACGACCTGCTCGAGTAGTAATCGCTGCGAGGGTCGTTGAAGGTTTGGTGAAGATTCTATTCGACACTCTCTTGTACCCGTGTTGATTGAAAAATTTAATAAATTTGTTCGGTGGAGATTACGAAGAAGAGGAAAAGAAGACGAAAGACGACGACGATGACGATAGAAATCGATGTCGACGAGAGTAAGAGGATAATTAAGAAATCTCGCGATTCGATGAACTCGCACTGAGAAAAATAATTAAGTAGATTAAAGTGACAAGATGCATCTACTTAAATGCGTTTAGTTATTCTAGTCGAAGTACTGGTCAGTTGAACCAATGTATTTAGTTGTTCCGACCAAATTTGTATAGTTGCTCTAATCACAAAATGATCAATTGAGCCAAGCAGAAGGAAAATTCATATTTCTCACTAAACAATTTAGTCATCATCTTCAAAATTTTGGACAAATTGACCAAGTTTTTTTCTCAATGCGAATTTCTCGTTCATATCGGACGTCCGTTCGAGTCCTTCCCTGTAGCAAGAAGCAACTAATAGGTACCGACACGCAATATGGCGCTAGGGTGCCACCGGTAAATACGATTTTAATGAGAACCAGAAGCCGCGCACGGGATTAATGCACGGAAACGAGAACCGCGCCGATGGTATAGCGCGTAAGTCTCGCGCTCCTCTTTCGTTCGCTCGTTGCGCGAGACCGGGATTAGTAATTTCCAGAAATGACGGAAACACATGTTACCAAGGGGGCGTATCGGAGCGAGGGGAAGGTGGTATTACGTTCATCAGCGTATGGGAAGCGTTAGGTATCGGTTAATGTCCACGCGGTCTACCGCAGGCTCCGTAGTCCGCAGGTGCGTGTCGGTTGAAAGCTATTTTCTTGTAATTGTAGGAAATGGATAGGGTTGGGTATTTGTAACACCTATGCCAACCTTCAAAGGATACCGGTGTCCGAGCACGAGGCATTCAACCTCGTCAACGTTGATATTTTCAATTTAATGCGGAATAGTGCGATATAACACGGCTTTTTGTCCTGTTAGTACGCTGAATTTTATACACGTCCGAGGTTCCTATTTATTCGCGCTGATTTCGAAAATCGCAAAGGAACGCCGAAATATCGATCGCTTTTTATGAAAAACCGATTTTTCTCGTACTCGCGCAAAATCGCCAATATCTCATATTTCGTTCGAGATATGGACCTAATAACCGTACTTTTCGTAATCAGCGCAAAAGAGTACATCGGTTAAGGTGGTCGAGTGATCAATTCCAGAGACGTTGGTAAACGTGAAAAATTGGAAAAATGCCAAGGGGTTTTTCCAAAAATTGAAATCTCCGGAATGGAACTCTAGACAACCCTGTCCGATGTATTTTTTCGTGCTGATTCCAAAAATAACAGATTTATCGTAGTTATCTCCAAGGGGTAAGTGAGAAATCGATGACTTTTTCTGGAAAAATAATTCTCTCGCGAATAAAATTATCGTTATCTTATATTTCCTTTAAAATATGGATGCAATAGCGACCGTTTCGTGATCAGCGCAGGAAAATACACAAGACAGTGTGGTTAAGCGATCAATTTCAGAAATTTCGATTTTGTTATATCGATGTAGGTAATGGTTACCAATTTTGTCGAGTTCAATAATTTTTTTTTAAGTCTTAATATTTTTTGTCGATTTAAAAAGATATTGAGAATGGCTACTATGTATTAGGTATACTTATAAGAAATAGGCAATGATAATATTACAAAGAATTTTGATTTCAAAGAACAAACACCGATACACGCAAAGAAAAACGATATAAACCATCGCAGCAAAAATACACCAATCAGCGTCCACCGTATTTCCTCCCTTCGTCCCTCTCCCTCGCACCCCGTCTCCTCTTCCCATCCTCTCCGCGTCTACTTCGTTTCCTCCGCTCGGCCAATCCCCGCCTCGCCGGTCAGTAATTATCATTAGCGCGTTTGCGCGTTCCTACCCCCGCGCGGCGACCCGGGCAGCGGCGGGACCTATCGCAGTTTCCCCAATTGGCAACCCTTGTCGTAATTAAACCGAGGGCGCACGCGCCAATTCTCGCCGGAGAGAGAGAACGACTCGGCCACCCCCGGAATTCGCACCCGGTGTCGCTGTGACCAGTAATTATAAGGGAGGCGGTGCCAAGGGTTGACACTGCACAACCCCCGAGTGTCTCTCCCCCGGGGAGCTTGCGCTCTACTAATTGCTCATTAACCCTTTCCTCCGGCTCGCGACGCAACGCCCACCTCGGGGCTTTGTTTCTGGCCCACGTTCGAGCGATTGGCTGCGACGATTATCCATTCACGGTGCACCCTCGATTTTTTTTTTGTCGCTATACGATTCAAGGGTGAATCGTTCATTCAGGGCACTTCGCTCGAGCTCGTATACCCCGTGTTTGGTTTAATACACGCCAGTGCAAGGGGTTGCATATCGATAGGTGCATCTCGTCCGCTATGGTTTCAGTGGTAATACCGATAGCCAAGATCCGAACGAAATACTCGTAGAAGTAGGTATCAGTCTGAGAAACATCGGTCATCCCATTAGTGGTCAGAGTGACAGACACTCCGATATATAGTTTCGATAATCGTCAGCGTTCTTTTGAATAATTAAGGAAATAAACGTAATCAGTGTCATTTTGTTCGGATTCTGGCTCTGAATTACAGGAAACTACAGCAGATGGGGTGCACCAACCGATAAACAACCCGTTGCACTGGCGTGTATTGAACCAAATACAGGGTAGATCGTTGTACCGTTTATCTGTTCTCGAGAGAGACTGCTACACATACTGAGAAAAGTGCTTTTGTTAAAATGACAAAACACACTTGGTTAAACGAGTTTAGTTATTCTCACCAAAATACTAATAAGTTGAATCGAATATTTAGTCATTCCGACTACATGTTTAGTTATTCTGACTACATGTCTAGTTATTTGAACAAAAAAATGGTCAGTTTAAGGATCCTGTCCTGGATAGGGAAGCCGCCATGTTTTAGGTACAGTATTAGTAAGAATTTAGATCCCTTCTTGTTTCTAAATAAAAATTATTTCACCGACGAACTATGGTGTTTCCGGTAGAGGAGACCATCAAATTATTACACGCGGTCTTCGTAAACTATTGTAATCCAGTAATTAATGATTTGTCCATTTCAGGAAGTGCTAGGGACTTTTTGTGAAGTTATGTTTTTATTAGAAGAACATTTATTAACAAAACTTAGACCACGTGTAACAATTTGAAGGTCTCATTTACCTATCGGAAAAACCATGGTTCATCAGCGAGACATTCGATGTCTGGAAATGTGAGAAGGGATCTAAAATCTTGGAAAAAATATGACGACTTGTCCAGTGAATCCAACTGGGACAGAATCCTTAACCAAACAGATGGAGGATCCATATTTGATCAAACGCTTTGGTCATGGTCTCCGGGATTTTGGTCAGATTGATCGGGTTATTTTTCTCAATGCAGCTGAAGACTATTTTGAGGGGTGTCTCGTTAAGTGTTTAACAACACCGTGACGGGTGCTCGAATCCTTCGACGAATGCATCCGTATGCCTGTATATAAATATACAGTGCCAGTGCAAAATCGAGAAACAGGTATATCGCATAGGAGACACGGCTGCCGGACGAGTCGAGTAAATAAGCGCGTGTGGCTACGAACGTATACGTGTCCTTCTACGTACATACCTCGCGTCCCGCAGTGTCTGCGGGAACACCCCGTGAATTATATATGCACGTCGCGGGCGAATGCAGCCTCCACGTTGTGGACACATAAATCGAACAATATGAACCCGGCGAGCCAATCAGAGGGGCTTTTAGTGCCTGATAAAAACTGGCTTGCTCTCCCCCTGCGATCCCTTGCTGTATCCTTCTAACAAACGTATATACGCTCGACGATGCCGCGTATACGCTTCGTATACGTATGTAGTATTTATACGCGACACGTACGCGGGTACGCGCGCGCGCGCGCGCGCGTCTATCTTGTCGCGGCGCATTCGCCAGCTACCGCGCGCGCCGCGGCATACGTGGAATCTCGACGAGTGAGAATCGGAAGACCTTATAGGTACTTGTTAATATACGTTCGATTATTTCGATGCATCGTGAAGGATATTTTATGCATTTTTCTTTGCCGTTCGACGCTTCAGAGCCGGCTCTGTGATTTCCACGGTACTTCGAGCGTAGGATAGATCTAGATCGATATTTTCACGCGAAGCTATCGTACTTCGAAATTAACGAACATCGCGGAGATCAGGTGGCAGACGGTAGAAAGTGTTTCGTGTAGGGCAACAGCCCCGTTTCGCCGAATAAGAGTATAAAGGTGCAGTCGGACGTCGGAGAAATGAAGGCATCGCAACGACACCGTGATCAATAGTGCCCTGAAAGATCTCCCGACGAAAAAAGAGCGCTCGGAAAGGGAAGTTTTCAGAACGCTAGGAAAAACTCCCGGCGCAAAGTGTAAACACGAAATCGCAATTTCCTCATTTAAGCACATCCCTCTCTCGCAGCTCCGAACGACGCGTGGCCGCGCGTGTATAGAGCTTACGCACACGTCTCGCGACGTATCCTCCGCGGTCGAGTGTGTCCGTTCGCGCGTGTGCTCTCGCCTGTACACATCGCGATAGGACGAAGAGATAGAGAACCGTGCTGAGGGGAAGAGACGACGAAGCGGGGTAGGGCGAGGAGAGCGGTATACGCGAGAAAGACTCGCATAACGATTCCGTTTAAGAATCTGCCCTCTCTCTGCACCCCTCGAGGCCGAAGCCCCGGCCGCCCTCGCCTCGGCCAGGCGAAATAACAGGGACCGCTCCTCTCCCCCTCCCACCACTCGCGAGTTAGCATTTGCAAACTCGCGTGTATAATTGTCCCTACCTCCCCTATCGTCGCCCCACTCCTCGCCGACGAGGCGGCGCCTCCCCACTCCTCTCGCGGCGGGATGGTCCAGGGGCCACACCCACCAGCATCCCTCTGCCTGTAGACTCCCCCCTCCTCGCCGCACGAGACGACTGCGCCCGCGAAATGAAACTGGGGAGAGTGGCTAACGAGACGCCGTCGCCCGGTAGGGAGAATGCTAAATACACGGCGTCTCTCGCCCCTCTCGCCCCGCGCCACCCTCGCACGTCCCAGCCTCTTCTCTTCTCATCTCATCTCCACTCCACTCCACTCCACCTCCCACCGTCTTCTCCTCTTCTTCTTTACCGCGTTTCTCTTCGTCGCACTCGCGAAATAAGTCGCCCCCTCCCCCGCCGGCCTCGCATCGGGTGGGGGAAGTATGGGCTCTTACATTGTCGCTCCGGGCGAGCGTACACCACGGCGACAGGGCGACACCGACGACGCGGGGACGCGCACGCACATGCGACGGCGGTGGCGGCGGCGGCGGCGGCGGCGGCGGCGGCGGCGGCGCGTAACGTCGATTGTATAATCGCGGCGGAATAAGAAAAGGAGAGCGAAAGAGAGGCGGAGAGATGGGGCCGGGGAACGAAGGTTGAAGAGAGACGAAGAGAGTGGAAGGCGATGATATCGGAGTAAAAGACCCTTGACTTTTTTTTCCGTCCTCCTATTTTCGGCGCTCGCTCCATTCACACCTCGCAACGTGCGCCGCGTCATTTTTCTCCCGAGTCATCCGAGCCACTCCGCGTTGCCGGCCTCCACTCGCTCACCGCGGCTGGAGGATCGCGTCACCTATAAGATTCTCTGTCTCTCCTCGCGTTTGTTTTCCCTCCCCTCCTGCGCTGTAAACGAACTCGTCGATGCATACCTACTCGACGGTACGGAGGGAAAAATCGTCCGCCCCCTTCCGCGCTTTCACTTCTCTACCTCCTTCGACGCTCCTTCCAAATGGACTCGTCAATATACTCCGCGATCCCCGGCGAATCGAGTTTCGCGTGGAATAAGGAAAAACCGATTAAAGCCCGGGTCACGGAGAGACGTCTCTTTCTTCGTCCGCGTCGGGGTCTCTCGACACGCGCGTCGCGCCGCGCCTGTTTTACATGACCGCGCGTCTTCGATCGCGCAGCGTATACGAGGCCTGTGGGTACGCGTGGTAGCTCAATTTCGTTGAAAATTTTCAGAACGGAATCTTTGTCCCGCCGTTCGACGCGGTCCCCGAGCCGTCGATCACACTGTGGAAAACGTGAGAAAGAGGAGGGAGGGCGCGCGGTTCGCGTCGCTCGTATAATATCGGAGGCGAAGTTGAGGGTGACTAGGCAAATTCCTCGGGATGGTGCCCCAATCAGATCCTGTGTCACTCGGTTCATTAAGTCGGGGAGGAGAGAGGCAGCGCGCGAGCGACCACGTGTCCGTGGAACGAGAGCTTCGAAGATTTCGGCGTACGCGTTGCATAGCTGCGTGTATATTTGTGTAACCGGTACGGCTGGAAAGACGTGTAACCTTTGTCTATACCATATAAGGCTAAACTTACTCGCCAGGGAAGAAATTCGAACCGCTATTATCTCACTACCTATGAGCTTTTGGCTCATATTTGTGTAATACTTTTTTGAAGATTACGTTTCAATCTACAATAAAGTCTTATATCGATGCAGGCCAAAAATTCATAGATAATGAGATAACAGTGATTCGAGTTTCTTTCCTGGCGGGTACCTAAGTTTATCCTCACATGGTACGAGACGTAAGTAGGTGTATTTAGGTCTCTTGCTTTGGAAACGCACGCTTGGTGGGATCTATCGCGGGTCGAAGTTGGCATCTGTCTTTACAAACTTACGGTTATTACGGGGGACTACCGTATACGGAGTGTGCACCTTCAGGGCTGACCTTTAAATGGCACACTCCGTATTCGGTAGGCCTCTGTGATACCTACGGGGCCGTAAAGTCAGGGGCCAAGTTGGAGCACGTGACCTAAAGTGCTGTGCCAAAAGATTAACAGATTCTATCTTCATGCTTCGAGAAGTCGAAGATTGAAATTTATTTCAGCTAAACAAGTTTATGTAGGAATTCGCGTACGAATCATCTCGACAATTTGTCTTATAAACATGAAATTAGAGCGAAAGTTATTAAAATTGTTATTCTATTCTATTGAAATAAGACATAAAAGGATAAAAATTATAAACTTTGCCATAAAGTTCCGATCTGCCCAGAAAATGGGCATTTTTCTTTATTAATTATTATTGATTGAACCTGAGAAATTATTTTACTCCTGACCCCTAGGAGATAGATCATATACCGAATGTCGCATGGGAAATCGATCAGGCGGGGGCCTTCTGAATTTGAACTCGGCACTGTTTGGACGATGCTCGATTGATTCATTAACAAATTCAGAAGGCCCCCACCTGATCGGTTTTCCGTGCGACATTCGGTATTCACATATCGTGTGCAGGCATTATGCGTTTCTTACATCGCACTTTACTTACACTAAAGTTGCTACCACTGCAGTGCACATGGAGAAAAATCTCTGCGGATGGAACTTCTGCAGCGCCGCGTCATATCCTCCCCTTATTCACCCTTTCTTCAGACTTCCACGTAAAATTCCGAGCCGCGCGCGCTCGACGGGACAAAACTAACAAACCTGTTCGCAATAGAACGCATCCTTTCTCGTCGCGCCGCAGGCACGCCGAAGCGTCGAAGGAAAGCCGACTCGCTATCTTCACCCCGCCGTCTCCTTTATCTCGGTATATCTCGGATACTCGTGCACATGGAAAGCGTAGGCATACCTACCCTTACATCTGCCTGAGATAATAGATATCCATCTATCGAAGAGACGTTAATATAATTTTATACAGTGTAAACAAAATTATATTAAATTTAACCTAATTGTATATAAAGCTTTTATCCAATACATGTGATTATGAAAATTAATATACTCCGTTAGGAAATTTATAAGGTCAATTTTTCATAGGGAAACATGTTAATTTTCATAATTACAGAGTATGTTAATTTTCACAATCGCGTATTGGAAAAAAGCTTTATGCAAAAATACCTATATTTTAGAGATGCAAATTTTATTTACAATATATCTCGCAACGATACCACATCTAATCTCCCCATGTTTCCATATTTCGAAAAGGGAACATTTTTTCCCGTGCCTTGAGTAAATACCGCGGACAATTGTATAACGCGACAAAACCGGAACGAAAAAGCCCATTCGAGGGCATCTAAAGCAGCGGCGAATTTGATCGTTCCCCCGATCGGCGTGCCTCGGGTGTTCCGGGCAGGTATCGAAGACGCTGCCACTATACGGCTCACGGCCATGTATACCCGCGTATATAGCCATGTGCGCACACACGGGAGAGTCTCCGCGCGCGGCAGTCCGCCACACGAGGCGCACGGTTGAACGGGATTTGCAAACAATAGGCTCGAAGCGGGGTGGATTCTTTAGATGGCGGCTGATACGCATCGCATTTACATATTATTGCTATTATTAGGTAAACGGTCCTCCGAGCGCCTCTTTAACACTATACGAACTCGCCCTTTCGCGTACTTTACGAGCGACTGCAAAGCCTCGCTGCGCGCGATAACCGGCGATCCCCGGGAGAAAAATTAAAGCGACACACCCGCCGCCACCGCCGCCGCCAACGCCGTATAGCTTCGCCGAATTGTAAATAATCGTTAATGCCCGCGCGGCGCGTCCCGCGGCGAGAGGACACCATCGTCGCGGCGGGAAGACCGCATTTTCGATACATTCCGTGCAGACAGAGGTCCCCCTTCCATCCAAAAGGGTCCTACCTAGTTTTCACAACGTCGCAAAGTCCGATTGGATTCAATTAAACGAGATCCCGTCGACTCGTCGATACTTCCCTGTACCAGCGGCGAGCCTTTTCGATCGAACCGGCGCGCGGTGCCATCGCGAGGCGATTCGGTGGGCCGTCGTTTAGCGCGGACCCCTTCCTCGAAGGTAGCCGACAAGAGCTGCGAAACCTCCGCAGCCCGGGCGACTCGCGCGGGAGCAAAACGACCGAGAAACTGCTAGACCGCATGCCGCCACGGTCCAAATTAAAGGCGCGCACGGAACCCGTCTGAAAAAGGTCTCGCGGGGGCTCCGGACTCGCCCGATAAAACGGGCGAGGTGGAGGAGAAGAAAAGAGAGCGAGAGGGGAAAGGACCGAAGAACGCGGAGATCGTCGCTCGAGTATATACATATACCGGGCGCGCTCTCCGCAGCACAATAGGACCCGCGCGCGCGCGAGAGAGAGCGAGAGAGCAGAGCCGAGAGGGCAAAAGCGGTGAATTAATTGTCGCTCGCGCGCGCGGTCCGCGCGGAGGAGGCCCACGGATCCTCCGTGCGCGCGGGGCCTGATTTGTGAGACGCACGTGTGTGTCCCTCCGCGATCCGAGAGAGGCACACCGCGCGCGCGGAGGCGCTCGACGAGGCTAACGACAAAAAGAGGGAAGAGACGAGCGCGGCGCGGCGAGGGTTGCTAGCGGGGTGGCGCGCGGGAGGGCGGGGGGAGGGGGGGGGAGAAATAAGGATCCGCAGAATGGAAAGGAAAGGAGAGAAAGGGAGGAGAACGCGAGGGAGAGAAGAGGATGAGGAGGAGGTGGAGAAGCCAACGTCGGAGCGGCAGAGCAGAGCCGAACAATGCGCCAACCCGCTCTCTGCGCACGCCCTCTTCTTATTTTTATTTATTATTCAATGGGCCGGGAGGTGCTCGTTAATTGATGGCACCGACCATGGCCGAGGCGGACGATCTACCCGCCTTATTTATATCGCGAGGTAACTGAATTCACGATCAAAATCCCGCGTTCCACGGCATTGATGGATCGCCACTCCCGCGGTGGTGCAGCGGCTCTCCCTAGATCTTCCTCGCCTCGATGCAGAGTTATTTTCAAAAGGACCGCGCGCGTCCACCGCCTTGCCGTGGGACCTTGGAATATTTTGGATAAGATTGCGGGATTTTTTTGAGAAGGAACTTCGTTGATCGAGATCGTTTCGGGTATAAGGAAGAATATTTGCAGAGGGGGCTGACTTTGGTTCGCCTCATCAGTTCGGATATAATAGAAAAATGAGCCAAGTTGTCGAAGTTATTGTCGCTCGACCTCTCGGACGTTGAATTATGCTATCCACGCCGAATAATTACGCGCGGACTTAGTCGACAAACGAGGACAAATCTTTTCTCAAGGCTATTGGGACGCGGTTCCATGCACGTCTTCTCGTCGCCGCAATTTCAAAAGCTGATGGCAGCCAGCGGCTTCGCGGGGCCGTGGCATTCGCTGGTCGACTTGGGCGCCGGGGACGGTGCCACCACCGCCCACATAGCTCATTTCTTCGAAAAAGTTTACGCCACCGAAATCTCACCGCCCATGAGATGGGCTCTGACCAGGCGAGGCTTCACGTGAGTAATGCCATTCTTCTCGTTCCGTTAACCCCGCGATCCGCTTTCCCCCCCGAGAATTAACGTTCGGAACGCAGATAAATCGGCCCGCGAAATCTGCATTCCTCTCGATCAAATTCAAATCGTCGAGGGGCGCGCAACTTCGCATCGCGCCGAGATCTTAATTGGCGCCGCTCAATCACTCAGGACTTAAGCCTCGCGCCGCGTACGACCGAGTTTACGGCGCGCCGACCGTTGCGTAGAATCGTTGATTGGAGTAAGTCCTTACGGTGGTTTTACGCTCGCCCCTGACGACGCCGGACGCTACTTTGAATCCACTCGAATTTTAAATCAGCTCTTCGAAGGGTGCGACGGGCTCGTATAACGACTTACAGGAATCTAATCCAGACTCTCGAAGAGCGACAGGAACGTCGCCGTCCCTTTGCTCCCTTCGTCTCCTAGCCATCGTGTCCTGCTCGTCGGACCCTCTTTCCTCGCGCACGTACCGCGCGAGAGAGGCGACACGCGACGCGCATACTTTCGAATCGAGCCCGGCGCGACACGGAAGCGACGCTTTAAAGGGAAGAAATAAAACGGAAGAAACGTCTCCACCGCGAGAAGACGAAGATTCTCGACGACACGGTCGACGCGATTTCCTCGACGGGGAAAATTTCAACTCTTCCAGAGTGCTCGAAGTGGACCGGTGGCACGAGGAAGCGGGCCCCTTCAACGTGGTTCTCTGCCTGAACCTCCTGGACCGATGCGATCGGCCCAACACTCTGCTCAGACGACTCAAGGCCACCTTGGCGCCCGGCGGTCGATTGGTCGTCGCTCTCGTGCTGCCCTTCAGTCCCTACGTCGAAGTCGGCGAGAGAGGCGACCACAAGCCGTCGGAGTACTTGCCCGTCAAAGGAAACGGTCTCGAGGGACAGATAGCCAGTTTGGTCGATAGAGTGTTCGGTCCTCTGGGTCTCCAATGTCTCGCTTGGAGCAAGCTCCCTTACTTGTGCGAGGGAGATTGGGGTCAAGCGTTCTACTTCCTGGACGACGTCGTCTTCGTTCTCAAAGCTCGGGAGGTGCGTGCCACGACGAATTTACGAGTACATCCGGTTTTTAATCGATGTTCTTTGGCGAGCAAACAAAAGTCCTTCTTTCCCATCCTTCTCTTAGAATTTAACGTAAAAGTCGAAAACCTGAAATAATTCTAGGCAGATTCGTTGTTATTATTGAGTGCTGAAGGCGAAGTATCTCTCGTATCTTAGGTGATACTAATTAGGGAATCGTGAGATGGGAAATTTTTGCTAATTGACAGATCGTAACGGCGACCAGATTCACGAGCTCTTTGCTAGTGTACTTTTCTTCTGCTGTCTTTCCGTTGTTTACAGAGTGGATTGAATTTTCAGGAAGAACCGTATCACTCGTCGAAGGAGGTTGACGAAGCGAGGATCCAGGTCGATGCTAGCGCGACGTTGAAGGAGGTGGTCGCGTCAACGTAGGAAAATCAAAACACAGGCGAGAGTCACAGTTATAAAAACTTTAATAATCGGTATCACGAATCATTATGCGGAGGGGGGTATAGGAAAGAGAAAGAGAGAGCAATACTGGCAAGCAACGACGAGTTTAGTGTGCAGACATAGTAGCGGTAGCTTTCGTGTACGATATTATTTGTAGGGTGTAAGAATTGGATGAACGATGGAGTACTATTTGCTGCCTTACTATCAAAGTTTATAGAGAGTTTTTTTATTCGTACGATATTTGTTCGATTCTAAGGATTGATAACACAAAGCAGCGTCCATGCAGCTTACGAGATCAAACGTATCGGCCAAGTTTATCGGTCTACCGCTAAAAAATGGATTTCGTAAGATAAAGTGAACGTACCGTTAACTTGATATCCGAGAGCATATCGCGATTTCGTTATTTTTCGGTAAGCCATCGGTACGTTTTCTTTATTAAACGCTCCTTCTCACTTCATCCCATCCATTAATTCAGGTCACTTGCTTTTCTCAACTTTTCCAGCAAGACGAGCGCGAACTGTACGGTCGTGTTTATTGTATTTGAATAACTATCACGAGAATCCACTTATCTAGGAATATTGTGATACGCTTTAGTGTATAACAAGTATGTAGTAGCTGGGTAATATTGCAACGGCCAATTACTAAATAATACCAATAAAAACGTTATGAAATAGCAGCAGATCTTGCTGCCAACGCAATAAATAAATATTTAATATATACTATATTATAGAGAAAAGGAGAGAGATTGAGAGAGAAAGATTGTGACGTACATACATATATCGATATAACGTACACATTCATATCAGCCATTCAAAATGTTGCTATTTGATAGCAGTCTTCAGTATTCCTTAGATACACGCTCGCATAGAAAATGTCGTATTAAAATGCTATCGTCGTCCTTGGTTGTACAAACACTTGTCGCGTACGTTCACCGCAAAGATCAACAGCGATGCTATGCACCAGCAAACAAGGAATAATTTTCGAATGTTTGGCAAATACGTACGTACAACGTGGATCTTGTCAGAAACCATTTTTATCACCTCAGCGTGTGGAATGCGTTTGTATATGATATTATCCGATAATCGATCCGAAATATAAAGTAAATCATTGAGCCCCGATGTAGTAGCAATTTAGTTAAATTAAAAATGAACAGCACTGTGGATTAAACGAGTATAACTATTGTGGGGATCAACTGACATTTGACATGTGTACATACCATATCGTTCCACCTATCGAAGTATGACTTTAGCGGAAACCATCATGCACCGCGAAATACATGCACAATCTAGAATTGTCAACAAAATAAAAAACGTTCCTGACAAGTATAAGTCTTTGGACGGTGTACATTTAAAAAGGCCAGCAGACCACAAACTAAATGCTTTGCTTCCCTTTCTACTGCTTTCTGTTAAAATTATATAGTGTATTGAGTTTTTAGCCAATATTTTTTTAATAGAAAAGAACAAAGGAAATATTGTAGAAAAAATACTTATAAATTGACTAATTAACTTTTACTCACGCACCGCATCATGATACTATCTGCCCATGGAGCTTGTCATCAGACGAAGAAAAATCACTTTCACTCTCTTCGCATAAAAACAACGCATAAATATCAATTTAAAAATAACTTCGGCAGCGATTTTCCCTATTGCTATAAATAAATAATCATTTAGGATAAAAAGCCTTCACGCGTTCTACGCATAAAATCTAAGTCTTAGAGAGCTTTAGAGAATCGTTAACTTTCGCCTGAACCTCCGTGAAATAACGCAGATATGTATGTACTATCATATTTAGGTACGAAACTTATAAAGTAAGTGATGCGTAATGATTTAATGAACCAAGCGTATTCAATATAAAATACTTCGTGAAAGAATTCGCGCGATACGTCAACCTAATGCAAATTGGCCTGTATGAATATTACATGAGTTTGCATTATCGTCAAAAGCTCCATGCGCAGATTATCATCAAACCTCTAATTCAAATCGTATCCCCGGAATAGAACCGGAGGGAATCCCTAAATGCATGACGTGAATTCAGAACCTATATAATAAATATCTTTGTTCACTACCCACGTTTATCACAGTCCACGCATGACTTGTTTTGCCTCCTACCACTTCAAATCCTAAACGCCAACATCTTTTGAGCAATCCTGCGGGTCCAGCCAACCCAACTTGCACATCGAAATAACTTCTTTTTTGACTAGAACATCATTGAGCACACACCGGGCAGCATTTAATCCAGCTTCCGCTGCTCGCAAATTTCTTCTAACCCACCCGTCTTCCTGCATCAATCAATTCATGTTTCATAAAGTATTGCGCGATGTTGGAAACTGTTTTAACCCTTAAGAATCACCTTGTATGTTTTCAACAGCTATAATAATTATAAACGAACTTACATTGCAGGAAGATATGGAGTTCCGGTATGATCTAACCGATGTTTATCTTCATTCTTCCAGCTGGAGACTGGAATTGGCGACGGTGGCAAGAAACTTCTCAAAGACTGTACAAGCTGTATCGTATCAACCAACGCTGCGACAGACAATAATCACAATCGTTTACGGCGCACAGCAATCGGTATTAGGAGTCGAACGCCGTGTCGTAATTGAGCAGCACAAAAATCAATATTCCAAACACGGCGTTCGAATTATTTTAAACAATGACACGCCATTAAGGTACTTAAAGATAATCGACGTGTTGCGTATGTAAGTACTTTTGAGGACCAGGTATTATACCCCAATTTTTTTTTTCTAGTTTTCTCGGCTGTCAGACTGATTGTATAATAAATAATGTATAAACAAAAAACTTCACAAGGGAATACATCAAAGGACTTCTATTGTCCTTTAATACTTTTGAAATCGATTTTATATGATGACAAAAAATATACTGCAATGAAAAAAAAACATTATAATTACTTTTCTGTAGAGCCTCCGATTGTTTGCCGTAAGGTTTACACATTGCCGGACGTACGCAAGCCTTCATTCTGGCCATGTTCTTCATAACTTCCGCGAAGGCTCTCACTATTTTCTCCTGGCCACCTGTATTTAACAGAAAACAATGCACGCGCATTAAGTTGAGCGTAGTTACATACATATATTTAATTTATAAGCGCAACAAACAAATGTACTGATATTTTCAATGTATTTTAATGACATTAGATTGTGTGGTGCAATCAGAGAATGCTCCTTTATTCTCATTATAAACCAAATTGAACAGAAGTCAGCTCCTGATAATCCATGTTTAAAGACCTTTTATTAAAGAAAAAAAAACTACCTTCAGAGTTAGATGATGACGATCGAGAACCTTTCTCGCTGTCCAAGGACCAAGCGCCATTGTGCAGAGCCAACAAATCCTTGTTCGCGTTCCCTAATCCTTGAAGATTCCCAAGGGCGTTCAACCCGCTGAGGCCGTCCAAATTGTCCAAATTCGTGCGTAAGAAATCTGTTAGCTTATGGTCGGGTATGGGAACAGACGGTATCAGTGATTCGTAGTGTTGCTGCTTGTTGCTGGGCTTTTTTTCTTGCGATCCGGGTCGATGAGGAATATTGAGGGACGGACGACTCGGAGGTCTTTGCAAATTCATTTGGTTCCCAGTGCTTCGCATTTCCGCCAGATCGGCCGCTGAACTGCTCATGTGTGTATTTGGTGCAGCTCCTCCCAAAGCCTGTTAAGTGTAAAGGGTGAGTACAACCATATTGGAGGTAAATTAATTTTGTCGAGATAAGCGTACCTACCGCTTGGAAATCATTGCTGTGAGGAAAACTGGAGCGCAAAAGAGAAGTCGTTGCTTCGTTGTCCTGAATATAGGTCGGGGCCATGTGTCCCATTTTTTGCGTCAATTCTAGCTGATTTTTATAATAGCGACAAGCGGGATTCGGGCAATTCTGCACCACCTCGATGATAAAATCTTTCTCCATTCCAAAGCATTCACGGCCGATCGTGTACGACTCCATGACGGCCCTCACAGTGCCCTCCAAACCCAAGTGTAAGCCATGCGGACCGTTCATGTGCTTTAACATGACTGCATTTGCGAAATGTTCGTAGGGCAATATTATCTTTCCATTCTCTCTGAGTACAAGTCTTCCTTGAGAATCAAGAGTAACTCTAGCAGCCATCATTCTATAAAAGAAAACCCAGATATTAGTTGTAGAATAATTGATGAAGACTCATGTTAAAAGTGGCACAGTTACAATTTATAAGTATGTATTCCTCTACCAAGAATCAAGAATTTAGTGATCGATCTTACTGCAAGTACGCTGCACTTGGTAGCATCGAGGCCTCTTTTAATTCGGTAAAACATTGCAACAGTTCGATGCTCGGATTCCAGCCCTTGTTTTGAAGGTATAATTGTAAAAGCATGTACATCTTCTCTGTGACGTAGCCCGTACCACCAGCACCGCCAGGGTAACCGGACCCTCCTCCCGCGAGACCCATCTCTGTTTGCATACCTTTAGCGACTATGTTTTTCATAGTTTCCGCTAGGTCCATTCTGAAATCAAATTACGACATACGTATATCATTTATTAGATAAGCGTTAAAACATAACACATGACCTGAGCAGATGTGCTTATCGAACAAAATCACATATATTTAATTCTAATATAATTATTCGAGGTTTTGTTATGAAGGGTCCCTAGATCACTATTATTCCATTCTTTTTTCCAGTAACAGACGACCAGTACACAGAATAAAAAACACATCAATTATCGTTTATCACGCTAAAATTACTTGCTTCGTAACACAAATCATTGCATTGGAACCAGAGAAAACTGATGGAACATAACAATTATCAGAAATCAAATTTAAACGTCGTCCATTACGTACCATTTGTTATTGAAACTACACGGCATAGAAAAAGAACGTATCCCAAGTGACAGAGGCGCGGGTAAAGTATAAAAAAGCAGGCGTGCATTCTTTCAAATGAAGTTAAATTTAACCGCCGCGCGAGTTATTCTAGGCTTCATCGCGGAGGAAGCACGTGAATTTAGAATTCCCGAACTACATAGATTTCACCGGGTCCATCGGGTATGCTGAATTCGGCCATTGTTGTTTTCCGAGCATTAACGAATAGTGTGTACCTCTAAAAAATACATATGCACGCAAGCCACCGCCCCCCTTAAAAACTGCAAAATGAACAGCGGTACTCACCCCAATTACGCCAGCACTCCATTCACAGAGTTCGGATGTTTCACCAACCCTGATAACCGTATCAATCGCTCCAGCCCGTCATTCTCTAATTAGTTAACTGCTTTGCATTTACAAATAACATAAATCGCGATAATTATTTCCCCGACGCGAACTTGCGCAGCATACCGCCAGAGGCGCGACCGGCGCAGGGAGCAACATGCCCTTTAGAAAATTACGAATTCTCCACCCGGTAGCACGCGCAAATAAAATACGAAATACCATCTGGATAGAAAAGAGTAATGTAAGTTTATCTTGCAAGTTTTTAAAAATTATATCGTATTGAACCGCGCGTTCAATATCAACGATTACAGCTTTCATCAGAAAGTGCAAAAGACTCATTTGCATCGATAAGTTCGTTTTTGAATCGGCTACTACAAACATCAATAGCCATCTTTTGTATACCCCTATTGTTACTAGATTTTACAGGCTGCGAATAACTGCAGTGTCCTTTAACGAATGTAAATTATATCTATAGATACAAGCCCTTTTGATCTTCGCGAAGATTTCACACGTGATACCTACCCGTTATCAAGCTGAGAGAGAGAGAGAGAGAGAGAAAAGATGCATTAATTTGTAAACATTTACGCGCGTGGTTCTGTAATTTCGGGTGTCGTTTTCGAGAAACGGGGTATCGCAAAGAGCGGTATATGATAAAGAAGATTCGTCCTTCTCGGGCAACAGCTGATGTCATTACCGACCGACCTTTTTATCGACGTAGTTCCGCATCGCTCCAGTCGCACTAAATGGCGGCACTTTTTACATCGTGTTCGGAACGCGTCGTGCGCTTTTCTTCTTTCCATTTCTCGGCTTTATGTAAGTTTCCCAGTATTAAAATATTATGTAAGACGAATTTGAGCGACCTTTTTTCATTTTTTCGATTGACAAGTTCTATCGAGTCGCCAAATGCGGTAAAATTCATATCGAATCTCCTCACCGCAAAGTTACGGCGCCAAGGGTGTGTAGTTAAACTCGAGAGACAAGTAGCGTAGAAATCCCTCTGATTTCTACTCAAGTAGAAACATCCGATCAAAAAAAAAGACATGGGAACGTCGCAATGATCGCATTTATTGCACCAATTGTATTTTCGCTGAAAAAGACCAAATAATTATATCGTAAGGAAATGCCCCCTCCCTACCCGACATCTAGCGGTACCGATGTAAAGTCGCCCTCAACGACTACCGCCATTACCCGGTAGTATGTACCGACGTATTTACGGCTTTTTCTCTGCAGTTCGCATTCGCGCGGATATATTCGAGACGCATAGCTGTGAATCATAACTACCTGCTATTGACTTCGTGCATGAAAAATATCCATGAATCCCAGGAACAGAATATTTGTCCGACTTGAACATAAGCTTCCCATACCTATATAGTCGGCTGCTACAAACCTCAATAGCCATCTTTCGTATACCCCTATTGTTATTAGATTTTACAGGCTGCGAATAGCTGCATGCAATGTCCTTTGACGAAAGTAAATTATATTTAGATACCAGCCTTCTTTTGATCTTCCTGAAGATTTCGCATGTGATACCTATCCGTTATCAAGCTGAAAAGATGCATTTATTTGTAGGTATAAACGTTTACGCGCGTGGTTCCGTAATTTTGGGACCTTTCATTATCGAGAAATCCGAGAAAGTTTCGTCCTTCTCGGGCATCAGCTGATGTCATTACCGACCGACTTTTTTATCGACGTAGTTCCGCATCACTCCAGTCGCACTAAATGGCGGCACTTTTTACATCGTGTTCGGAACGCGTCGTGCGCTTTTCTTCGTTCCATTTCCCGGCTTTATGTAAGTTTCCCAGCATTAAAATGTTACGTAACACGAATTTGAGCGATTCTTTTTTATTGTTTTGATTGACAAGTTCTTTCAAGTCGCTAAATGCGGTAAAATTCATATCGAATCTCCTCACCGCAAAGTTACGGCGCCAAGGGTGTGTAGTTAAACTCAAGACAAGTAGCGTAGAAATCCCTCTGATTTCTACTCAAGTAGAAACATCCGGTCAGGAAAAAAGACATAGGAACGTCGCAATGATCGCATTTATTGCACAAATTGCATTTTCGCTGAAAAAGACCAAATAATTATCGCAAGGAAATACCCCCCTCTCTACCCGACATCTAGCGGCACCGATGGCAAAGTCGCCCTCAACGACTACCGCCATTATACCAAATCGCGTCGCGTTCAACCGGTTCGCTCGGGAATAATCGAAAAGTAAATTACGCGTCGTTTTCCCATGCAGATGTCCAAATAAACCGAAATATCGATTGCGACCGCGCTGACCATGGTATGTTATGTTATTTATTCGAACCGAATACGAAATCGAGAATTATTGAAATTTGAACCAAACGCCGCAGTCGAACGTGTCCCCCAAGTATTCGACAGCGCGTATACATTGTTTCAATCCTATATCTATCGATACTACCGGCGTATTTACGTTTTTATCTGCAGTTCGCATTCGCGCAGATATATTCGAGACGCATGACTGAGAATCAGAACTGCCTGCTATTGACTTCGTGCATGAAAAATATCCATGAACCCCAGGGACAAAATATCTGCCCGACTTGAACATAAGCTTCCCATGTATAATTCCATGGGAAACCTATGTTGAAGTCGGGCAAATATTATGTCCCCGGGTTTACGTTCCATGTCAAATCGAACGAATTTCTCCTAAGGAGGTTGCTTCGATCTCGCTCGGACAACGCTGAAGTGCTCACCTATGCTCACTTGTCTTGAAAGATAATACGAGCTCGTCAATAGAGTACAATTGAGCACCCCAGCGTGCTCCGAGCAAACTCGAAGTGACTTCACAGAAACCTCCAACGAGAAATTGAAGGGTTTCTTTCAAAAACAACATTTGTCAAAAACGCCAATCACGATAGTATTGGTAATAATGCCAATACTACATGGATTGGCGTTTTTGACAAATGTTGTTTTTGAAAGAAACCCTTCAATTCATTTGGTTTACCATAGGATATTCGGTACTACTCTTCCTGATTATGTGTGAGACATATATGAAGTCTGTTAGTGTATTCAACGGATCTTCGTGTCCCTGCATTTATATCCCAACAACCGAAAAAAAATTAATCCGAATTTAGATTCTAATTTTTCTATTCCATTTCTCTCGAATTTCAAATTGAATGTTGGTTATTTTTAAACGATTCAATTCGTTTTAATTTCACAACTCATTTCAATCCGTTTCTATTAATTAATTTCCGAGAAATCTGAATTCTATTTTATTCATAGCTATGTATACTGCGAACCATATTCTCTAGGATTCCATTTGTTTTTGCAGACACATATTAATAAAATTCGGTAAATCCCTATTTATCATCTCAGATTCACATAGAATCCAGTGAATTCCTATTCGTCCTCATCAAACTTTTCTAGTGGATATCTGCATTCGCTGTGTCAAAAGTACATTAGATTCCCATAGAAATTGTCTGTGGAAATCTATGGGATTTCTTCAATAGGGCTAGTTACAATTTCGCTCGTATAAGGACGTATGTTTGCGTCCAGTGTGTTCTTGATAAAATATCCTTCTCGCGATTCGTCTAATTCAAAGTGGATATTTGAGTGCTTAAACGAATCGCCGCAATCATCTAATTTTTGTGTGTGTGCGCGTAGTGTTATATGGCCTTTTTCCGAAATATTAAGTGTGCTGTGACATAGCGTATTTACGCTATACTAGTGCTCTATTTTGGATTACTTGAAGATCTTGGATTACTCGCACCGGATAGAATTCTGAAGCAGATCTGGACCGCGCTAATAATCATCGGTGAGTGATAATCCTCCAATGTTTCTTCATCTTATTTTCGATATGGAACTGGGCATAAGTTAAAAGCGGGTCGTCGTATCGTTTACATTCCGTCGCATAATTTTAAAAGGATGTACGTACATATTCGTACATACGCATCTACCTTTCAAAGCCGATGCGAACTTGACGACGCAATAGCAATGTAAAAAAGAATAAACTATATAATCAGGGATTTAGCAATACACGAAAATTAATTCTAAAGCCACGTATAAAGTAGGCAGATAGAACAACGGAAACGCCAATTTGATCTTCTCACTACTTAATTTTTTTGATAGCAGATTTGAAAAACTTGGAAGAAACCATTTACCCCGTATTTTTTCATTTTTCATTTTTGATCTTATTTGAGCTGAAAAACGGCATTAAAAAATGCAGATACGTCATCGTGTCTTATAAGATCATCTCTCTCTCATTGCTCGGCATAGGTAAGTCTGTCTCTCTGGCTTTTCGATGACGTCACGATCGGATATTTTTTCGGATGTCTCCTTCTTCGCGTGATATCGAATATACGTACAGATTACAAATGAAATGAAAAAATACGAGTATTTTTTTATGCAAATACCGAATTTAAGCCGGATTCTGATAACGATAATCGACCTACTGATTGCAATTATAGCTAAAACAAATTCCTGCAAAATCCGAAAAAATTACGAGAATCGTATCTCCTAAACGACGGTAGTGGAACTGTTCTGTTCCAGTGGGTAATATTCAACGTGGTAAATCCATTCATAAAAATAAATAAATTTATTATCTCGTTACATATCGGTACAAACTAACAGCGTCGGCAAACGCGACGAGTAAACTTTAAAGAACCGTATCCCGTAGATCACCGCCGATTGGAGAAAATCTCTCAGGAAATCAAATTCTCACGCGAATTCCGCCAAATACTTAGTCGGCAATATCGTTGCCAGCTCGTCCACGAGTTCTCTGTACACAATGGGATTCATATTGTGACCGAGCTGCTGTAGCAGGAACCAGTCTCCAAACTGGAGCCCTTTCACCACCGTTTCAGCCTTCGACCGAGAGATGACACGAGCTGTTGCTCTTAACAGATAAACTCTCGCCCAGGGTTGGGAGAATACGATTAATCTACGAATAAGAAATAAGCGCTAATGACGAACCGTACTTACAATTCGCTCTCGTGGAATAAGACTGAGATTTTTACTTGACCTTGAGTTAGCCCGACTGACGGTACCCTTTTGGGATGCTGTTCTGTACCAACAACCCACGACTGACGTCATAGGTCGCGCGTGCATAACAGCACTCCTGGTACACTATCGACAGATTATGCTCTCGACAAGTTGCAATATACGAACCTGTAGATGACAGCAAACACACTGACGGCTGCCAGAAACACGAACCAAAACCAGACGAAAACGAAAATCTTCTCGTTCACGACGTTTAGAGGCAACACGCACAGAGCGTCGTGCGTTTGCGGCGAACCGGACGATCCGATAGTGTGAATGGTGCATTTCGTCACTTTAGGGAAGAGTCGCGCCATCGGATCTACCCTTTGAAAGGGTTTGTTCTCGTTGGCGAACGCCGTAACCGCGGGACCGTAGCTTGTAAATTGACCCTCGAGAAACAGATCCAGTAAATAGATCTGCCCCATCTGCAAGACTCGGAATGAAATAAGATGTATCTCGGTCGAGTGGCGCTCGGAATAAAAGTGGAGCGCATTTATTTTTCCTCGAAAGAGTTTTTACTTCGCATTTGATTCTCTACCTAGTTACTAACGCAAGCTGATCTTCAACGAGCTAAATCTAACGGTCCACTTTAATTCCGAAGCATGCTCGATGATTGCTCTCGCGCGATCGGAACCGTACCACATTGAGGAAATTCATCAGTTCGCAAATAAAGAAACGGAAGGCGTAAAAGTTGTGAGCATGAAGATTGGTCGTCGCGAAATAGTCGACGAGTTGCGCTTTCCTCTCCGCGGTCCAGACGTCACTCAGTATTGGCGACGCGAGATTTCTCGAAAGCAAACTGACGGTTCTCCGTTCCCAGACGCTCCACAAAGCCCGAGGAGCGTAAAAGAGAATTGCTTGCAGGGCAAGAACGAAGCAGACCTGTTGCATTGTATACATTTTCGTTAGATTCGCATTACAACGACCGCTTACTTCGCCCGCTTCGTTAAATCCGACCGATCGGGCGTTATTTCTCCCGTTTTGTCCACCCTTCCGTCCATCTTTCTCGTACGAACCCACTGATAATAGCGATGATGATGTATCACGTCGCCGTCGAGAGCCTGACCGACTCCTGGACCGGCCACGTCTTTCCCCGGAATTCCTCTCATGTGACGGGACACCGTAAACGTGCTGTAGATCCAACAGTAAGCGTTCACGGATTCCTTGTCTGCCGAACGGGGAGGGAAAATGAATCGGAACTTGAAAAATACGCGTCATCGAAGTTTATAACGTTATAGAGACGACTTTTCCCTTTTCCCGTCGCTCGCTACCGAAGCACTCGGCGCACTCGGGATCGAATCCACGAGGCGGAAGCCGATAAGTTTTAATGCGTTCGAGTACTTCCTCGAGATTTTCCAGCAGAAAATTTCTTCCGCCTCGTTGAAACGGAATAAGCGGACGAACGGAAAAGCCGGATAGAGAACTCGTTCCGTCGTCGCTTGCGATCGACTCTCAGGGAGATTAAAGAAATGCCCTGCAAAAAAAAACAGTTCCTCGCAAATTTTAAAGCTCACGCCGCTGCCAAGTGTCCTCGAGGACCGTCGCGGGGCTCTCGGCTCCTGTCGGAGACCGACCTAACCTAATCCGACCGAATTTTGTTCAACGTACCGAGCACGACCTAAATCACACTTGAATTTGAAAGCCCCGGACATGTTTTCCTTGCTTTCGAAGGCTGCGAGAAGCGCACCCTCCGCGAAGTGGCCGTGTTGACTCACCTCGCGACACTTCGCGGTCAATTCAGAAAACAGAATCGGACCGGGACTCTCGAGTCCGAAACCGGAGCTAGAGAGAGATGAGGGGCGTCGAAACATTTTCGATTATCGGAAAACGTTTACCCCTCTCGTCGCCGGCGAGGTGGTCGCGCGGAGATGAAATTTTCGCGAATATCCGATCGGCGAATCGCGACGACAGAAGTCTCGCGCACAAATTGCCGGGGCGTTACCGATCGTCGTGTCGGTGATGCAGGAGATCGGTTCGCCGAAATACTGCTTGGCGGTGACGAGGATCGCGCAGACCGTCAACAGCAGAACCGTGGCGCGCGAGTGGAGCCTGAAGATGAGGTTATCGATCTTCACCGGCTCCTCTTCCAGCAGGCACTTGATCGGCGCGAAGAGATCGAACATCGTCGCGCGCGGTTTCCTCGCTTCCTCCTTCTTCTCGCCGTTCGCCCGTACACGTCGATAATCCCCGGTAAATTCTCGCCAACGCGAGAAACAATGTATCTAACCGCGCCGAGGATCCCACCCAAACTCCGAAACAATTGAAGCTCGTAGTACTGGAAATGCTCGCGACCGGTCTTTGTTACCGACGACGTTCCATTGTTAAAGTTCCGGCTGCAGCAGCCAATTGTTAAAACTTGACAATCTGCCGGATACGGATTATTATTGTTCGAGCGTTCGCGCATCTACGAAGACATCCCTCTCTATCCTCACGGGGTAACGCATTAATCGAGGGACCATTTCCAAGTTTCGCCCTAGCACGGAGAGTTTCAGCGGGCGAGTGCACCGGAAGTTACTTCGGCGCCAGCCGAGAGCGTCGGTGATTCACTCGACGCTGCAGTCGAGATGTCGTTTCGCTGGAATTACTCCGTAATCGTTGAAAAGCCCGGGAGACGACGCTGCCGAAGAACTCGGTGGAAGAGGCCGAGAGGAGCCGAGGAGCTTGGACGAGACCAGGAATACGGGAGCGGCATTGGTTCTTGCGTCGAGTGTATCTTATCAAACCGGGACGTTCATAAATTATGCGTCGCTGTATTTTCTCGGTTCCATACGTTCTCGTTTCCCCGCTTTTCGTCTCGTTTTTTCTTTGTCTCGTAGAGTGTCTGAATTCCTCTCTCCCTTTAACTTCTCGCTCTCTTCCATTATTCTTGATTTTTTCAACTCTAATTACAAATGCCGATATGCAAACTTCTGGATACAAGTCACACTCAATCGAGAGTTATCGAGACATTTATAAAAATATGAAAAAGATATTTAATTCTGAAATGTACACATTTCAGATGATAATCGTGGAGATTTAAAGTGAAAAGCAGAAGTGACAAAGACGTGACGTCGCATATCCCCTCACATTTGCCATCCCTTTGTCACTCTGTAGCAAGCCCTCCTGCCTTCTGACGGCGGTACGTAATTTGTAAACGTCCCCAGAGCCGTAGAGGGGACAAACCTCCCGTAAGATCCTCCGAATTTTAGGGAAGCCGATGAAAGTCTTATTTACAACGGTACACCTCGTTACGAGAATGTGCGATATCATCTTTGAGAGGGGAATAAAAAAAAAGGGGGGACGTATCGAGTGCACGTTAAGCACGGTAAACACAAACCAGGGATAATGTCTTCGCACAGAGGGATTAAGCGAGGTAACTTCAATTTACGGGCAGATATTTAATATCGGGCGGATGAAAATTGAATGGACGAGGGGTTGGTACATGGATTAACCGTATAATTTACACTTTAAAAAGGTCGACCGGCTGCGAAATAGCTTTTCATAGGTATACGTAGACATGCACGCGTAATGTAGAGAGGATGCTGTACAAAGAGGATGATAAGCTTAGCAGCGGCGCAAGAAATGTTTACGTTGGGAGGATTATTCCGGGTTGAAAGTTTCTCTCGTCGAAGTCCGCCAGCGCGCGAGCCCGCGGCACGTCATTATTGCATGGGCGAAAATGGAAGTCGAGATGAAATGATAAGGTAAAAAACAAGAAAAAGTGTTCCACAGCCCGCGCTAGGATCCCTTTTAACGCGGAGAGACCGACGCGGTAAATGAGATCGTATCGAAAGCACGTTTCACTGCGCAGGGGAATAAATAGAACTGATTTTTTGTATAAATGACTTGACTTGATATCCGTATCACGGTATCGGGCGGTCAGAGAATTCTGTAGAACACTCTATAAAAAATAATATTTACATTCGACCAATGCCAAACATTTACCGCGTAGTACGGTAAGAAAAAAAGCTAAGTTTTCAGGGAAACTTATCACGCTAATCCCATCCCATGAATGACGCAATTCTATGAAATCAATTCCGACTAAACGATTCGATTTATTTCAACGTGAAATTCGGCACTCGAACAACGAGAGTTCCATATCACATTTATCGTCAACCTTCGATGCCGAGCGTATTATTTATTAGTAAAAAATATAATTATTGTTACAATCGTAATTGCATGGTAATTCAATGTCGGTATATAGGTAATTTATGACTACGTAATAATGCGATGTAAGTGTACCGCGCGTATTGCACTTGCAATCGTGTCTCACTGCAGCTCGCTTCTCTCCCTCTCTTTCTCTCTGTCTGTGCGTACGCTATGATTGTCCTACATCTACATAAACACGGGCTATATACAAGCAAGTGTCGTATCACACCTTTCGCCGATTTACCCGACGCCCGAGTCCGATCGAACTCCGATCGCGAGCCTCGAGGAGAGCGCGGCCAACCGAACGCTAATCCTTGGATAGGTTGATGTCACACGCGCGGGGAGACATCGTCACCCCGAAAGCATCAATTTCGCGTAATGTTATTCGATGACGTCAAAAAAGTCGATGGGCTCTCGATAAACTTATACGACAACTTTTCCTATTAACGCCGAACGACATCTCAGACGATCGAAGCTGAACGTGCGCATAATATCATATTTTATCATCAAAGAGATGCTACGCGTGATATTTACAGACGAATTGATTAATCTGTTTTTCCGAGCTCCGCACGTGCGATTTACAGATCTTGCGTACTATTGATTATATTCAACGTATAGATACAGTGCAATGTCCCAGGATGTCCCCCTCCCAGGTTATCGCCCTCTGGAGCTCTTATATTATATTTCTGGGACGTTTCACTGGAATGTGATGTATAGGGCGCGAAGGGCCTCGAGAAACTTCTCCATATAGAATGAGCGGTGTCTAGGTCCCTGTGCTCCATATGATCAACTTTTGCATTCGAAACTTTAGCGTCCATCAATCATGTAATAAACGGATGGAAGAGATGCGTATCAATTAGTGGGAACCAGATATTCGTACGCGAAAGTTGGTTGCACGAGCTCGGGGCATTCAGATTCCGGTCATCCGCAGAGAGGGAATGTACGAAAGTTCCTTGAGTCTAAAAACATTGTTATTTCCGAAACGTCTGGCGTCGTGAAACATTGAACCGTAGGCGTAGGTGTACGCGGCAAGCACACACGTAACGTTATATACTTATACCACCCTACCCCCATTTTCCTATCCAAGCTACACTTCATACGTTCTATAATTAACTGCGATATCGGATGATCGGATCGAATATTTTCGCCCGAGGAATTTCATTAGGTACACCATTCTGGCTGCTCTGCAAGGGAGGCTGCGTACTTGAGCTTTCAGAGCGTAAGGCTATAATAGTTCGATTAACGCATCGACGGGTACTCCGATCTCCAGCCGTTTATTTTACCAAGCGGTCTGTAATCGGTCTGTCCGCGATGGAACGTATAGGTACATAGCGTCAATGATTTTGTTCGATCTGCTTTGAGTGACGATGCTTCAATCGAGTCGATTGTAGCTGAACGGTACGAGCGGTAAGATCTTCTCGTTTTGCCATGAAGCACCAATCAAATTTAGCTTTCATGCCAAAACACCAAGATTTGCTCGAATCTTTCAACCAAGGTCGACTCGATAAAAATACCGTCACCCAAAGCGGGTCGATCAGAATCATTGACGCTAGGTTTACACTAGACCCTGTCATGGTCATACGACACGGAGCGAATCCTACTGCTTTAACACACCGTTCCAAATTTAACTCGGACCCCCGTGGCAAAGCGGCAAAACTCGCCAACATTGTCAGCTGCGCCGCGTCCCTGCAGAATAGCAAGCGAGACCGAATCGTTGTCCGACTGCTGTTTGTTAACGCACCGTATCTCGACCAACGTCGAAGTTTCTTCTTATTGCCGATCGTAAACAAGACCGTTTATAGGCACGAGGCGCCCGAATAACGTCGGAGAGTTTCCATTTGCATTCTCTGCACTTACAGCTTTTATATCTCTTCGAGGAATGGGCACGGGATCGCGGCGGTAAATTGATAGCTGGACTGTTACCGCACGTGCTGTACGTCCCGTATATCGTGACCGGGTGGCGCTGCTTCGCGGTTCGGCACGTACGAGTGTGAGGAGTTGGTTGTTACGGTAATTGAACCGATCGTTGCGGACTCGGATGGTGGCTTGGGGGTAGGGGGATGAGTTCACCGCTACCCACGCAATGTGTGCGTCCGACTGGCGTATAATGGGAGAAAACGGTGGGGCGGGGACGCAACTATTTTCAAAGTTTCGACACGCTCCTCGAAAGTGTTCGTCCGTTGGTCGTTAGTCTCTGCCAAATTTTCGCTCTAATTTATATTTGATAACGGCTACCGCAGAGGATTAACTTTGGTATTTCGTGGTCGCACTATCACTGGAAATAATTATTCCCCGCGTTGTGGAAACGACGGCGTATACGTGATACTTTATGCTTATCGCGACACGAAAACGTAATAACGGCAACAGCAAATGGCCTACGGTTAATGCTTCCTCGTTGCGGTTGCTGACAAAAATTATAGTTACAGCGCACAATCGTCGACAATTATTGAAAAAATAATAATATGACAAATTTGTACGAAAGGACACCGGATTTTGCCAGAAATACCAGTCGATAGACATGGAAACCGATTTTTATAATCGAGAGATAAATTTCTTGGATTCAAATAAACGTTTCTCAAATAGATAAATATTTATATTTACATTCAATTTATGCATTATTTCACCGACTCGTATGGTAATTATTTTAGATAAATAGCTCGTTACAAACTATTTTTAAAAACTTTTATTCGAATACGAGAAATTTTCTCCGAACGTAGCGACCAATTGAAAAGTTCGATCTATTCGCGAGCGAAAGCTTTTTTCACAATTCGCTCGACACTCGATTCGAGTGCAGTATTCGCGCGAGATAACGAATCTCCGAGAGCCCAATGACGTTCACCCTTCACCGGGCGAAGATAATTTTTTTTCTGTTAGACGCGGGGGAACTCTTTCACGAGAGATTAACTTACGCGACAGTTAATGGACACGATGTTTCGTGACAGCGTTGATAAATAAACCGTCGCCGTCGATTATTACCGAAAGTACCTACGTAACGGTGTACATTGTTCCCCTTTCATGTGCAGCATATAGCGTTTTATTATACAAAGTAAAAGAGGAGCTCGGTGGTAAACGGGTTTCCGATAACGGGGTATAGCTTTTCCATTTCGAAATGATTCGAGAGGAAAACTTTCCGAGAAGTATTACATGACTGACGAATTATTTTCGAAGCACTATCGACCCGTCGCTGTAAATAGGGTTCGTTCTAATCGCGTGGATATTTAAGGCGAAATTAGAGAAAATTCAACGTTCGGTTATCTTGAATTAAGAACGGTGCTCTTGAGGTGGATCCACGTAATAGGTACCATGTCAGAGAATCTCCCGTTCGAACTCGCGACGACGTTTTACATAATTTACATTATGTATCTCCCGATATCGTAATTTTCTTCTATACTTACACAGGATGTCTCGAAACAAAGGATCGATACTCCGTATTTCGACGATCCTCTTACCCCATAACTTTTCCCCAATTTCGAAGTAACGTTCGATTTTTGAATAAAACAGTCGAATAACCCAGGTAGAATAAGATGGCAATTTTCAAAAAGTTATCTAAGGGCCGGTTTTACCAACACAGTATAAACGCGGTATAGCGCTATCCTGAGAATAACCAGCAATAAGCCCTATGGTTATTCTCAGTATAGCGCTATACCGCGTTTATACCTGTTGGTAAAACCGGCCTTTAATGTAATACGAAATGTATAACTAATGTCTGTCCAAAAGGTGACTTATTTTTCAAATATCTTAAAGGTATCCGAAAAAAGTCGCCTTTCGAACATACATTAGTTAAAAATTTGTATTACATTTAGATAACGTTTTGAAAAAATCACCATCTTGCTCTACCTGGGAACTGACAATATGCAAAATTAAAATTATCGGGGTCCATCGTCCAAAGGTTTAAGGTTAAAACAAGCTCCGTGTTTTCACAAACTCGGATCTGCAAGTCTGTATCATCCTTTCAAAAAAAATATAGCCTCGACCCCCCCATTTCCGGAGGCGAAGTAAGAGCGTTCTCCCGGGACACCTTTCGTACCGTCGGCACGAGTGCCCGGGAGGAGAAATTCCGAAGAGGAAGCCTTATATCAAAGTACGGTAGAAAAGCCCTCGAACCATCCGATAATCGATATTCCGAGTGGCCGGACTTTTAGAAACAACCAATTTTTTTTGACGTCCTCGGGGCATAGGTACGTATAACTGCGGAAGACTCCTGCGAGCGGAGCGGCGCGACGGGAACGAGTGTGTTAACCGTTCGAGATGTCGTTGGGGACGCTGATTGCTCGGAATTTCTTCGCCGGACGGCTTTTCCTCTAATTAAATTTTTCGAGGTTGAAGAGGGTGTGTAGAAAGTGGAACGCGGGGAGGAGCGGATGTGATTGACGTTAAAGGCGCGGTCCCTTCGAACTCTTCGAACGACCAATTTAACTCGCGCGAAAGTCATCGTGACCGCGAAGAGGAAGAAGAAGGGAAAGAGAGGATCGAAGAGGGGTGGATTGTGTGTCGTCGCGTTGGAAATGAGGGGATCCGCGGATAAGGGGATGAATCGGGAGAGTTCGAACTACGAAACTTCGGAACTAATTAATTAATCGCAGTCAAAGCGAGGACCGCGCAACGCGAGTTCGCATTTAAGCGGATGATTGGTACGATGAATCACGGTAATCAATTTATGATGATACGGGGATGTTAATTTTCCACTGTCGCTGTGATGATGCGATGAAAATGCAATTAACCCGCGTGAACGACGAACAGGACTGATGAGAAATCATGAGAATGCGTCTAAACAATCGTAAATATACACTGGCGTGTTAAGTAAAAAACGTCTTTGGCTAAAGAACGTAATTGAATATCAATTAAATGAAACGAAATAAATAATTAAATGTGATGAATAACGGTGAACGTTAAAAATAATAATTAAAATAAATAGCTCTTTATTTTAGGGAAATTGTTATTACACTTATTTTTATGCCTAAATATTTGCGTTATTCATTTTAATTTAATATTTCATAAACATTGAAACGTTCTTCCTGATGTTATTCAGTGAAGAGGTTTTGGCCAAAGTCTTTTGCACACCAGTGTATACCTAGAATCAATTTATTGTCGAAATAGAAAAACTAAAACAGTTATAAACGATAATAATTCCGTGTCATAAAAGCCGTATCTTTCTTCATAATAAACGTGTTTACTCGTCGCGTATACACGTGTGGCTGATCGACCCCGTTCATCATAGACTGGCTTTTCCAGCTTGCACACGTCATTAGTGACGTTTATTGATTCGACAGAATGTCGAGCCTGCGTTTCCAACGGCTTATGCCTTAGTAGAGCGTACGCCTCCCCATTTTCACTGCATGTCAGACGCGTCGGAAATTCAGAGTAGACGCGGCGTATTCCATTTTAAATAAGTCACGTCTTCAACAAAAAAAAAATAAAAAATAAAAAATAGAAACCCCGGGTGGGGTTTTTTAAATGACAGAATTTTTTACTTTCAAATTTGTCCTCATTCCAAAAATTCGGATAAAAACTCGCGTTTCGACTCGTAAGAATTCGAAGATAGTGAAGTCATCGATCGGGATGTACACATACGGGGTTTTCGGATGTTTCTACCGTGTAGAAGAACAATTTTTCCTTAGAAACTGGTATATTGCGATGTAAACTGTTACGATTTAATCTTTTCGAAAGAAGAATTACTGTATCGCACTGTAAAAACACCCGCAAACCCTCACGTGTACCTCTTTTTTTATTATAAATACAGTAAAATTTACCGGTACCAGTCTCTCTCTCTGTGAAATCTGGAATAATCACAGTCCTTGACATTTGGCGCTGCGACAACTTTACAATTTACCAAACGTTTCGGTTTAATCCTAAAGTGGGGTTGGCTTCGCATGAAATATTCCACACGCGTATCGTACGAGTCCTTTCGATAGCTCGCGTACGTTTATTCCCCGCGGCATATTTCTCCCTCTCGCTCCATTAAAGAAAGTGGATAATACAGTACGCACACCGCTCTCCTCGTTGACACACACACACACACACACACACACACACACACACCGTACGATCGCTCGTCTCGTCGCCCGGTGAAGGCAGGTTCAGGCAGTGACCGTAACGAGAACACAACCTCCATCATCGGCCCGAAAATTCGAAAGGACTCGGTTCGAGCATTTACACGGAAAAGCCAAGAGGGAGACTCAATATGGCACGTGGATGTCCCTCGAGTGAGTGCGTCGCCGACACAGTCGACACGCGGCGATCAGACAGGCGAGACCGAGCAGGACAGCCAGTCCGGCGCCCAAACCGGCGCCCGCCCATCCAGCAGGGCCCACCGCACTACCACCACCGCCCACAGGACCACCGCAGTTCTCCACGGACTCGTCGTCCGGCTCTATCAGACTGGCGTTGTACGTCGAGCCCGCCGGAAGCGTCGGCGTCGGACAGTTCACCACACCATTGCAGAGCAAGTGGGCGGGAATGCAACCGGCGTCGCCCGGACACTGGAAGGCGCAGTCCTCGAGCTTCTGCGTGTTTATCGCGCCGGAGGAGTCGCGCGGCAGGTGGTACAGCTCGGTCCAGGCGATCTTGAAGGCCGCCCTGGCGGGCGCCATCGATCCGGTGAACTGGATCGTCACCGTCGGATAGTAATCCTGATTGGCCTCGGCGTCTCCGCCGAGCAGCTGCGTCGACGAGAGGATCGGCAGCTCCCTCGCGTTGATCACGGTCTCGCCGCAGATGCCCAAGTAGGGCTCGATCGATCCCTGCAGGAATATCTCGAGCTTGCCGTCCTCGCAGGAGCGCGAGGCGAATTTGATGGTGTCGAAGTGGAGCCACAGGTCCCTGTCGCGGTTCACTCGCAGCTCCCAAATGCATTTGATCGAGCGCGGCGGTGTGACGTAACCGAGCGCCTCGTAGTGAGGAAACTCGATCTCGCCGTCGGTCGCTGCGGGTAGGAGGGCCGGCCCGCAGAGAGGGCTATGGGCAAACTCGTACTCGGCTTCGAACAGCGGGGCTGATTGTTTGAAGTAGCTGGGCGCCGCGTAAGCGCCGTCGATTAATAACTTCAGGTCGAGCTGCTCGCCTCGGGAGACCACTCGGAGGGGCGTCGAGCCCGCCGCCAGCCGGCAGACGCAGTGGCTCTTGCCCGGGTCCGGACCCGGCTCCTTCACGACCACTCGGTCGACTCGGCTGTCCCAGCAGTTTCCGCATTGCGCGTAGGGGTGGTCCTTGAAGGCGACCAGACTGACAGTGAGGATCACCCTGGCGTAGAGTCGCTTGTCGGTGATGAAGCTGTAGGTGCAGCTGAGGTCCGCGACGGGATCGCCGGGGCGCTTGTAGACGAGGGTGTTGAGGGGAGAGCGCAGGTAGCCGGTCTTCGACTTCCAGGAGACGAAGGTCTCGTCGCACTCGGTGTTCGGTACCGCGTCGCCGAACTTGGTCGCGTTGAAGAAGTCGTAGTGCGCCCAATAGTACAGAGAGCTGCCCGAGTAGCTTCCGGTTTTACTCTCGAATCTGACGAAGAGAGCGTTGGACGTGGAGACGAAGTCGTGCTTTTCCATGGGCCTGCTGAAGGTGTCGCAGAACGTCTTGATGATCCGCGCGTCGTCGGGCCACTCCGCGTCGTAGAGGGTCAAGCTCTCGCCGCAGTCGCCGTCGTAGGGCTGTATGGGCGACTCGATGCGATTCACGCGGAAGCTGGGAAAGTAGAGTCTAGCGATCTCGCCGGGTCTTCCCTTCAGGAGATACGTGCAGCTCGTGTGGGGGGGATACCAGTGCGCCACGGAGAGAAAGATACCCTCGTCGTTGCCCTTGAGGGACTCGCTGTCGAGGAGCCAGTCGCAGCTGCCGTTCTTCACCCCGGTGGGTTCGACGTGGCCCGGCCAGTTGCCGACGTTGAAGTGGAATCCCGTGTTGAGGAGCGGCCCGGCGGGAGAGGAGACGAATTCCACGTAGAGGTCTTCGCTGGTGCCTATGATGCTGTAGGGGAACTTGCCCATGCCGCAGAAGGTGCCGATGACAGGCGACGTCTCGTCCTTGCCGTCGTAGACCCTGATGTAATCGTAGGGACAGTGTTCGGAGCCGGAGCTGATGGGCCTCATGGGACACGTCATGATATTTTCGCATCGCTGACCGTCGATGTTGAACTCCTCTTTCTCGATGTACAGCTTGATGAAGGACATCCTCGTGTTCAGTCGGTATTTACAGTGCAGCGCCCTGGGATAAATGCCGGGGTAAGCCGGACTCTGCACGTAACAGGTCTGCAGTCGGCAATCCTTGAAGACCCGTTCGCAGTAGCTACCGGGCACCACTTCTCCTCGCCGATTGGGATAGAGTTCCGGGTGCTGACCGTATCTCAGGTACACCTCGAATTGCTGCTCGGCGCGTGAGTCGAAGCTGAAGTAGGTCTGGTCGGTGAAGTTATCCGCGTGGAAGATCACTCGGACGAAGCTGGTCTCGGAGATGAAGGTCTGCGGCTGCTCGGACTCGCCGCAAAAGACGCCGGGGTCTTTCCGGTTGCTGATCTCCGATTTCGCGTTGCCGTCGATGATCTGAAAGCAAAGGGAAACGAGAGGGTCACTCGCGACTGCAGCTCGAGAGCATACATTTCCTAGCAGGGTTGGGTGCGTCGCACGAAAAGCGGTGAAAAAATTGACTCTGATCGCAGCGACTCGATTACTTTGGATTCATACGCAGCACGTGTGTAATTGATACGCGAAAACGCTTCGCGAAGAGCGGGGGAAAGATTTGTCCAGATCTTTCGTGCCCCATCGGCCCCTCTTGCTTCCGTCCCCGTAAAACCCGCACGAACTAAGTAGAGGAATAAACCGAGCGCGAAAACGAACCCTCGCAAAGCTCTCTCGTTTATGCCACGCGAGCCCGGGAAATCGAATCGACGTTAAACTCGTTACGAACACGAAATATCTGCCCTCTCTCTTTCGCCTTTCGTATCTTTTCTACTACCCCACTCCTCTCAAACCCTCCCTTTCTCTCTCGCTCTCCCCCGCTCGTTGTCCCCTCCTCCACCCTTCGACTCACCCTCGGAACCCTCCCCCACTCCGCGTCTCTTTCCCACCGAAAAAGCTCGCATTAATGCTCATACAGCGATATCAGTACTTAACGCAAGTAGGTCGAACCCTGCGCCGTCCCTGGTCATTATCCGAAAGCTCGAACTTATCGGGTGGTTGGAGGGGTCTCCGAAGACCCCGTCCCAACTGCCAAATGCTGCGAGGGAACCCACGGAGTACACGTTGCATATATAGCATCGCATTAAATTGAATGCTCACGATCTCTCGACGACACGCAAGTTCGTGTTTATGCGAACGCGAAAATTTTCTGTTCGTCGCGTACCTATGTACGAGTACAAGGCGGACGCGACGGCGTCGCCGAGAGCGAAGGAGGTACCTCCCCGCCTTAATGCAACATTGTATCGAAGCACGGGATCTCGGTGCCGTGTAATATCCGGCACGCGTGCCAACATGACTTCATTAACTCAAGTTTGCGTAAATTATCATATCACCTTCCCCGCTCGCCTCCCCCTCGTCTCTTTTCCCCCTCGTATCCGCTCCCTCTTCCTCGGAGCCCACCGTGCGAGAGAGAAACGCTCGCCTACTCTCGAGCGCGTTAACTGCACGACCCGCCTCGTTACACGGGTTCGCGAAATTAGAGATTCGGGTAATACATGCCGAGTGGACCCCGTCGCGTTTAAAGGGGCCCCTCTCTTTGCCCCGGCTTGCGTACCTCCGTCTACGGTGCCTGTCAGGCCCGTAACTTCGACGGATTCGCTCCCGAGGGAATTACACCTAATGCGGGGCACCTGCAGGCGGCGCGAGGAAGGAGAAAATTATACGTGGAAGAGGGTGTGACGTGTGCGGGGAGACCCGGAGGAATCGAGGGAAAATGGCGAGCTCCTTCCCCGAGCGAGCGCTGGAATTCTCATCGGTCGTTATGAGGAGCTTTATGCACGGGATAGGGTGTGTGTGGTATATGGAAAACGACGGGGTTATAACCACTTCGTTCCGCTCGTCGCGCATTTGACCGCGGAGAATTACGGACGAATTTTTTTTCGGGGCCTTCGAGCCGACGCGAGTGTACGGGGTGAGTCTCCATCCAGGGGTTATTTCGGGACGACCTGGTACTTATTATTATAGACGGGTGGAGAGGCTTTCGTGAGCGAGATTTCGATCCGACGAAAAAGGCGCCGGTCGGGGGGAGAGGGAAACGAGACGAATCCGCGCCGATTTTCTTCCGAATTTTAATCGGAATTTAATGGCGTTTTAATGGCATTCTTGAGAACTTCCCACACGGGTATCCGTTATAGACGGCCGCGTGGTCCTCGGCCCGGCTTTCCAGTGGCGATTGGATCTAGCGAATCCGTTGTTCGCCGCGCGCGGTAACGCCAAAGTCCGAACAAAGCGCGGTAATGCGAAGTTCTTTTTTTTTACTTCGATGCCGGTTCTTTTCGATTCTCTTTGGTACTCGCTTCTCTCACCCTTTTCCGTTTCCACTTTTTCCGTTCTTTCTTTCTTTCGTTCCCCTCTCAATATTCGCCCACCTCGTTATTCGTCCCACGCTCGCTTCCGCTCATTTTTTTCGACTCGTCTTCTTCGCTTAGTTAATTGCTTCCGCTTTTGAACTCTCTTCGTGTCTCGGCCCTTCCAGCATCGAGATATTTCATCCCGCTGTAATCACGCGGCCCCCGAATATAGCGAGACGCGATAATTAAAAGCCAATAACAATATTCACGACTCGTGGCGATAACGGCGCGCGGTAACGCGAGCGCGAAGTAATCGTAAATAATAAATAAACCCGCGGAGAGCAAAGCAGCGCGCGGCGCGCCCTCGTAAAGACGTTATCTGATTGTTATATATATATATACGAGGCCGAACTAAAATTCACCTTACTTTCGCAAACTCGTAATAAAACTGCCCCGTTTAAAGTCGCCCCGTTCCCCGCATCCCCGCGTAAACCTGGGAGCCCTACAGTTATTACGACCCCCTATTATGCTTTCAACTTCTCGCTGCAGGGACAAAAAGACGCGCGTTTAGACCTCGGAAGCCTCGTGCACGCGCGCGAGGAACGCGTCCAGTTAAGAATTTATCCCCCCGGGATTTCGGCGCGCCAGGTGCGCCGCGACGTTCGGAAGTATGATACGGAGTATTTCGGTTGACCGCTTTGGCATGCAGGCGGAGATGAGGGGGTTGTAAAAGTGGTGAGCGCAAAATAACGTATACCTCGGCACATATCACGTAGAGTAACGTTATTCATATACATTATTGCAAGTAATAATTGTGTCGACTCGTTTTATCAAAATTACGTGGCAAAAAAGTGTATTACTCAGACTGTTATGTCGCGTTGCTCCGGAGGAACGCATTGAACTTTTCTTTCATCGTGCAAATTCGTTCAATTTAGGTACCGTAATTTCCCATAACTATGGTCCTGCATTACAAGTATGGTCCAAAATGCGCATTGTTACGAATAAATCTGTATTTCAGTATTGGGTGTCATGTAGTGAAAACTTGGGGTTACTGAATTGAAGTAAAGTGATGGGACAGACCGCTGTACACTCAAAAAAATTTGGCCACAACTAGAAAATTATAGTAATTGCAGTGATCATTTTCTTCGCAATAGCAAGAATTCTTGCTATGCTAGCAATACTTTTCTAGTTGTGTCTGAGGCAGCCAGAAATATAGCTGGATTAGCTAAATACTTTTTTCAGTGTAGGTAGGTACTTACGTACCTCAAATATAAAGAACAATCATTTTGGATCATACTTGTGGTGCAGGACCATAGTTATGGGAAATTACGGTACGTCGCTTAATGTTGCAAGTTACCGCATGTTTGCGTCCAAAAACCGCGTCGCATAATAACGCATACGGTAACGCGCGCAATGAAATTGGGGGCGCATCCTGGTTAAAAATTCCAAGCACATAGTACATATACATTCTGTTTACCACGTGCATGCTCGTGAGTTAGATACGTATGTGCACATTACGTGGCACGAATTACCGACATTTTTTCCGGCAGAAACTTCTTTATACGTAGCAATTTAGAAACTTTCTCCCGAGCTCTTCAATTTAATTCCGATGAAATGGGTCTAAACTAATTATTATCCATTTCTCGCGATATCATCAGTGTTATCCCGAGGTGGCGCATTATCGTTTAATGCATAGCCGTAACTTTTGAAATGCTCTTTCCTCGGCGCGCGTTGTATACAGCTAATACCGTGGCTCGTGCGGAACGAGGTCGAAACGCCGCCAACTTTAGCGAGCCTAATTTCCTCCGACACCCTCGGCACCCCGTGCGTGACGCGGGCGCATGCATTACGACGAAAGCAGAGAACCGCGTCGGTGGCGAGAGATAGAGATAGAGAGAGAGAGAGAGAGAAGCTTCGTATACACGTATGATCGTTAAGGGGCTGAATGAAGCTATACACGATTTGTATCTTTATTCATTTATCTGGTAGATATACCGTGTATATACGACTCGATGCCCCGAGGGTACGAAGAAATGAAAATCATGCCTTGGTCGTTAGTACTTCACAGGGTGGAAGAGTCGAGGGACTCTTTCCCCCGTTCTCTCTCTTTCTCTCTCTCGCTCTCCCCGGGGAAAGTTGAAAAGACTTTTTTGATTAGCTTCGCTGCAGTGTTATAACTCCGCGGAGTGGAGTAAATTTGTTTGTTACCTTCGTTATGGCGGGGTGGAACGACCCTCGCCCGGCTACGTGACGAAACCGCGGTCCGCGTCGGCTCGGCGAATATTGCGATGTCGTTCTTTCGCATTTAATTAAAGGGATCGCCGCTCCGCACAGATACAAAATTTTACGCGCACTCTACACAGCTTTTAGATCGCGCGAAGCACGCGTAAAATGTGTACGCGTGGAATCGCGACAGATCGCGAAGTACACATCAAAATCGCATCGCAGTTGCTACATACATGTATTCCGATCGCGACACAAAAAGCTCGAACGTCTCTCCTCCGTCCCACCTATACCTAGTTAATTAACGTCATTATCGTACAGAACCCTACATTCGCTTTACGTTGAAATCCTCGTCGCGCGAAATCGCTCTTTGTTACGCGTTTCACGCCGCCACAAAAACTTCTCGTTACGCCGTACTTCTAATGGGAAACGCAGCCATATATACCCGCGGCTAACTACAATGGATAGCTCGCTCCATTGTACATTGTGTTCCAAAGTCAAGTGGGAGGCAATGGAGTCGCTCGAGAGCAGGGGGGCAGGAGCAGGAAAAGCGATTTCCACGCGTGAATGCTACAACGGAGAGCGCGCGGTTTCAATGCAGGCGAAGCTCGGGGCCTGGTTGCGCTCCGTAGACTCGCGCGTGCACTGGCGATTGCACACAATGTTGCCCCGGGCTAACGGCGGCGTGTTGTCGGGCGCTAATTAGGCGTTGCGGCGAACTGTCCGCAAATTCAATATTCGACCCCGTAGCAACGCGCGGAGAGCGGCGAGGCTAAACGAGAACGCGCGATTGGCTCGTGTAGCGGGGCGATTACATGTGGCGGCAATTGGCACGGCTAATCGGTGCTTTTTCGCGCGAACGATCGTCGAGATTAGTGGAATCCCCGAAGCGGGAATTGATGGTGCGCCTGGTTATGATCGCTTCGCGTTTCGGGAGCCGAGCGAATTGTATCGGCGCTTCGTCGCGAATTCGCGAGGGTATGGGACGATCGTTATCCCCCGCGGCTGCACTGAGAAAAATAACTCGGTCGATCTGACCAAAATCCCGGAAATGATGACCAAACTGTTTGGTGGAATATGGATCCTCCATTTCTTTGGTTTGACTTGCAAATTTTTGGATAGAATTACTTGACGTTCGGTTGGAATTACTGGATATTTAGTTGAACTGACCGGTATTTTGGTTAGAATTACTAAATACGTTTGACTAGATGCGTTTTGTCATTTTAACTTAATTATTTTTCTCAGTGATGTTTCCCCGTGCACTGAGAAAAAGAATGTAGTCAATCTAACCAAAATTTTGGAGACGATGACCAAACTGTTTGTTGAAATATGGATCCTCTCCATCTGTTTGGCGAAACTGACCACTTTTTGATTAAAGTAACTAAACAGTTCATTGGAATAATTTAACATTCGGTTGGAGTAATTAAACATTTGTTCAGAGGAACTTAATATTTGCCCGTATTTATGATGGAATGACTAGACGCAATTAACTAGACGCGTTTTGTCATTATAACCTAATTATTTTTTTCATCGTCAGTGTGGAAGACTCGCTCGCTCGTTACTTTCTCGCGCGATTGATCGAGATTAGTTTCGAGTTTCGAATGCGGCCATTGATAAGGCGCTTCGACGCATCGCCCCCGAAGTAAACTACCGAATCGCGTGAAGGATACCACGTGCGTCGAGGCGAAAGTGTACCTATCAATTGTATCGGTCGGCGATAGCCCGGTGGGGCGTGCGTGGAGATATCGGGAGGCGATTTTACATACATAGGCTCCCGGCTAGTGCGCGGACACCCCCGTTTGACCCGGAACCCTGCTGGACGTTTAATTCCGGTCGATCTCGCACAGATAAAATAGCCGGATTTTTTTGAATGTCGATTCGGTCGGAAGTTTTCGAACGCGTACTACCCGAGGAACGTAGAAGGAAGACGTATTTACATTTGTCGCGTTAATTAAAGTGTCGGACGGCCGTGGCTGTACTACGTAAATAATCGCGATCTGCAATTCAGATTTTTATTTTCATCGTCTCACGGTGGTTCCGTTACAAATTAAATATACCATAGTTGTCAGTACTGCGCGTATCCATGTTACATTGAACGGCGTATTTATCTACCTGGAAAATTATTAACACGATGCAGTAACAGTTTTTTTTTACGGATAATAAGCAAAAGTCGTATCGGTTGTAGGTCTCACGCTCGCCAGTAGTTTTCCTTTGTTTTTAGCGTAGCTCTGTGTATGCGAATACATAAAAATCGCATTGACGTCGCGGCGGTGTACTTTCCTCGATCGCTCTGGAGCGGGAAAGGTAGTAATACCACCGACGAGAGATACTTTTCCCATTATGGGAAATATCGAAGTGGTCCTCGCGAATGTACATGAATCGATCGTCCAGCCCGTCCCTCGGCTGACCTCTTTTTCCACCCCCTCCTCGACTCACCGTGTCATTTAATAAGCGCGGCGGCGCTGCACGGGAGAAAGCGGAAAGGAGAAAATCCTTAAGCAAAGATGGTCCGGGGAGATAAGCATTGAAATAACTTTGTTTCCACTACAGTTGCTTCTTTGCAGGGGGCGATATCTTTTTCTCGGCTTTTTTTGCACGTCCAGCATTAGCGGATCGCGACCTGCAGGGTATAAGGGTCGTTCGATTTCATTTTTTAGCTAAATCGTGTCACCCATATCGTTGTACATTCCAATTTAAAAATCCTATCAAATTACGCTATTGCATGTTGAGAGACGCGATATTCAAGAGAGCAAAATACACGAGAAATGGATTTAAAATCGAATTACGGCAAACCCAATTTCGTTTGGGTACCAAATACCATCGAATCAACTGCGATAAATCGTATTTTAACGTGGATATCACCGATCGGGTCTCGTTTGGGCGGAATTTGATACCTAATGAGAGAAATTGGATTTCGCGTAAATTGCTTCTAAATATATTTTTTCCAATGTCGTTTTCCGTCCTGATATTTTTAGATTTTTCCATTATTTGCATTGAGGTGGATTGAAACGTCGAACAATTTCCCACTTCAATTATTATCCTTGTTAATTATTCAAGTTTCAGCTCCCATCCAATTCAATATTTTATTTGAAAATTTACCATCCACCATTTCATCTCTCAAAAACATTTTTGCGCCCAAAGATTATCTCACCGAAAAAACCCGTCAGTGTTTTTTCTTATTTCTCAAGCGAAAACCTACAGTGCGAATGGCTGAGCAAGAGTGCAAGTATACGCGATACCGGGGAAACTTTTTCACCATCCCCAGTCGCGCAGTCAGATTCTACTTTAATTTTCCAGCGCTGCCCGCCGCCGCCGCTCTCACAGAACCCGCGGCCCTGTTTTCGCCGGTTACGGCGCGGCGAGATTGAAATTAGCGAAAAACTTCGTAATCCCCCGTTTCCGCGCGCGGAGAATTATTTTGTTTCCCACTCTCCGCGGCGCGAGCAGTTCAACGCCTCCCGGTATAAACGCGAGAGCGAGTTCGCGCGCGCTCGAGCTCACTTCAGCGTCTGGGTATCTACAGCCGCGTTGCGCGTGAGTGGCATACGTAGTGCCGGGGTAGGCACGAGTGTGGGATGCCGCTAATGGTAGACGGGCACGGCGAGAGTCCGGGCCTCGAGGATTTCGAATGTAAGCACGCTGCAACCCTTCGTGGCTTTTAGGGTGGGTATTCAAGCCAGTCAGGCACGACCCCTCCTGGCTTTCGAGTCTCTCTTTTCTTCGCGGAGTCGAGATGGGTGCCTTCTATGCGCCGGAGAGGGAGGAGCGCCTTTGGCGACGCGACTGAAATGCGCGGGCCAAAGAAAGAGAGCTCCTTCTCGTGTCTGCGGGGTTTGAATTAACGAAACTCGCGACGCGCTGGCGGAGATGCGTCTCGAGTTTTTCGAAGTTCTGAGGAAAATCTGCTTCGAGAAAACACAGTGTCATCGCGCGGCTCTAAATTTGGAAGGAAATATGAGACGTGCACTGAGAAAAAAAATTTGATCAATTTAACCAAAATCTTGGTCGAGATTATCGAATTGATCAAACCGTCCGACCGTCCGACCGACCCTCCAACCGAGAGTATCTATACAGGAATTGGAACGCCTTTTTGCGTTCAATAGTCAATAGTCAATACGAGATTTTGGCATTTCGTGCTTTCGCCACTGGTCTGCTGGCGTCGCCACCGTCCGGCCTTCATACTCATGTACACTTCCCTTTGTGGCGACGACCCGTGACCAGTCGGTATTTATGCTTTAAACAGTGATACCCCATCGAGTATCCTCGCCGTGCGAACTCGTTATGCATACCCATTTGCATGCACCACCACCACCACCACCACCCACCCCAGCCCAGCCCTGCCCCGGCCCCGGCCCTGGTGTGGCCCTGGCACGGCCCGGGCACGACCCTGGTGTGGCCCTGGCACGGCCCGGGCACGGCCCGGGCACGACCCTGGCACGGCCCGGGCACGGCCCGGGCACGACCCTGGCACGGCCCGGGCACGGCCCTGACACGGCCCCGGCCCAGGCACGGCCCTGGCCCGGCCCTGGCACGGCCCGGCCCCGGTTTTACCCCGATTCGGCCCTGCCCCGGTCCAGCAGCAGCCCAGCAGCAGCAGAGGGCTTCGAGTCCAGTGAATTCACCGGCCAAGCAGACTCTCAGTCCAACGCCACTTGCCTTCACTCCTACAACGGTGCTGCGTAAAATGACCGCCGAGAAGGAACACGAGGGTGCAGATCAATTCGATCGTCATGTAGAACCCTTTCCCGATTTCGCTTTCGTCGTATTAGGCAGCAAAGATGATATGTCAGGCGCCGCTAGAAATGCCTCTCTTCCGCCAGAAAAGCCTCTCTTCTTGTTGACGATTAGAATAACTAGACATTTATTTCAATTGACCAGTATTTTGGTCGGAATAACTGAAGGCGTTTGACCGGATACGTTTTGTCATTCTAACCTAATTATTTTTCTCAGTGTCCTCGTGATTTTTTTACGCGATAAACGCTATATCTCACCGTCCATAAAATCGTCCGAGAAGGCTGTCGGTTCCGTCCGATATGTTGCATCAAATACGCGGATCGGCCACTTTTGCAACCATCCCGCGTAATATATAGATCCATAAATTAAACGACTACTCCGCGAGATAGAGAAAGAGAGATAACGGCAAGAGACGCGCTATTTCCGATGTCTCCGTCGGGAAGATAAACCGTCCCCGTCGCGGAAAGACATCGATCACCGAACGAACCTCGGTTTGACGTCGAGGGGTTGACATCCTCGTCATGCCGCGTCTCGCCGATTATCGTCTTCACCTGCCGCAGCAAAAGCCGTAATTCCTCGGTCCTCTCGCGCGCGCCCCTCTCGAAGCCGCGCAACGGGTAGGTGTATATCTGTATGCGGTTCTCAAACTCCCTCTCGCACATCCGCGAATGCCCACTCGAGTCCGTATAGAGGCCGAGAGCCTACACGTGTGCGAACAGCCCTCGTACGCGAGTGGCTCTATAAATACTCGCGCCTCATACTTCGAAGCTCATTGATTTTCAATCTAGTTCGTTCGCTGGCGCACTGTGCGGCGCCTTCTCAACATCCTCCTCGACTCTATGTACCGACGGTTTCGCTGTACGAGGTTCTACGGTTCCACACGCGGTTCTCTCGCGTACTCTCGACGAGTTCAACGAGTGGCGCGCGCGGTGAAGAGGTGCGAGAGGATTCCCCCGCGGAATTGCGTTTCGACCTGTGGATCTGTGGCTGTCGCGACACCTACGCCGCGCGCGCGCGAAGCCACCTGACATTCTTTCTCTGTATGCAAATAGGCGCGGCGGGTGTCTCGCGAGTGCTCCGGTTATGCGTGTATATAGGTACCTACGCGAAAGAGTCGAAGAGTGGTTTCCTTCGTAGAGGATTTCTGAACGGTGAATTGCGTCGGCGTGTAACGCACGTGCGTGTGTACAGGCGCAGCCTTTTCTCGCGAGGCCGTGATACCGGTGTATCTGCCGCGAGTAACGTGATTTCTTTTTTTTCGAGTTGGATGAAATTCTTGAACATCAATCGAAGCGAACGCGTGCGACTTAACGCGTGTACGAGCCGTTCGCCGATACGTGGGTAAACGGGAGTAATGTGTCGACGAGGATTATTAATGGAATACCTGACGGCTTTGCGGTGTTTGGGATCCGTGCAGGGGGTGTGCGTCTGTCCGACAACTTCGACCATTCGCACTTCTGTTGGGTTTCCCCCCTCAGGCTAGTTTCGGGTGTCGGTATCCGTTTTTTTCTCCGAGATACCGTATGTCCCACTCTGTACGGGCCAGTTTGAAGTTACCTTCGGGGAGGCTTGGTCGGTAATCGAAACATTTAATACCGGTAGAAGTCGAGTCGGTAGTTAGAGTTGGTGTCAATTCGGGAGATCGAAGCGTCTAATCTCGAAATTATGAATTTGTGAATAATGGTAATTTCCATTATTCACAAATTCATAATTTCAAAGTTAGACGCTTCGATCACCCGAATTGACACCAACTCTAACTACCGACTCGACTTCTACCGGTATTAAATGACTCAAGTACCGACCAAGCCTCCCCGAAGGTAACTTCAAACTGGCCCGTACAGAGTGGGACATACGGTACATACCATACGGCCCTGTACGTCGCACGCTCGATAATCTTTCGCTCTGTGCCCAATCGTCAAGGCGTCCCCGTAAGCACCCTCGTGTGTACATATATACGATAGAATCGAAGAGTGGTTTCCCCCGTATATGCAGAATATTTCGAGGAGAGAAACGAAAGGGAGAGAGAGAGAGAGAGAGAGAGAGAGAGAGAGAGAGAGAGAGAGAGAGAGAGCATATTGATATAAGCGTATATCCGAGTTTTCCGCGACGAGGACATAAATGGAATATCGGAAATAACGCGACGCTTTTTTCTCCGAGGGGAAAATTCTTGAATATCAATGAAGGAAAAAGTTACGAATGGTCTTGACAAGCGTTATTGATGGAATATTGCCGTGTTGTCTCTCGAAGTGAATTCTGTCGAGTAGCTGTGTAGCACTCATCTGATATTTTTTTTTTCGCTCCGCAATAGGTATAAGAATTGTTTTCCCCGAGACTTTTGTTTGAAGGAGAATTTGCAGCTGAGGTGTACGAGTCTCTTCCGATGGGGACATTTCTGAATGCCGATGGAGCGGTAATTTACGAACGTCAGATCGACGAGATTCATCGTTAGTTGATATTTGATGAAAAATAGAAATCTCTGAAATCTCAATGCTCAATCACTCTGTCTTATGTATTTTTTTCGCGCTGATTATGAAAAGCATGGTATCAGGTCTAGGTACACCTCAAAGGAAATATGAGATATCGATGATTTCATGCACGAGACAATTAAGTATTTGTTCATAAAAATTCATATACGATAATAAAAAATCATCGATATCTCGGCGTTGCTTTGAGATCTCGATAAGTCAGTGGTCTACCACAATTCGTACCACAGCTACAGATATAACAGTTATAAATTTCCTCGAAGCACATTCGAAGGTTTTGTACCTAACGGAGTAAGTACAGATGCTCTGGACGAGCATTATTGATGGAATATCGACGCGGCGTGTCTCGACGCAAAGTCGTCTCTGCACGGTACATATCGATAGACTGACATCGGCAATATCGACATATTCGTACGTGTGAGTCTCGTCGAACTACCGATAATCCAAAGTCTCCCGAAATAGAGACACGTATCCGCCCCTGCCTAACCCACCCCACGGTATACCCACAGACATACCCACACACGTACGCCTAACACGAAAAAAAGAAACGTCCGAGCGAAGGGAAAAAAGAAACGGCCCAAGACTCAGGTTTCATTACGGAACAGGGATCGTTATTAATTATTCATTCGCTAACGGAATATAAGATATAGGATCGTGCCGCAGTACAAGGAACACGCTACTGTGCCACCGGCAGGGCGTCATTAATCTTCGGCAGGCCTGCCTCTTCCTTCACCTTCCAGCGCTTACGTGGATACGTATTTGTCCATGTACATTACCCACGTCCACATGGAAGCGTCACACGCGCTTATGTACTCAAAGCGAAGAACTACATAACCGGAACTCCATTAATATGGCATTATATAAGCAGCGCCAACCATGGCCGATACGGTGCCATCGGGAGACCGGAACGCAACCATAAATTGAATTAAATATAAGCCGCAGCCCCGCCATCCCGTGCGGGTCAGTAGTTGTATATGGGACGTACAACGTAAATAGATACGTTTACGTCGGTCCGTATACGGGCCGCATTCACGTATACACGGTGTATCATTCTGCGCCGCTATACGCGTACGTTCGTCCCCCATTTATTTGCCGGCGTGCGTGTATACCAATTCCGCGCAAGAATACCGCCTACCTATATTTCACTTAGGAAGATTGCGCGTTCCGCCCAATGGCTTTGCACTCTTCTCCTCGGACGAGCAAGCGCGCGAGTCAATCTGAATTTAGCGTCGCGGCAACCGAAAACGGAATTGGATGAATCGCGGCATGTAGGTACCTAATGCACGCGCGGGGTTTCCAGCGCGGACGTCCAACGGTTGCGGGTTTATTGGAGTGACGCGCGGAGGTACCACCAGCGATTGCACTTCTTCTTTTTGGAGCTGTTGCTTATATCGTCGCGTGCTGGTAGGAGATCGGTGGAGAGACGTTTATTCCGGGTTGAAGTTTAGTGTTTTTAATGTGGGGCTGGTATAGGTACGTAATCAAAATTACGTACGTTTGGCTCGAGTCGAAATTTTAGACTTACTCTTTTAAGCTTACAATTAATCGATTTTTCATTGTACTGAAACCCTGTGTTAAGCCTAAAATAGTCCGTTAACGAACACTTCACTAACTTTAGATTCAAAATAGGAGTTTATAGACCGTGTAGGCCAATGATACACTGAGAGAAATAATCACTGGTGTTAAAAAAAATGTTTCTTAAATTAAGAACATGGTTTTATAAATGTTTAAGAATACGGATTTTTCATCGAAGAATATATATTCTTCATCGAAGAATATATAGGTATTCTTGATTCAAGAATACCGTCGTGAGAACAAGAAATTCTTTATGCGCAAAAAAAACAATTTTTCGACACTTCAAATATTTTCTTCCACAAAGAAAACCGTGGCTTGATTCTGAAATTGTAGGTATCATTTTTTTAATCGAAGAAAACGCTCTTCTGGCACTAGCAATTATTTCTCTCAGCACAAGCTGAATGGAGCATTAAAAGCGTCAAAGTAGAGGGTAAAGATCTTGATTCAGGGAAGCTAACTCGATCAGTTTAAAAAATAAAAGGTGAAAATTCAATTCCTACAATTCTTTGTGACTTTAAGAGTTGTATCCTATATTTATTTACCAATGGAACGGTGTTATAAAGGATACAAGGACCTATAAGCTTATCCGAAGTCGTTTCGGTCTCGCGTTTGATTCTGTATTTTCAAGCACAGTCACGCGCCTTCGATAAACCATCGAACCACAGTCACGGACTTCGGAGTCCCGAAGAAGGAGAAGGACGTACGTCGTCAAATATTTATGAATCGAGGGAAGAAAGTCTTTGACGTCGCTTATACATATCAACCACGCGCGGGTAAATAACGAAAGACATACGGAACGGGAAGGGAAGCGTTAGTGCTCGAATCGTTCCTGCGGGGGCGGAGAAAGTGGGAGGAAAATTTTTTCGGGCGAGATGAAAGGGAAAATTCAAATACTTTCCTTACATTGATAATAAGAATAATAATTGTACTCAATCTCCAGGGAAGAGCAAAGTACGGTAAAACTGTTTTCAACGAAAACCGTGAAAGAGTTGATGACGAAAAGAAATGAAAAAAGGAAATTGAAAAAAAAGATTGAATCCATTTCGCGGTAGATCGTATTCTCAAACCCAATCACGGGCACTCGCTCGCTGTAAGAAAAGAACAACCAATCTCCGCACTCTCAAAAAAAAGACCCTTAAAATATCAACGAACGGATCACGTAGCAAGCCTCCGCGACGTCGCGCCGCGCATATCAGCCACGCGGATAAATAATCAAAGCAACCGCGAAGCACAAAGGAAGCATCAATATTGAAATTCTCTTTCTCTCCCGCGGTCGGCGAGAGAGACGCGAGGGGAGAATTCTTTCGTACTCGCGCGACGACGACAGCCAGGGAACACCCTAGCCTAGGGAATTTCGCGAGCGCCTCGGAGGAAAAGCCGGCGGTCGTCGCGGAAACGACCCCCTTCCCGGGGTCTCGTCATCTTTTTGTCTCGCAGTCACGATTGCCTCTTGTAATCAAACGAAAAGAGGAAAAGGAAAAGAGCGAGAGGAGCGGGAGGAACGGCCCGGCCCCGTGGAGGGGAGCCGCGGTGGGGGAGGACACAGGGGGGGGGAGAGAGTAGGAGATTCCCTCTCGGAGTAGAGCGAGACCGTGAGAGAGAGAGAGAGAGAAAGAGAGAGGACAGAGGCGCACATCGTCACGAAGATCAATACCTGATACGAGAGAAGAGAGAGAACGGTGACTGTCGTTTACGCGGCGATACCGGCTCGCGAATGCTATCGTCGTATTATTGGCGTTGGGTTCCTCAGCGCAACGCGCGGCGAGTCGATAGACCGGATACGCTCGTGGTGGAGGCGGTGAATGCGAATTGCTCCGGTCCGTCTTGCCGGGGGAAGCGAGCAGCGACAGTTTGTATATGCTAATGCCCCGTGCCGTCCGTTTGTCGAATCTCCACGCGTCCGGTAAACTCCGATAGGGTGGTACCTGGGTCGGTATCTACACGTGTACAGGGTTGACGTGTAGCGTCGACGTAGGCGAAACTCGTGTCGCTCTCTTGGGAGAAAATTGTGGGAAGCGATCTCCGGTGCGATTCCGCGCCGGTTACGTGGGTACGTGTGTAACGGTATAGGTGCACAGAAGTGATGGCTGGATATACCTAGCCGGTGGCATGTACTAACCAACCAGCCGCAACGACAATTGGATTAACGGATAAGAACCGATGGATGGTCGGGTGTGGATAGGTCGGTGGTTCTAAAGCATAATTGATCAGGAACGGCACGTATGATGTAACGATCGCTCGAAATGATGTACGTTGTCCAGAGTGGTAAGAGAATTTTGAAAATTCTGGAATATTGCTAGGCAATTTTACAAGTCGTGTGAAAGATTCAGGGAAAAAAGTCAGGTGAACTGAAGAAATTTTTGTAACTGATCGAACAAATTTCGCTCGCGCACGAGGCGAAACATTTTGAAAAAGTGTCAACTAATTAGCATACAACAAAGTCCTGCGTCGATACGTCCGTCGTGCCCATATATCAGTCCCGCGGCGACGGCATAACGAAACTGTTCGATGCACGTCGATAAAATCGTAATTTTATCGGACACTTTCGCACCGGGAAATTTTACGTTTCCATAAAAAGAGTCGTAACGAAATCACGCGGCCATAACGTATCGTGAATAATGGCTGCGCGCCCACGAGGGGGATGGAATTATTTGTCTTATCGGTTATAAATGTTCGACGGGCTCGCGAGTTCATTCGACGGGGACCTTTTACGGGGTGAAACGGATCACCGTCACCGCCCACCGATTTAACGGATGGGAGGATTTTTCACCGATTATCTCTCGATTCGCTCGTTTCGCCGCCTTTTCGTTACCGTTTTCATCGCTCCCCCACCCCCTCTCTCTTCTCCCGCCGCGCTTTTTTCTTCCCTCCTTCTCTCTTTTCCTATAACACTCGCTCGCTCCGCCGCGCGATTCGACTGTCATTGTCGAAGGCGGAAAAACAATTTCGATTTTTCGACGTTCCCGATTCGCTCGCGATATCAACCGGGTCGACAACCGAGTATCGCGTATCCATTCGTTTAACGCGCTAGTCCTGACTGCCGATGGGAGTCGACTCTCCCCGTTCGTGATTCCGGGTTATTCGCATTCGTTGCACGGTGCGACCGTTCGGCAAGTTTTACGGTCGGATCGAAACCGGGACGGGGACAAACCACAATGGAATACACCTTGCGCCATCAGCACGCGTTGTACCGACCCTACGCTGCTCTACCCGCCGCGTTCACCCGGGTAATATGTTTCTGTCGCCTCTGTAGGTCTGAAATAACAATGCGGATAGGTTGTGCACGGGCGAACGCGAAGCGGGGGAATGCCCGCAATTTGAAGCGACGGGAATTTGTGTGTAGATAAGTGGAGGCGATTTTTTTTGCTCCCCCGGCGAATATCATTTGGAGTGGAACGCTTTTGTAACGGCGGGAGGGTATTTTTTTCTCGTTGCGCTCTATTCGCATTTGATGCGAGTCGAGAGGGCTTCATTCGATCCCATCGAAAAACCTCCGATTTATATGCAATTTCGCCTCCATCGGAGGTGCCTCTCCGTTCCACCCGTACCCACCCTAGGACAGCGAGGGGAATTCTAAAAATTCACCACGCGCAGTGACTATAAAATTCTCGCAATTTTTTAGTTTTCCCGCTCGCCAGCGCCGCGCCGTGCAGCGAACAATTTAGCGAAAAGCACTTCCGCGATATTGCGCTACCCCGTACAGCGTTCTGTCTTCTTTGATAAGTAGGAAGAATATTCCATGTGCATGTGCGCCGACGCCTCGTCTTGTCGGCCCCATGAAATATGCATTTCAATCTGGATACGAGGGAAGCTGCGTCGCTGTGCTACTCTTTATACGTATAATTTAAAGTCGAGTTCGCCCGAGACGAAGTGTCAGGACAAATCGGATATATACGGCGTGCGGGTAACGAAGCGGGTCTCCTTTCGGAGGTCGACGTGTGTGTGGAATAGAGAACGGGGTCATTCGAATCGTTCCGATGGTCCTTAATTATCATAATAGGTAATATATCGATGGTCTTATGCAATACTGGCACAACTCAAAAATCGGCCGTTTAATGGCCGTTCTTGCATATTAAAGCAGAATAAATCTCATACAGGATGCACCAGAAATCCCAAAAAGGCAATTTTTTTGAGTTGTGCCAGTATTGCATAAGACCATCGATATGGCGAAAACTGGAGCAGCCGGGCTTAGTCAGTAGATATGGCCCCAATATACGTCCGTCCTCCTACCCTTCCTCCAATTCACTTCCACGCTAAGAAAAAGGATGTTTCAAAATGTAACAATATATCAATCCCAGAAAGTATGGGAGAAAAACCTCAGGTAAGAAATGTAGTGATGAGACCGTTATGAATTCGGTTAAAAAAAAATACGCCATTTATATTGAAATAAATTCCAATTACAAATGTGTTTCCCCAGGGGAACAGTGCTCCCCCCAGGGGTATGAGGTAAAATAATGCACGGTGCCGGTACCATTACGGAAAATCCAAATTAACCCTCCGACGGGCGCATTTAATCTGACAGATTGCGCGTCCACTTTCCTCGCTATATCTTGACAGCAGAAGCAAGTCGAATCTAGTCTGTTCGTGTATCCTATGGTCATACCTTGCCGACTCGACAGTCGTGCTTTTGGTTGGACGCAGTGCAGTCGTTTGTTTAGAGTGACGCAAAAAGTCTATGAGATTGATTGCGCCCAGGCACGTAACTTTTCGTGAAGTAAACATAAATAGTGTTTTGTGGTGTCATAAGTTTGCAACAGTATTTACATAACAAATTGTAAGTACGTCTTTTCACAAGATGTGAGTTTATATATTTTTGCGTGTACTTCATCTAGGAGATTCATTGCGCCCGAACATGATTGAAAGTTCGAACAGTACGATGCTGATGTAGACTCAGACTAGAAACTTTTGTGTTAATTTATTCTGTTTTCATTTTTAAAATCATTAGAAATAAGTTGTTTCATTTTGCAGTTAATTTTTTTAATAAAGTAGATTTTTATATCAAAAAAGGTGTATTTTAATCTAATAGATGCATTGCGCCCTAAGTATGAATTTTTCATATTGCGCCCGTCGGAGGGTTATTAAAATTCGGGGAGTAGCAGAAACCCAACTCCCCGCCATTGAGCCTACCTATACCAAGAACCTTTATTAGCATCACCGGCGGGTCCTTACAATGTATCATGTTGATCCTCCAACACGCTAAGGCGCCCGGAGGGATCAACATGTCTGACAGAAGTAAATTTAATACGGTATAATATTGAACCGAATTCATAACTGCACTATCACTAGATTTCTTACTTGAAGTTTTTCTCCCATACATTTTAGGATTGGTTGCTACACTTTGAAACATCATTTTTCTCAGTGCATTCATCTCAATCAGCTTTATATCTTCTGGAATGCCGTTCATTAAAAAAAATGTATCTCATCGAATAATTTCTTTTCCACGATGCACCTACACGCACGCGTCTCTCCCGCCGCGATACTCAATTTTTCCAAGTTATTTATTTTACCGCTTACGATCACCGCGAATCGCAAACGCGCCGCGAGGCCCGCTTAATATTCCATCCCGTGCGGCATGAAGGAAAATCTCATTATTTCTTTAACAGTGACAGAGAGAAAGAGAGGGGGAGGGGGAGAGCGATCCTATTGTATCTGGTCGTTAATGAGTAACCGGCCGCAATTCCGCCGGTGGAATGACGCGATTAATTAGCAGAATTAGTCGGCGGCCCAGCTGGCAGCGGGAGACATAGAGCGCACGGGGTAATTATTGGCGGGGGACTCTGTATCCGAGAACGCGGTTTTTAAATGGCCTCCTTTGTGGCTCACCCGCGGTACGGAATTCACGCGAAATTAATTCGGATCCAGCTACCGTGGCGCGGTGCCGTGTGATATTCTCTGGAAAACCGTCAACGCGAACGTTTTCAAGCGCGCTGGAGTCACGGCGCGTGTATTTACACGTGTGCATTTACACAACACGCGAACACCGCTTGAAACAATTAAACATTCGATGAATAGTGGGTTGGACTTTGTAACGATCATCCGATAACCGAGAAAGCTTATCCGTGCGTATCACGTGGAACGAACGGTTAATTATTTTCCTCTTTTGATCTTTCTTTCTTTCTTTCTTTCCCCTTTTTTCTCTTTACGACGATCCACCAACGCGGGGCAATTAAACCCGCTTCAATGGAGACAGATCTCTCGCAAGTCCGATAAGAGGAGGAAGCGCTTCCTATTGTGCATGGAAAAATGAATCATTCTCCTTCTTCAGGGTTTCCCCCTTGAATTCAAATCCTCCTTCTGTTCTTACCTTCGCAACGGACCCGTATATTCAGTACCTACGCATTATTTACTCACTTGTAAGTAACCGCCGGAGCAGGTTGTCGCGTTCTCCAGTACTCCGACCTTAAACTTCTTGAACCGAACTCGAAGGATCCAATCGCGCGACGTACCGCGCAGGGCTTTGAAGCGGTACGAGCAGGTCAGAGGCTTGCCCCAGGTCGCGGCCGAGACCGCCGGGCTGGAAACGTCCTCGTAGACTTCCACCGTCTTGTTGCAGTGGTCGCGTTCTGCTTGGAAGAAATATTGCCTCGCGTGAGCAGCGTTTTCGCTTCATCGAACAATTCGCGATACAAAATTCGCTTCGCGCAAAGGGAGAACTTAAGATTAACTAGATTCGTGAAACTCTTCTGGCTATTTCGAAATTCTTCAATTACCGAGGAGCGCTTCAAAGAACTCCGGATTCCGTTCTAATCGCACGATACCTGTTATACGTCGGAAGACTTCAAATTAGTCGCGTTAAGGGGTGATGGGCTTGTCGCGCTGGCAAAAATATTTCTCTGAGAAACTCTGAAATGAAGTTATGATCTCCGAAAATAACTCTGAGAAACTGAAAATAATTCTGAAAAACTCAAAGAATTGGAACACTTTTCAGAGACCAGGAAAATTTCTAGAATTGGAAAAACTTTGTCTGAGAAACTCTGATAAATTAACTTGTAAATTTCGAAAATAATTTTCAGTCTCAGTTTTTCAAAGAAATTTGCAGATAAATATTTTCAGTAGTACGATTACCGACATTCCCTGGGATTCTCGTTGGCAAGACAAATTGTTATCAGTAGGAGAAATACGGATATTTTCAGAAAAATTCGATGCGTTAGAAAAATTTCTGCAAAATTAATGAAATTCTCTGATTTTCTCTACAATCCATAGGGAAATTGTAACAATTCATACCTTTTCAGTTAAATTCCGAGGTTTGTGAAAAATTGAAAAATTCCAATTTTTTTCGTTGGAAGAAATCACAGATTTTCATAGAGAGTTCGAATTTTTCCCCCGAGAATATTTTTATTGCTCTGAGAATATCAGAAAAACCCTGAAAAAATATTCCTTCATAAATTTCAGAGATTTTCAGGCAGTTTTTTTCGCCAGGGCCAGGGCAGATTTTCAAATCGCAACAGCACAAGCAACGCCGCGGCGCGCGATCGGTTAAAATCCTCGTCGATCATCCGCCCCGACGAGACTCTTCGCGCGAGCGAGCACTTACGCGCGATAAAACGACGAACGGCCCGTAATCCGAAGCAGCTGACAAACAAACCAGCACGCTCTCCCGGCGCTGCGCTCAGTCGCGTCACCGTACCGCCACCCACGTCCTGCGAAAACAGCCTTAATCCCGACGCTAAATCCATTACGCGTGCAAACGTGACCTCTCCCCCCACGCAGAGAGAATGTTTATTTTCTTTCGCTGCTCTCTTGCGCCCGGCTCGTTAGCGCGACTTCGGTTAACCGAGAGAACAACTTCGAATGTGTTTACCCGGTATAAGTACTCCGCGGGTTTGTGATCTCGCGGTCGCTTTCGGAGGATCGCGCGGAACGGGGCGCGCAAATGGTTCGCACGGGGACGCATAATCGATATTCGACCCCCGCGCGCGTTACCCTGTGACTTTCCTCGCTGTGCACGTATACAGGGCGTCCCTCTTTCGCGACGGTGGTACCTACACGCGGAGGTGGAAGTATCTACATCCAACCGCCATCTCGCGCACCGGAGGGGAGTCGACCCCTCTCGCAAAACTTCGGTCCCTTATCTACTTCACGCACGGTCTTGGCGGCTTTCGCGAGAGCTTCCCCCCTCTTCTAGAAACCCCGAGCCTCTCGAGGGCGTCTCGGACGAAGGAGAGAAAGTTTGCAAAGATGTATCAGTAATCGGGGTCGGACACTCGCGTCGGATGGAAAGTCCTTTTTGCCTTCGGCTGGGGGAAATGGGGGGGGGGGGGGGGAGTTGCCGCGGCATCGGCTGAGGAGTAATCCACCCCTCCCCGCGAAAAAAAGTTCAACTCACTTTCGGTGCGTTGCGATAGAGGCGTCGCGCTCTCGAAGGTCGTTCAGCGGTCGACGATAAGAATACCGCGATGTGTGTCTGCACGCGACGAAGAGGTATCGGAGTATACTTCGGAATATACAAGATCAATTCGACGATTCTCTCGATGACTCGCGAGCTACGGGAAACGAGATAGAGTAATCGGCCAATAATGCCGTCGGAGCGTTACCATCGAATTGCACAATCTCGAGAGGCTGTTCGCTTCGTTACACGCGCTACTCGCCGCAAAGGCTACTACATAGGTACACTCTCTCTGGAGGAGTTCGCCGCGAATCGATAGACCGAAGAGAACCGGAGGACTTCGAGTCGTTTATATCTCTGTAGCTGGACGCGTAGGCAAGCGTCGCGCAGTTTCCCGCCAGTGAGATTCTCTCTCTCTCTCTCTCTCTCTCTCTCTCTCTCTCTCTCTCTCTCCTCGAGGAGAATGAGAGAATCACTTGGACTAGCTATTATCCCTTGCGTTCCCGCGCTTCGAGGTGCTCCCGATGTTACGGATTCTGTCGCTGGTGACTTTTTAAATTGTCATTTTTTTAAATATTAGCCAATGGACAATTAATTCTCATGTTCTCATTAGCTACGGCGACGTTTGCCCTGATTAATAATTGCATGAGAATGGATTGATCATTGGTTGGAACAGTTAACAACGACATTTATAAAAGTCACCGGCGACAAGATCCGTGATGTCGGGAAGAGGTCCATCCATCGCGGGACTCGAAGTATCGTATTTTTTTTTAGTCGAAGACTGGCAGCGGATTCTACATTGAAAGACAAATTGTTAAGTTTGCAACTACGCCATATGGTCAAAGGATTTTTAGTCAATCTAACCGAATTTTGCTTAACATGACTACATGAAGCTCGATGAAACTAAGTTAATGTGATAGCTCCAACTGCACGGCATAGTTGACTCGTTCATTTGACTTAACTACTAATGCAGTTGCCACAAACGTGTAGAAATTGAAACAACGGTTGGGTAATTGAATTAGTTATATTATTCAGTTAATTATATCAATCCAATGCTTCAATAAGGTCATCTAAGTTCCTAAACAAATTATCTCAACAATCGATGGGGCCGTGGAAAATTATCAACCAGCTGCAACGTGCAGTTGAAACAACTTTGCATTTAGGTTCCGCGTATCAAACATCACGGTGTAGTTGGCTTAATTAATATTCAGTTGAGAGCCGATGGATATTTTTTTCAGTGCATGTTTTTCCATCCGAGAAACGAAGGAGACTCCTCCCTCACTCCTTTGGGCGAGACTCGTCGAATCGCCGGTGGAAAATACTCGATGTAGGACGCGCGCGACCGAGTATAGGATATTACCATTATTGCTGCTCGTATATAGGGGAATCGAGGACACGGACACCTCGTCGTATCTCGGATGTGCCATAGGATCGTCGTCGTCGTCGGGTCCCGTATTTTTATTTAACGGCTGCAACCGTGTCGTAAAATACGCGGCACCTTATGCGGTCCCGCGCGCAGGCCACGGAACTCGGTGTATATCGATACGACACGCGGGTCTCGATAAAAGTCGAACAAGAGTCGCCAGCTTTTACAAGCTAATCCCGCGTTCACCTCCGTCTCCTTCTTTACGCAAGCATTCCATGCATTCCCGTCGCGTTTCTTCAAACGAAACGTTCGGCTCCGTCGGAAGGTGAACTATCGCTCGCCGATACACGTGAATACCGTCTTGGTTACCCATATACACGCTGCTCCAGTATTTGTCGCATACGTTTGCGCTCGTGCAAGTACTTAGGTGGGAGGTGTACCAACACGGTTGGGTGGATATACGTACCACCGAATGTGGGCATTCGTGTTTCATGTGAATTATGTGTATACGGGTCGTGCATTGCACGTGCATGGCCGAGCGTATAAGACTTAAAGCGGTTAAATAAATATGAGCTTTGCTACCGACCCGTAACTTCTCTTTCGCTGCATAAACTCATGGGGTGGGCTTGAATCATTATGTCTGATATTCGCATTCGTGGACACTGAGAGAAAACTGCAGTAGATCAGACTAAATTGGCGGTTACGGGTGGGGGAATGCAGATTTGATTATTTGTATTGATAATTGACTCGAATGGACTACAGCCTGTTTTCTTCAAATAGACGTTAATCAAATTATAATCAAATTGATCAGTCGAAACAACTAATTCTGCATTCCCCCATCTGTAAACGCCGATTTAATTCAATATACCATTTTTCTCTTAGTGTATAAATGTGCTGCGACGTTTCGGTCGTACGTGTACGAATTCGATTTTCGATCTTTGTCGTACTCGAAAAAAGCGTTGAATTATAGGAGTTAAATATAAAAAGCGTCGGCACGAATCTGCACGGAGAAAAAAAAGTAGCCAACAAAATAATTTTATCGAGTCAATTTGATAACCTAAAAAATATTTGTTAGATTATCCAAACGTTTAGGTCTGCCATCAAAGTTTTTCTGAAATCAACCAAAGAATTTTGCGATTCCAAAAAATCGTTTTGTCGACTCCTATTCATTCAAAATATTTTGTTAGCTTAATCGAGAGTTCTTTCAGTATGGGAATTTTTAATCGACCGGTATCAAATTGTCGAGATTACTGGACCTTTTGAATTTCCGAATACCCGAAGGTATAATTTTGCCGTCGCAAGTAATGCAGCCGTGCCAGAACCCTAAAACGTATTATATCCAACGAGCCGTTTTCGCGCTGGAGCCGTTCGAAGAACTTTGCTCGCGCGCACCCACGCACGCATTCAAACTCTGTAATTACTTAGCATCAGCGCGACGGGTCGTATCGCAAAAACACTACTTGGAAACGCCGGCGTCGGAGTTTGCCGTCGTCGACGTCCCATTATCCGACATCGTTCGTCGGCCAAAGCTGCCGTTCGATAAGCAAAAAAATGCCTCGATTACAAATCACTCCGCGCGTTCGGGTCGAAGCGATGAGGCGCGCATTCGGCGTCTGTCGCTCCCTCCCGTCGCACACGAACGAGCGAGAGGAGCCCGGCTCTCGATCTCTTCGTACAGCGAGAGCGAGGAATAAGTACGGAGAACAAACGCAAAGCCGGCTGCCTCCTCGTAAAACGACCTACATACGACCCGATGCATATATCGCCAACGTACCCGCGTCTGCTTTTCGCGTACATGTATCTACTTCGCCCGCGGATGGAATACTACTCTCCTAGCGTTTTCCATTTTACGACGCACCGAAGTTTCGCTCCGCGGTATTTCCGAAGCGCGCAGCGGTCACTGCACGCGGAGAGAAGAAGAAGAAGAAGCGTTTATTAGGCTGTAGGGCAAACCCTCTAAGAGCTAACGAAGAAAGGTACAACCAGAAATAGTAAAAAATAGATAAATAAGTAAGTAAGTAAATAAGAAATTAAATAAGTAAGTGAGTAAGAAATTACATAAGTAAGTACGTAGATAAGTACATAGATAGTAGGTAGCATAGAAAGTCGTAATAAGAGAGGGAGAAAAAGAGAGAGAGAGAGGGAGCGACGCGCGGTTCTCGTAAATAAATGCGTGAAAAAAAAATACGGCGAGGGAATTCGGTGAGAGGGTCGGAGGGAGAGAAAGCAGAGTGCGGAAATGAAGGGAGGAACCGTTTGGAACGTTCATCAGCCCTCGAGGATCCGGTTGACCGATATGAAATTCCACTTTGAGACTAGTATTTGGCGAGCGCGCGAGAGGGCAAAGAAAACGCGGTGTACAGGCGCCGGCATTTGGTGTGGTGGAACGAGGGGGTTGCTCGGTGGATCGATCCATCGCCATTTTTTTCTCCTTCCGTCCCGGCGCGTGAGGTATGCAATAATGTGCGCAGCTGGGTCAGGGAATAAAGAGAACATCGATAACGAGAGAGGAATAATGGACTGTCTGGTGGTATAAAGCGCAAATAGGTCGATACGTCGCTGTTACGATTCTTACGAGCGCGTGGATGAGCACTTCTTTGGGTTAATATGATGCAATGATGGCAGTATCAAGTATTCCGAATGATGGTATTATATGATAATAGTGGTATTCTAAATAATGATTCAACATCGTGATAATATCTTTGATAATTCGAATTGAAATATAATTTGGTTTTTAAACAAATTTTTTATCGCAGTCTCGAACAATGTGGGCAAAATTATCAACTCCGTATTTTTCATTTTTCATTTTCGGCTTTAACGGAGATGGAAAACAACATTTTTAAATGCAGCTACGACATCGTGCTGTGAGTCTATCTCTGTCACACTCGCAACTTGTCACAAATGCGTCTCTCTGGCGTTTCGATGACGCAACGATATTGTAGAGAGGAACGCATTTATAACTGCGAATAATTATTTTTTCGGATATTTTCCTTGTCGTGTGATATCGAATACGTGTGCAGATTACAAATTTAATTTAGACTTAAGTTACTGTCTTTGATTCCAGTGCTGTGGTATACATAAAATAGGGTGGTCGAGCGATCGATTCCAGAAATTTTGATTTTTGATTAAATGTTATTAAGGGTTATTCAACTTATCGAAATTTTTTCAATTTTTCGTAAAAATAAAAATCTCGGTACTCAAACTCTCGTCCACCGTATCAAACGTATTGTTTCGTGCCGACTTCGAAAATCGTGGATCTATTGAGGAAATCTCAAAGAAATATCGAGATATCAATGATTTTTCGCAAAAAAAAAATGATTCTTTTCGTACGTAAAATCAGGATTCTCTAATTCGAATAGACATTGGATTCCCATTGTACGTATAAAAAATTCATGTTTTTGCTAAAGCCCTGCAAAACATAAATTCAGTACGACGTACAGACGAGCCTCTCTGATAAAAAATGTATACCGATGCCCAAACTGTATCCGGAGGAGACGGATTTCAGGACTAATTGGATATCATTTCCCCTCGGTGAAAAATTAAAATTAAAAATGGCGGGAGAACTTTGCGGAGGGGAAAAAAGCTGAGCGCGAAAGTTTCGAAATTAATAAACGACAGGGTCGCTAATTTCTTTCAGCGATCTCGATGTACATATACGACCTACACTCTTATGTCCGTGACGGTGTAGCCATTAATTAATACCCGTATCAACCTCTAATTTCCACGCTACGCCACGCCGCGTTGGTAATTGAGAAACTTTCTAACCTCGAATTATTACTCTGCCTGCGCTGAACGAACTCGCGGGGAATACGCGGATATATCGACGATCGATCGCGTCGTAGCTGCACGCCGTTTCCCTTGATCTTTTCGAAAAACAGTACAACGTCGGTAGAGAGAGCCTTCCGGTCGACCGGGCAAATTCCGCGGCCGGAGAAAATTGCGAAACTAAATTATCGATCGAAAGAACCTCTCACAGTCGTCGACGGTTACGTTGTTGCAGTGGTCCAAGGGGGGGGGGGGCAATTTTTTTCCTGGGAAAATTGGCTTTCCTCGAACAAACGAGATCCAGCCATTTAATTATCGCCATTTCGCGTTGTACCGTTTCAGCTTCGTCATTGTCGTGATAATAGTCACGCGAGGCAGAACGGAGCGACTCGTCTCGAGTGAGCTTCGGGCATGCGTCATCGAGGGGTACGTCGAACCCTTCGGGAATAATTTCACGGCGACAACGGTGATCGACAACCGCGCGAAGCCGAGCATTTTTATCAGCCAGTTTCCGTTCGTTGTTAGTCGCGTCTAGTTCCCAGGAGCCGGGAAATTGTGACGTAACGGAAGATGGAACGTCCCGGCGCGGAAATAATTTCGCGACGTCGGCGTGATCGACAAGGAGCATCGCGCGAAACCGTCTAACGAAGACCGTCATTCTTGTCGATACGTTGTCGCGTTATTGACGCAATTTTTATAACTTGGAAAGATAAAATGGAGAAAATAGCTACTTCAATTTATAACTACTACTCCAATTGAGCGTAATGCAAGCCAATTTATTCGGTATTCATTAAAAATTCCATGGGACGACGAGCTCTCTATAAACATATAAAATAAAATAACACCGTTAAAGAGCATTCTTCCATACAGTACTCTCTCGATACTTTTACGTACCACTTATCGAACCTTCGGTCGTCCGAAATAATGCCACTTCAAATTTGTTGAGCTTCCGAAATAATCTCGATATCATCTCGTGGTTCGACGCGGGACACCCTGAAATACCACGTGAAGCGTCCCCTCTCCTCCTCAATATTTACTGAAGGATTATGGGATCTTCAGTCGTCCGAAATATTGCAACTTCGATTTTTGTGAACTTCCGAAATAACGTCAATATTATCTCGTGGCTCAAAAGAAAGCGCGACTCGTGGATACATAAATACAAATAAAGCGCTGAGCCTAAGTACGCTCGGGTGAGAGAAGCCTTATTTCTTCCCTCGCAAGATCCGTCGGTGGAAAAGTATCGAGAGAGTACTGTATTACGGTAAGGTACACGACACGATACACTCGTACGCCCGTCGTGGCTGTTTTGAAGCTATGCACTGGTATAGCTTTGCGCGCGATAGTTCGTTAAATTGCCGCGGCAATCGTTGCATCCTGTACGAGAAATAGCATCGATACGATCGCATCAGCGGTCCATCGCAGTGTCAGCCTTCGTCAGCCCGCGGGTACGGGGTGTTCCGTCTAACGCCTAATACAAACGCGCGTAGCAACGCGCTATTGCGCTCGGCCCGACGAACGAACGGGGTCAGACCACTGCGGCATTTCGCATCAGTTACACGACGGGGGTAGAAATTCGCAAAATTAGACCTCCCCGTTTTCGAGGGCAACGTTATTCTCAGTGCCGCGTCTCTCCGCGTAGCATGGCCGTTCGACGTGGAGCTCCAGAGGAGTTCAATTGAAGCCCGGCAACGAGTTTCCGCCGCTTTCGACTTCCCTTTTCGCAAAACTCCGACGAAGAGCAAGTACCGCGCGGTAAGCTGCAAAAGTTGGCGAAGATGGCGATAGGTGGATAGGTACCGCCGCGCCGGCGGCCGTGAGAAGAGGTGCGCCTCTCTCGGCTGGTGCAGCGCGGCAGAGTAACCCGGTGAATTATTATCCGGTGAATTATTCTTCCGAATATAAGGCGGAGCGCGAATAGAATGCGAAAATACCAACCGGTGCGGACGAGCGGTGGCCGTTCCGCAAGGAGCCGCGCAGCGCGCGCGCTCAGGAGCTATATCGTGCATTATGCGCGGCGTTTGTACGTAGAATTATTAATGTATTCTCACCGGGGCGAAACGAGCGCCTCTTCAACTCCGAGAGCAAACGAGGTTATATCCTTTGCCTCTCGGACCATCGATTGCAACAACTGGGTTTCTTTTTTCTCGCGTCGACGCTACGGAAGCTTTCATTAATCAAGAGTGTTTTTTAACGTCGTCCGCTCCGAGTCAAAACAAAGGCGAGCAGAGTTCCCTGTTTTATATGACTCGAAGAGATGGAAAGAGGGGCAGGAGGGAGAGAGAGAGAGAACACCCGTCAGCCATCTCGGGAGAGTCGCGGGCACAATGCCGTTTACGCATTTAATCCTTCAGCCGGTCCCTTTCTGCCTCCGGCGCGATCCCCTTTCTCATATAAATCTTTAATGGACATTCCGGAACGTCTCTCGTCTCCGCTCGCTCGACGAACGAGATAATTGCTGGGCGATGTCGCGGGATCGGGATTACGTGTTTCGATATTAATGAAATTTCGCCGAGAGTATCGCGTTTCGGCGCACGGATTTGTATTGCACGCGATTTCGATATGCGATCGCGTGTATGCATCGACTTGGAAAGACGTAACTGCAGCGAAGAGAGCAAAACGAAAGCAGTGTGGAATGTCGGAGGGGCTGTTGCATCTGCACAGACATTGCGAATATCAATACCTAAGGTTAATGCACCAGTGGTCAAATGATTAAGTCCAGTATCCGGACATCCATCAGGGTATCTAGCAGAATGGGAATTTGAAATTCCCTGACTTTTCCAGGATTTCCAGGCCGACAACCCGAATTACGTGAAAGTTGTTCTAGACTTCAGAAAAATATCCAGAAAAATTTCAGGATTCCCTGACATTTCCTTGATTTTTCCGGAAATATCAAATTCCCTGACAATTCCAGGTTTCCCAGATTTCTCTGGCCGTAGACACCCGCCCGTAAAAATATATAATATGTAGCAGATTTTGTCGAGTGTTCTCATCAGAAGGAATTTATTATGAGCGTTTCTAATTTATTGAATATTCTTCCCCAGCAATTGATTCTTTTTACCATATTCAATCATTTATGTTATACGTAGATATGTCCAGATATGTGGACGTGTCCAGCCATTGGTGCTTTCACCTTATATATCGCAAATATATAGCGATGTCTGGTATACGCGTGAAGCGGCCACGACTGAAAAGGGTTTCCGTCGCTTTCGAATAAAATTTTCGAGACGCTAATGATATTCCTGGAGACTTTCATTCGTCGTCGCCGACTTCGCTGCACGAGCGAGATGAATACCATTGTCGGAGCTTCCGAGCGGAAGGATAAAAAGGGTTCGGGCGACAAGGATCCTCGATTTTAATGGAACGAGCTCTATCAATGTTTCAGAGGACTTCCGAAAATGTTCGCGAAACGAAGTACGTCGCGTCGAGGGAAAAAAATTCCTTAATTCGAATAAGTACCTATACCGAATAATAACGACCCCTCCGATATCTCCTAACAGACCCTCGAAACGGTCTCCCCGCTTACACCGAATTCATCCACCTGCGTATCCCCTCCGATTCACAGGCACATACTTCATTCGCTCCGCTCGTTATGTAGCCGCCCCGTTTCGCCGGCCATACATACATACATATAAAATCCTCCGGTATCATCCCCTGAAATATCGCTGCTTTCTAGCAATAACTCGAATACGAAAGAAAAAAAACGTCTTCGTGCCGTTACACGCGGAAAGACCCGAGGGATTCGAACGGACGAGGTCAAGGGTCGAGAGAGCCGTCCGCTGCATAATGTACGATTTATCGGGTCTCGCTCAAAATCAATGGACCGGCGCGGCGCGTAATTCTAGCGCCCGAGCTCTTATAATGCGCGGTACAATTTTCATGCCCGACGAACGCGCGGCGCGTGAGACGAATACATTCCGCCCCCGCACGTACCGCGCGTATAGACATACGTGCCGCTTATCGAACTCCTGGAAACGATCTCACGTCCCGGACAAATTTCATTTGCATCTAGTCGCCATTATTTCGTCGGGGAAGAATCGCCGGGTGCGCGAGCCACCCTCTCCACCCCTTTTCGTGTTCGCGCCAAGCGGCACGATTGAATCTTCGATGCTGGGAATTCAATCGGTCGCTCTCGGTGCAGCGCTCGTCGCTGCAGTAGCTCTCCGCGGCGGCGCGGCGGTCTGTTCGATTTGATCTTATTTCCGAGAACCGCGGCGCGCGGTGGGATTAGGGGAGGAAAGAGCGTGAGTGGGAAGAGGGAGACAGATCGAAGGCTGCAGTTTTTGCGGTGCACACGCGTGTAATCCCTCTCTTGGAACACCCTCGGTCGGATTGCCAGGCCGATTGTGACGCTCTCGGGGCTTTTACAATTCCATCGACAACTCGGGGAACTTTGAATGAGACAGTTTTACGAGCTCGCGCTGATCCGCGGCACTTCGCGCGTGTGTGTATATATTTATGAAGTATACGGACGCGTACATGCCGAATATATAGTGCACCTACGCGCACGGGATTACAGTTGCGAATATATCTCTGGTATATAATCTACCTTTGGTATATATATATATATATATATATATACGCGTACTGTGTGTACCACGCGATAGTACCTTGGTGTTCTCCACCGCAGTGGATCGTGTTCTCCTCGCAACTGTAACGGGGATAAGTACGGCGCACGCGTTGTACGCTGGAAGGCACGCGGATACAAAGTATAGTTAACCGAACGATCGAGCAGCAACGTTGCCGTCCACGTATAGTTATACGCGGCTGCTATGCGTACGCTACTCTCGTATCGTTCGCTTGGCGAACCCAAGCTCGGACGTTATCATGTCTGGCATTAACTGTGGATTAGGTCCTTCTTAAGAGTCTCGTTTAAGCTCGCGGCTTAGCACGCGAGAGTGTCTAATTTACGAGACGGGGATTACAAGTTTGTGTGTACATAATTACGTTAGCCCTCCCGCCGTTTCTAGCTGGGCAATTTCTTCCTCTTTTCGTTCTCCCGCTTCCGTCCCACTCTCTCTCTCTCTTTCTCATATCTAAATTGAGTAATCTCCTTTACTGAAGTTTCCTTTTTTTACGCGTTAGGCGAGGGCGAAAGCCTGTTGGAGTGGAGGATCCAGCGTTGGAGGGCGCGAGAAATCTTTCGTAAAGGAGTGTGATTATCAGGGGGAGGAAAAAAAACACTACACGCGAAAGACCGTGTTCGCAATTATTACCGTTATCTCATACTCGGCGGATGAAAAATCGATTTACCGCGCCGAATATTATTGATGAGGAAAAACCATCAGGATTCTACAGTACGAATTCGCGACGCATACCAACACAAGGTGGAAACGACGGTTCGCGGTCGCCAAATCTTCCCCTCCCCTCTGACAAAAAAAAATATATCACCACCGGCGCGCGAACCACTCGACCGTGCGACGCGTCGCTCCATATGCAAAACGGCTGTATCGCGAAACTGTTAAACTCCGAGGAGATTAAATTCAAATTTCCGGCAGCCAGCGCGCGCAGAGGATCATCACGAATACCTTATCGTGGGTGAAACAGGCCTAAACTTTCGGCGAGAGAGCTCCGCGCATTGTTATACGCGCCACGAGACGCACCATCGGGCTCCGACCAAGTTACCCTCACGAATTATGAATAAATATGAGATGTTACTTAATTAAAAGTTTCCCATCTGCGCGACGTGCTCCGGCGGAAGTACACGGCGCGAGGAAGGAATTCGAGGAAATCTCCGTTCGAAGCGGAAGAAAAGTATACACGTACACACAGTCGGGAGAACGCGTCTGCAATTAAACCGTCGGACCTTTCAGGCGAAATCGGGATTTCTCGTCCCACGATTGCGAGAGTTTCGCCGCGCCGGGATTCACTCGCTTCCGGCGAATCGCGACAACGTCAAAGGGGACTGCGCGCGCGCGGTGCTCGGCAGGACGCGCTCGTGTTTACTCCGCGCGATACACCAAGCCGCGACGCCGAAATCGGGTCATGTAAACTCGACCTGACGCGCCGTGGCGCCCGCGCGTTTTCTCCGTCGGCCGTGGAATTTCATCACGGGGACACTTACAGGGTTGATACACTTAGAGACCCGTACATGACGGTGCCGCGTGTCGGCGGCGGATGGGAAAGCGGCGACTCTCTCGCCGAGAAATTCTTGATATTCGACGGCGGCACGTTTGCGAGGGCGTCTGCGTTGCGCAACGCGGAGGGTTACGTGGGCAAAAACGATCCGGGCCACAAAAATGGGCAGTAAAGTGCCGTGTAAGAAATGGGTAGTAGTAAAATGGGTAGGTGTGCGGGCTGTAAAAGTGTACTATGAGGGCGTGAAGTATAAACATTCTATCTCGCGCACACATTTTCCCGTGTGAAGAACTCCGAGAGGAGTTTTCGCTTTTGGCGACGCGTTGTGGAATTTTAAAACGTGGTGATCAATATCTTCGAAGAGAGACCGCGAGAAGTTCTTCAGAGGTCTACATGGTCACGACGATTGTTCGTCGGTGGGTTATGAATATCGTGAACGATATTAGAAGCTGCTGCGTTCAAAAAAGTTCCGAGCGGCTTATCGCGTTTGGCCTCTATGCGTCACTATGGCGTGACACTCGCGGAAATACTTCGGAAATTGAAAAAGTTCGATATTTATTGTGCGCGGCATTTCGTTGTACGGTTTTCGCTCGAAATTCGTACAATCTCCGGTATTGCGGTATAAAGATGCAGTATTTCGTAGTTGGGGGATTCCCGTCGTTATGAATCCGATTTGCTCCCCTTTTATATCCGGCTTGATCACCGGACTCGGAGAACGATTCCACGATGAGAGGCAAATGCAAAGTCTTCGGTCGGACGGAATGGAAAAGAGAAGCGACGAAAAAATGAGCGATATGCAATCGCGTTGGGAGAATTCTGATCGGTTCAGCGCGCCTCGGTCTCTCGCAGATATACAAAGCTTTGATGGAGCACGAGAATTTTTGAATTCAGCATATAAATAGCACATAATTCTGGTGTGTATAAAAACTCATTTCGTTTTAACCCGTCAGCACGCGCGTTTAGAAAGCGATATTATTCGTTAATTTCAAATTTTGTCTATCTTCATGAAAATATATTCTACTTTGTCACTCTGATAGGTATGTGCCAGTTTGATAATTTCATAAAAAGATATTAATTATTACTCCGAACCTCATGTTGCGCCGTGAAAGTTTCTCTCATCACGCACCTACATTCAGCTGGAAAAAAATTTACGTTCGACTCGTCGTTCGCTGACGTTCGGTTATCTTCGGCCCACAGCTACGTTGCGCACACTCGTGTATGTAATTCATGTCATGACTTGTACTTTTAATAAATAAAATATTTGAAAATAATATATTCGCGTGATTTATAATATATTTACTCGATCGTGCATTCACTTATTAATTGATTTCCGAATCTCAGACGACACGAATGCGTGCGCGCACCTCGATGAGAGAGACTCTCATCACGCGCCTACCCTAACGGGGGTGCTAGCTTTACATATCTCTCGAAGTATGCGAAGCTGGCAACCCTACTAAAACGAAATTAATTTTTACACACATTAGAATGATGTGCTATTTATGTGCCGATTATGTGCTAACAATTCCGAATTTTTGCACTCCTTCCAATTACCGAGAAAAGCAATTTTTATAGTAAGGGTGCCGGCTTAACGTCAAGCCAGCACCCCCGCTATAAAAATTAATCTTCGCGCGAGGACTTCCGATCCTTTTCCCCCCCGTTCATTCCCCCGTTTCATTCGGATGTCGGCTGTAACGTGCAGCTTTTATTTGTAGGCAGTGCCGCAAAGTGGACCCCTCTCACGAGAGTTCTAAAAATGTATTCTACTTTTTATATTACAGACCAATTGGTCGACTTGCAATGCTTAAAGAAAGAAATTAAAATTTTCCGCCTCCCCGCATCGCGCCGCTTCTCATTCCGAGAGCGCGTCCAGTGCAGGCGCAGATGCGGGGGATACGCGATATTCTCGGACGGATCGCGCCGCGCGACGCGCGCACAATTCAAAGCCGTTTGCACCGCCGCCGGAATCCCTGGACCAATATATCAAGAGGGGAGCTGACACTTTTAAATGCCGGGCAGGACGGGCCGGCGGCGGTTCGGAGAGTGTCTGCGGTTATTCAAAAATTAATCGCCCGACCCGTTCGAATAATCATAGGCCGTCGCGAGAGGTACGACGAGACGAGCGAATCGCGCGGATCGATTAATAATAACAGTCCAGTCGCGCCTCGCGTTAACGGAATCGTGATTGAACGAGCTCGATGAATGTTTCATTCGCACCGCTCCGAACAATGTCCCCGATGGTCGGGACTGCGCGCGACCACCTCCGAGGATACCCGAGGATCCGGCATGTCGCGCGTTGGCGCAATTCCGGCGACCGCAAATAGTCGGCGCGTCCGTTCGAACGCGTCCTCGCGTATTTACCGTGAAAAGCGGCGCGAGAAACCGCGGGAGACAGATATGTATTGCGCGGATACGGGTCGTTGAGTACACGAGTGGCTCGGAATTGGAGCGAGTGCAAAATGTATTTTACATATTTTCGAGAGGATTGCATTCTCTCGTTGCTATGGTCGGATACTGTATCTTCGTTTGAAGAACTGTATACATGGAGAGAAGTTATTTTCGCGCCTAATTTGTAACGATTTTTTCATAAATATAAAGGCATGCCTATTGTTCCCCACTGTCGTACATTTTTTATAACGCGTTGTTTTTCATTACAATTCAATCGCAGTATCTTGCCAATCGATGTCCATCGCTCCAGTTCCAGTTTTGAACGATTTTCTTCCCGCTTCACTCGCGACGAACAAAATACATCGCTCAAAATTAGTTGATCGAAAATCATTTCGCACAATCAACATCCATCCGTCGAGCTATCGAGCTCCCGTCAATCATGTACGTCATCGCTTTCATCCCGAAAAAAAGAGCTTTTTAGCAGAATTACCCGAAATTTGCTCGCGGGGTTACGATATACAGGTAGCCGTACGATTGCGTAATTTTCGACTCGATCCATTTTTGTTCCGAGCCACTCGTACCTACACCCAGCTGTGTATATAGATTCGCTGCAAACACGTTCGACAGCGAAAATAAATATGCCGGGGAGCGTCGAGCCCGAAGAAATTACATAGCAGTCGCATCGAGCGTTGGAACCTGTCGAGCATTACCGTGCAATTTTCGACGCTCGATGCGACTGCAAGTTTTTTTCCGCGTCCCCTCTCCGAATCGATCGAGCGCGGGTGTCGCGCGACGCCGAGGTCGCGCCTTCTCGTAAGACCATCCACATATCCGCCGCGCGAAAATCGGACGAGGGGAATTAACCCTCCGTTTTTATTTACTAATTGTTGGAAAACTATTAGAGCCACACCATTGTCGCTTTGTGACATCTCAGAGGGATCTTCTAAAAATGGTTTACTTGAGTCTTATATCCCGGTTTTTTATTTTTAAAATTTGTTTAAATAATGTTGTAAATTATTTATTTTTGATCATTGTGTATATCGCAGAAATGGAAGCTATTGTTGATAATTTAATTTAATTTTAAATGCGTTACGATTAAAAAAAAATAAGATATTTACTGATATGGGTCTGACAGGGCGACTAAAGGCGTCTCATCAGCTGACGCGCCTAACGGAAGGTTAAGGATATCGAGCGAGACAGACGCGGCGGCGTCCGTTTCGCGACGATCTTGGGTGTCCGCGATCGGGACCGATACGACGAGCGGAATTAGAGGCTTACCTTTGCGGATACCGGCGGGACTGGGGGTGGCCAGGGCGAGCAAGGCAAGGGCGAACAATCCCCACCCCCATCCCCAACCCCCGGCTACCAACACAGCCATCACTTCGCCCCACCCCCGGGAGACTCTGTCAATCCTCCTCCTCCTCCTCTTCTTCCAGCCTCATTTGCGGCGACCACCTGCACACGCGACAATGCATTTTCATAACACCGAGGCACTCGCTCCGCCGCGCTCGCCGTAACGAACGACATCAAACGATGACGATGACGGTGAATGTGATATCTAGTCATGCGGTGTAATGATATCGATTACGCGAAGCCCGTGACTACGGTGCAAAGTGGGGGTGGGAATTTGTTTATCGAGGAGTCGCGATCGTATTTTGTGACGGGGCTGGAAGAAAAGTTGAGAAGTGAGAGAAATTTGTGGGCGCGGGTAGACAGTTTCTTTTAAACGAAAGTCGAAATTAAGAAAAGTGCATGGAGAAAAATGAAGTTGAAATGAGAAACATCGGATGCCTGAATCCTGGCACTACAGCGTTTTGTACGGCGCTACGTATCGCTTTGTATGGCGCTGTAGTGACCACTCAAAATTATGAAAAATATTGCAGTACAGAATAGCATTTCATTCTCTACGTATATAGCGAGCATTAATCCGATGTGGTAAATTTTAAGCTAATTTGGCATTTTGCAATTCAGTCATCGTAGCATTATTTGTAGTACAGTCCTTGATGTTCTTTGTAATATAACTAATTGACATTTTTTCATGATACCGCCAAAAGGCGGTTTTTACAATATAGCATTTATCTCGGTACAACCTTCCAAATTCTTTGAAAATATACGATATTGTATTAAAGCTTGCTATACGCCGAAAATGAAATGCTATTCTATATGATAATATTTTTCATAGTTTTGAGCTCTTGCTACAGTGTAATACGGAGCGCATGTATAGTGCCATACAAAGGGCGCATCGTGCCGGAATTCGGGCATCCAGTGCTCGTCATTTTGACGTCATTTTTCTCCGTGTATGCACTGAGGGAAAAAGTCTAGTTTAATACGAACCTATAATGTACACATTTATTTGAGATAAATAGTAATTTATTCACATCGAACAAAAGTCTATTAGAATTTGATAAATGTTTTGCATATCTTTTTAATCGAGCATGAACCTAGTAGAGCATTTATTCAATTCAAATAGATTTTTGTTCGATGTGAATAAATTCCTATTCACCTCAAATAAATCTATTCTATTAGGTTCGTATTCAACTAGACCTTTTACCCGGGTGTGATTACCAGGTCGAATTCTTATTTTATGACTAATCGGGTATATTCAAGACGATTATGAAAAAGGACAAAAATTAATGAATCGAATTTGGAATCCACTGAGAGATCCGACGAAGATGCGACGAACGGTTTTTATCGCTAATGAATATTTATCCCTTTCGGTAACGCGTTTCATTCGATCCGAGTGTTGCAGGTATATCTGTACATATTCACGACCATCCGTTATGTAGGAATGCTCTTCATTGAACCCGTCAACCGGCTCCGATTTGAAATCATTAATTTCATCCCGAATTTCGGACCCGCTCGGCTCCAATCGCCCGCTAACCAGGGAATAAACGTTTAATCCGATAAATCTCTACCTTTTCAATTCAACCGTTTATTTGGACGGAGATGCGCTGAAAAATTTCCATTGCTCTTAACCACCGTCCCACGAGGAATTACGCTGATTGCAAAAATTCGGTTCGACGTGAAGCACCTGCAACTCTTCCGAGAATGTCGTTTTTCCTCCTTGATCGCGACGAATTTAAAAAAACAAGACGACTAAATATTCCCTCGGTATTTTTTAGAAGCGAGTTTACCCCCCGAAGCTTCGGTGCCCGCGCGACGAATAAAATATTCCCGACGAATATACAGGGTGATTCGAAATGGGCGCACTTCCTCTCGTAGAGAGATTCTTCGCAAAAAACTGAACCGAAAGTTCCTGTACAAAATTTTTGTGCTCCGCACAAATTTGGTGAATTTTTTTACGACTCAGGTGGTGCTTTTCGAATATTAGGGTGCCTTCCGCCGCTCCGATGATTGATTTCAAAATTCTAGGCTGCAGAGGAGGCACGCTGGAATAACTACTGCGAGTTTCGCTGCCGTCTAAAATCTTGTCCCTTGAATCTGACTTTGGATTGGATATTTTCGAACTGGATTATCTTGTAAACTAGGCGGAGCACAACAATTTTGTACAGGAACTTTCGGTTCAGTTGTTTGCGAAGAATCTCTCTACGAGAGGAAGTGCGCCCATTTCGAATCACCCTGTATAAAGAAAGAAGAAGTGGAACGCTCCGCGTTTCACGCTCGCGCGCGACACACTCGTTGCACCCTTGAGCTTCATCAATTCCTGTCTTGTACGCGCGGGAGAAGGGCTTTTGTTACTGCACGGCGCGCGCTGCAATCTCCCATCTCGCTCGTAAATGCGAACTCGTATACCTTCCACCGAACGACTCTTCGACGTTATTCAATTACCGCGCGACAGAATTTTTTACGGCCGAGCGATTAGAGACGGATCGACGGCCCCGTTTAATCGACTTCGGGGAACGTAAAAGTTCCATCGATCGAGACTTCCCTTCCGGTTTAATGCGAGCGCTCTAATTGTTATTTACGCGACGGAAGGAAATGTCGGGAATCTCGCGGATGACCGGGGCGGAAAGATGAGTTCACAGGGAGAGAGAAGAAGAAGAAGAAGAAGAAGAAGAAGAAGAATTTATTAAGCTCTAGGGTAAGCCCTCTAAGAGTTAATGAGGAGAGATACAATAATAATATAATGATAACAATAATAACAAAGTAGAGAGAATAATAATAATAATAATAATAATAATAATAATAATAATAATAATAATAATAATAATAATAATAATAATAATAATAATAATAATAATAATAATAATAATAAAGAAGATGGTGATGATGATGGCGATGATTGATGCGATCAATAAGAATAACAAAGAAACGCAAAGAGATGAGGAAATAAGTCAATAATTAAGTAATTAAGTCAGTAAGCAAGTAAGCAAATGAGCAAGTGAATAGGTGACTAGACATATAGAAAAAGATCAAACTAGTCCTCGGACAGCAGCCAGAGAAAAATATTTTTTTTTTGAGAGCAGAGAGAGAGAGAAAGAGGAGAAGAGGGAAGGTTTCTTCATTCGACAGGCTCTCGAGTTTATCTCGTTTCATCCGTTCCATTCAAATTCCCCTTTTGACGGACGTCTCCCGCGTTGGTTCACGCGTCGGTATGAAGATTTCTGCTCGGCGGGGATTTCTCCTTTCCGTTCAACGATCTCCTTTCTTATTCACGCACCCCTTCGCCCTCTCCTTTCGGTCACCTCGTCCCGCGGTTCGCCCCGTTATTCCGCATAACACTCGTTATCGTGCATTCACGAAAACTTCTTTTTTGCCACCCGCTACCAATCCTCGCCGGCTACCGAACTCTCGATACATTTTCCCGCAGGCGAGCGCGCGCGTAGCTACAGCCGCACGCGAGTACCGGGTCCGGCCGCGCCATCCGTCCGAGAATCGACGCAGACCGAGGAAACGGAAGAAAGGAAAATATTGCCGATCGGGCATTTATGTACGCGGAGAAATCGTGCTCGCCGGGCTCTCGACTCGATAGATTCGGCTTTGACGCTGCAGCGGAACGTTCGGTTCCCGTTTTCCGCCGCGACGGAACGAGGTTGCTCGACGGAGGGAAACGGGGGCTTTCGGAGAATACCTCACTCCCGTCAATTCGAGAGCTGGTTTCATCGAGGACGCTCTACGGAAAGACCGATAGCAGTAAATTTTACCGCATTTACAATAAAAGAGTTACGCGTAAGGGTTTTTGGATGTTCTTGCTGTGCCAAAGAACAGTTTTTCTTTAGAAACTAATAAATTGTCATGTATTACGATTTAATATTTTCAAGAGAAAAATTACCGCAGCGTACTGTAAGAACATTCGAAAAGCCTGATGTATACCTCTTTTATTGTATAATAAATACGAAAACATTTACCGGTATCGGACTTTTCACGCCACGAGGGGAAAAAAGGAAATTTTCTTATCCTTCGTACGCGTGATATTGATTCGTCGAATTTTTGCTCCAAATTTCGAGACATCTCGCGATATTTCGCCATCGCCGAAACTGACAATTTGCACGAGATAGGTGCGCTCTTTCGAACGGGCCGAGCGTACCGAGCCGTCCGATATTTCCAAGGAAGAAACGTCGACCAGACGGATCTATCAATAACGAACAATGTATACTTCGATTCGCGTCCGCCGTATCCATCATCCCCTCTCCCCCGCGCAGTTTCAATTCCCTTCACGCGTGTGCGGGTCATCCGCGTTTTCACCTTGCGGCGAGAAAAGTTCTCCCCCCACTCAATTTCCTCCCTTTATTCACGCATAATTTCTCGCCGGCGCGCGTTACTCACCGCGACACCCGTTATACCTCGCGTCCCCTTGATAAAGCCGCGCGCGAAGCTTTTCTTCCCTCTCCCCCGTTCATCGGCGCGGTGACTTATGAAAAAGTAAATTGGAAACGTAACGTCGAGAACCGAGTGCTTTGCCGCTTCTGATGTCGACATCCGCACGCGCGCGCGCGAAGAACAAACTTTCGACTTGAAAATGTAAAGAGTTTGTGCGGTACGCTTGCAGCGGGCGAGAGAGAGGCGAGAAAAGAGCGGTTTGGCAACTAGCACACTCGCGAGTAACCGGCTGTTCGCTCGCTCCGGCACTGGGAAAATTGATATTTCGAAATGTAGCGATCGATCCCAGAAAGTATGGGGAAAAAACTCCAGGTAAGAAATCTAGTGATGGCGCGGTTATGAATTTGTTAAATATTGTACACGGAAAAATAGCAGTGATTCTTAATCCATCCATCCAGTAGCGCTGAGACTCGGGCTCGTCCTCAAAAATGTATACGGAGAAGACGTTTTTATTTACCGTTGTAAGCAGTACACATAGAACGGATTCCTCTGTACAAATTCTTGAAAAGGAGCTCAAATCTCAGCGCTCTACCGGATGAAGCAGTCAAAATTGCCGGTTCTCTTTTCCGCGTACTGTATACAATTTACTTCTGTCACATACGTAAACTTAAATCCTCTACAGTCCTGTGCAGTACATATCAAATGAGGTTAAACTTACTCGCCAAGGAAGAAACTTAAATCACTATTATATCTCATCATCTATGAGCTTTTCGCTGATATCTGTATAACACTTTCTTGAAGATTACATTTTTATCTATATCAATGTAAGCCAAAAGCTCACAAATAATGAGATAACAGTGATTAAAGTTTTTTTTTCCTGGCGAGTAAGTTTAGCTTTATATGATACAAGTCCTGTACAATATAGTATTTAACCGAATTCATAACTGTCGCAATTCTAGATTTCTTATCTGGAAATTTTCCTCATACCTTCTAAGTGTAAAAGTCCTCTGTCAGTTTTAGGGACTTTGAAAATCCGTAGAAGAAACTTCTCGCGACGTTTGAGAATGATCTCGCTGTCGGCTGAATAGTGAAACTCGCTGGCATAGTAACGCCGAAGAATATATATAATTCCTGAATATCACGATTATTCAAATCAGAGAAAAAATGGATCACTACATCTATGAGTGGCATGTAGCACTCGCACGAAAGGTTAAAAGAAATATTCAATCGATGTTGGAAAAGCGGTTCGCTATCGCATCATCCGCGCTCTGAGTAACAACGATCTGTAATAACAAGATATCGCAATGAAATATACTGGAATTTATCGGAAATTATCTCGCATTCTCCGTAAGCATATAATATGTCTAATCTGGCTGAAAGTTTCAGTGTCCGTCAAATCGATTTCAAACATTTTCAGTCATGACACTTATCTGCTTCAATTTTAAAAATCCATTAATAAGTTTTTAGTCATAATACTTTATGAAAACCTACTTCCGACTTGTAAAAAAGCATGCCGAATGGTTTCCAAATTATTTCGCTGCAAAAATATCATTAGAAATCAGTTGAGAACTTTTCGCGAACTTCTTTTAATACTGCCAACCGCAATGATGTCATTAACAGAGGACTCTTAACTGCTAAATTTTAAGACATCCTTTTTCTCAATATGAGTTTTCGAGTAAATCCGTGGGAACGCTCGCGCGGAGCTCCTGCAGGCACACGGGCGGCGCGCGGTCGTTGTTTTCTCAATAACGCTCGGTCGCCGCGCGCGTGAATGTCGAACGTAAGTGAAGAATGGTGTATCGATACGTGGGCGCGTTCCGTATATAAATATATCGCTCGAAGATATGTTTATCGCCGTTCGGCATCGCTTTGCCGATGAGAAATGGACGGACGGCTCGTCGTTCGTTCACAGATACTCCGAGCTCCGAGCGAAATGGATGCGTGTGTGTGTGTGTTTCCGGGTTTTTCTCTTTATAATTCTATCGAGATCGCGCGGAAGGTCGAGCCGGCAGAGGGTGGAGGCGGCTGACTAATTAGCGAAACCGAGGACGGTACGTGTGCTGCCACTGAATGCGGAGAGCCGGTTCGACCGGGAATATCCGCGAACTGCGCGGTTCCGTGTGATGTATGCGTTAACCAACTGTGCCTGATTAAGGGTAATTGGACTCGAATTTGGTTAAATCTAATTAGGACGCGGAGCCGCATTACCGATATAGGGGAAAACGAGTAGGTACGATTGGAATTGATCTCGGAGGATGCGAGAGTTACCGCGGGTAAAATATCCTTTGAAGAACAATAGTTTGAAATCCGTATCAGATCTTCTATAGACGTGATGATAAATCTACGAGGACCGTTCATAATTATTTCCCCGGTCGCAGATTTGCACGGGAAAGGGATCGGGAGAAATGGAAGAAGCTGCGGAGAGAGATGAGCGTCGTAGAAGCGATGGAAAAAATCGGAAACTGTGTGATAAACTAAGAAGATCCTAAACACGTTCTATACCGAAACACAACCATGTTCAACTATTCACCACAATGACAACACGTATAAATACAAACGTTGTACCTTCCCTCCTCCGACATACGAGCCACATATTCGCCGTCCGTCTCGCGGAAAGACGGCGCAAACTAAGGAAGTCGGTCAAAACCGTTCGCTACGAAACACTACGTATGCACATCCTACACAAAAAGGGTCAGAGAAACAGCGACAGATACGGCGAAAAGCGCGCACGAGGATATCTCCTTTTTACGAGGAGCACACAGAGCGGAGGGAGGTTCTACTTCTACCGAAGGGGGGGGGGGGGGTATTCAACGGAAGATCCGGAGAGAGATCCACTGACCCACTGACGACGAGCCGCAAAAACCCCTGGCACGGGACGACACGCGAATTTTCGATCGGATCCGTGACCCGGCGCGGTGGCACGGCGACGGCCCCGCGTGCAGTCGACTAGCAGCCCCAAAAGCGATCTGGTGCCCGCGAAAGCTCAGCGCGGCTGGCGCACGATCCGCGCGGTGGGTCGAAGCTCGCGCAAGCTCTCTGCTCTCGGGAGCCGAGAAGTCCGGTGTTGCTGGTATAGGTACGTACGGACGTGGACGGGCGCGCTGGCGCACTGGGAAAGAGACGGGGATATCCAGCGGAAACGGGAGCGAGGAGAACGAAGAGAGGTGAGGTAGGAAGGGAGGGAGAGAGAGAGAGGGCGAGCGACTGGTACGCAAGATGCTTGTTTATCAAATACATCCCCGAAGCCACGGTATAACGGATCCTCTTGACATTTTCGCGGGATGACTCGACGGCTCGCCAGACGGGGATGAGATCCGGTGAAATTGGATAATCGGGAGTTGGGTTAACAGATACATACCTAGAGAAAATGTGGCACTGTTGATTTCGGGATGAAGGGGCCTCGGGATGGCACCGATGGGACCGCGGAGGGCGATCGTTCGTCGGATACGACTCTGACCTTATACTATACGGCGGATCCTCTCGTCACTTTCGAGGGGTTCGCGCGGTCGGCCGGAAAAGTGGGATTATTGGCTAGAATCGGATAATTGAGGAGATACGCTCGCATCTCGATACGTACTTTCGCGGGAATCGCTGGAAGACTCGAGTCGTCCATCGAAATTCGATTCGGCGCGGAGAAAATTGGATGAAAAGCGTTGATCGGAGGTGGAAGAGAATCAGATCGGACGATAAAGCGTTCCGATAGGAGAACGCGCGATGAAAAACTTGGAACGAGAGTGAAATCTGAGTTCTAAAATTGAGTTTTAATTATTTCATTACTATTATTATGAACTCAATCTCTGCCGGTTTATCGCGGTTGAGTAACGTCAAATGTATATTTCTCGCGCACACATCCCTCGTGTACTCTCGACGCGCGAAGTGCTTTGTAAAATTACCGCGAATAATCGGCGATATTTCATTTCCCATTTTTCAACTTCGTCGAGCAAATTCTCTTTAACGAATAACATCGATTTTCGAAATTGTTATACATTATTCATTGTTGTTCGCCGTTCCCCGTTTCGTGCTCGCGAGTGCGAATCTACCGCAGCGCTGCAGGTTCGGCGACGAGAGGACGTGTAATAAAATTCATCGATGGAAAATTTGGAAAAACGGGAATACGCGACTGAGGGAAAAATGGTCGTGGCTTTTTGTTATTTATTTTAGCTACGAATCGAATGGAATCGTTACACACACACACACACACACACACACACACACACACAAAATTAAACGTGTTTTTGAATAGTCCTAAGAGCACGCTTATTCGATTACAACGAATATCGATTGGACATTTATACAAATATTATTGATTTAATTAAATATTATTTGGATTAAGGTATTTCAATGGTGACAGTCGTATTCAAATTTTTTGCTTCAGGACTTAGTGCAACTGATCACAAACTGTACTACGCACGAACGAAACTTTTGAGTAACTCTGTACTCTGAGCTCCTTGCTACACAGAGACCTCCTGTGTACAAATGTACCTCACACATATACACTGCCTGGCCCGATAATCGTGGCAACAGTGCTTCTCTCTCCTTAGAATACCGCTATGTGCCTGCCACTACGTGCCGTAGTGGGGGCTGCCGCGCCATGCCACTGGCTATCCCCTCTCCGGTAGCAAAAGTACTACTGAGTCCCATAGTCACAGGAGAGGGCTAAATCAGCTGGGCGCACTGTTGCCACATCATCGTTACTCGTCCCCACCACTTTGCAGTTTCAAGAAAAATCTCAGTTTTTAAGTTGTAATTTCTCTGAAACTATATGGCTCAGCACTTCCAGTTTTTGTGAACCTAATCCTACAATATCATTTTATTCGCCGTTAGTTTTTCTTTAACATTGTAAGATTGGTTCTGTAGTTATAGCTCAAAACGTCACTGAGGTACCGTCTTTCTACATGTTAGCCATTGAAAGTCAGTGTAGAAAATGCTACTTTGAATTAACATTTTCTTTTAAACTACATGGCTCAGCGATTTGAAATTTTGAGAATCAATGGGTAATATTTCAATCTCTTGATTGGCAAAATTTCATGAGATTCGTAAGAAGAACGCAAAACCATGGAAATACCTTAAATCGGTATTCGTTTGAATCGAATAAACGTGCTCTCAGCACAATCCAAAAACACGTTTATTTCGAAGGAGCAAACTTTTGTTTCAGAGGAAGCAGCTGTACCTGCTTTACTCAACGTGGTAAATCGTCGATTACTGAACGACCGTTCCGGAGTCTGCACTCCAGCTGCTGTCGCAATTTCTCGCCGACATACCGATACTTCCGAAAGTACTACACTTTGCACCGGCGCGCACACGACCCGTCGCTGCGTTTACACGTGCGATACAGAGATAGCCGCGCGCGATAAACGTGCTCATTTCCGGACGCGGGCGACCATTGTGACCGCGAAACGCAGTTGGCTCGACGCGAAACATTTAGCCGGATGAACTTTGACGGCGCGCCGTTTCCCTTATTTTTAAATATTTTTTTAGCACTCCCCCGGCGCTCCTCGAAAGCCGTGGGCATCGGAGTCGCTAACGACGCGACGGTAAGCGCGGAAAATTAATTACAAAAGTTCTTTTTGCCGGACGAAAACGCGCGGACCTGTCGCTGGGGCCTTTAGCCGCGTCTCTCTCTTTTTTTTCTCTTCTCCGCGCGGTTTCGCGGTCCCCTTCTACAACGTGACTCCGGTAGACCAGATATTGAACCCAATGAAGTCTATATATAGACGTCGCCCGGCACACAAACTAATTTCCTGCATTTAAACGACTGGGGATGGTGAATCCAATCGTTCGACCCCGACGCCCTTCGTTCCGCACGCGGCGGGGTCCGGCGGTCCTCGATGGAATTTTCACGCGTCGAGCGCGGACGATCCGATGATAAAAATCTTGATATCGCCACCGGCTTGTTTGTTTGGATCCTTCGACACTTATACTTTTCCAAGGAGGAATGCTAGATGTCGTCATGCGTTCTTTGATGTACATAAATTGCCGTCTTATCTGGTACTCGCGCATTCGCCCGGGGAATTCTTCTCGCGGCAATCGAGTCACTCTCTCGGCGGTTCCACGGAATTTCCTTCCCAAGTTTTCTCGCTACGCTTTGCCGTAGATTTGCGCCAACCTTTTCGCGAAAGTTCCGATCGAGCGAACCCCGCCCGACTTCGTCGTGACTTATTGAATTTTTCCGGACGGAACGTTTGAATAGCGGTTACGGTACTTCGATCGCGATTACTTCTTTACCCGCGAAGAGTTTGGTTAGAAATACCTTTCCCCGCGAGACCACTGACACTCTGATAGTCACCCTGGGTATTTAGCAACCCATGGCAGGCCTCTGTTTTTACGGAATTATCGCTACACTGAGAGAACGATTTCTTTATAGTTGATAAATATATACTTGATTATGGCGAAAGAAAAATTTCATCGGGTCAAGCAAATATTCGTTAGTTACCATTCTTTCATGTTCGAATGAAAAAAGCCTTCACATAATTAACATACATTTGTTTGGCCCGACGAAATATTTCTTTCGCCATAATCAAGTATACATTTATCGACTCCAAATAAATTAATCTTTCAGTGTATTTAAAGGGACTACCATACGCGTATAAGGAGATGACCCTCAGCGGATTGACGAAGCTTCCGAATTTTTCGTTGAGATGTCAATCTTTCAGCTTCCTTACCTACCCCTCTCCCAGCACGGACATAAATACGTACTAGCCCCCATACGTCACCGAAAATAAATATTTCCCCAGTCTCTTTGCTCCCGAGACTACTCCCGCACGGCTCTTCCGGATCTCGCTTCGAAATTTCGTCACGTCATCTTCCGGATTAACGCGAGCCTTCGCGAGGCCACCCTTGGTGATACCGAGGATAAAGAGCGCGCCCGCCCACCACGACGGGGAGTTACAAGGGTTGCCGTGGAATATTCCTTCGAGACGGAAAGATCTGGAGGTTCTGCTTTTGCTTTTCACGGAGAGAGGAAGAAGGGACGCCGTATTTCGCATTTAACGGATGACTCGCGGCTCGCAACGTGAATACCGATTAATAATCGGAGTGAGGAAAGGAGCGTTTTCCGTCCTTTTTTCATTGGAAGAAACGGAGGAACAGCGAGAGAGCGGTAGTACATTTGGTGGTGCCCACCGATTCTTCCGGATGCCTGAGCTTCGTTGAAGTCGCCGCTGCGATAAAACTTTAAAGCGATTCGGATCTCGCGCGCGCAACGCGGCTCCGCGATTTTACGAGCGACAGACAAATATTTTAAGGGGCCCATACACTGTCAAACATGTTTGCGCAACGCAGGTTTGCGCAACGCTGCGTTGCACAACTGCATCATCCATACACTGTCAAACAAGTTTGCGCAACGCAGCGTTGCTGCATCATCCCTCCAAAACTCCCTATTCTGAATAGTCGTCATTATCACAAGTGAACCTGGATAGGAGGATAGAGGAAAAAGGATAGAGGGTGAACCGGATACTCGTAGAGATAAATCGCTGGTAAGACGTAGGAAGGGAACAGAGGCGTGCAAAGACTTCGGGAAGACACGCAGATGCGTCGAAGTTCCGTGGTGCGGTCAAGAGACGAACGTATGCGCGTCTCGATGTAGTAATTTGTGATAGGACGGATGCGCGTTTCGATAGGGTGACGCGCTTCCTGATGGCTTCATTTATGATAGGTCGACACACTTCTCGTTAGCTTAATTTATGATAGGTCGACCCTGAATGGTAAACAAAGGGTGCTCGTAGGGAAGGCAAAGCGTATTCCTGCGAGTCTATTGAAAATGAGGAAAAGGTCGAGGACCCCGTCCCCCGCCCCGCCCGGGGCGCCGGGGAGCCCGTTGCGCAAAAGATTTCAAACACTTTTGAATTTGGTCAAACATTTGCGCAACGCATCAAAAATCGCCATACACTGTCCAGCAAGTTTGCGCAACGCAGCGTTGCGCAAACTTGCTGGACAGTGTATGGGCCCCTTTAGACGTCAAACACGTTTAAAGTTTGTCAAACATTTGCGCAACGCATCAAACACCGCCATACACTGTCCAGCAAGTTTGCGCAAACGCTGCGTTGCGCAAACTTGCTGGACAGTGTATGGGCCCCTTTTAGACGTCAAACACGTTTAAAGTTTGTCAAACATTTGCGCAACGCATCAAACACCGCCATACACTGTCCAGCAAGTTTGCGCAAACGCTGCGTTGCGCAAACTTGCTGGACAGTGTATGGGCCCCTTTAGACGTCAAACACGTTTAAAGTTTGTCAAACATTTGCGCAACGCATCAAACACCGCCATACACTGTCCAGCAAGTTTGCGCAAACGCTGCGTTGCGCAAACTTGCTGGACAGTGTATGGGCCCCTTTAGTTTCGAACCGGCAATAAAGCCACTCTGTGCTGCATGTGGACGGGCTGCCGCGTCCACGTGCGGGTATATACCAACTCACGAAAAGCCATCCCTCCTTCATACCGCTACAGAAAATCAGCGTTATTTTATACTTCCGTTGCGATATCGACCTAACGACCATGATTTTCGTATTCAGCATGAAAAAATACATAAGATAGGTCGGTGGAGCGATCGATTCTAGAGATTTCGATTTTTCGAATAAGTCGTAATCTCTGTAATGGTCCGTAGGACACTTTGTACCTATTCGAAAGAACGAAATCTCTACAATCGATCTCTCCACCACCCTATCTTATGTATATTTTCGCGCTGATTCCGAAACTGATAGACTTATTGAGGAAATCTCAAGCGAACACCGAGATATCGATGATTTTCCAAAAATCAGCGTTATTTTATATTTCCTTTGAGATATCGACCAAATAACCGTGCTTTTCGGAATCAGCGTAAAAAAATACATCGGATAGGGTGGTCGAGATTCCAATTCAGAAGATTTTCATTTTTCGAAAAAATTGACAATTTCTGCGATTTTTGTTGGAAAATTGAAATCTCTGGAATCGAATTCTCGACCATCCTATCTTATGTATTTTTTCGCGCTGATTACGAAAATGATAGATTTATTGAGGAAATCTCAACGGAACACCGAGATATCGATGATTTCTTGCGGGAAAAAAAATTTCTTTATACACAAAATCAGCGTTATTTCATATTTCCTTTGAGATTTCGACCAAATAACTGTGCTTTTCGGAATCAGCGTAAAAAAATACATCGGATAGGGTGGTCGAGATTCCAATTCCGAAGATTTTCATTTTTCGAAAAAATTGACAATTTCTGTAAGGTCGGGACCTTACAGAAAATGCGATTTTTCGCAAAAATCGAAATCTCTGGAATCGAATTCTCGACCATCCTATCTTATGTATTTTTTCGCGCTGATTACGAAAATGATATATTTATTGAGGAAATCTAAACGGAACACCGAGATATCGATGATTTCTTGCGGAAAAAAAATTTCTTTATACACAAAATCAGCGTTATTTCATATTTCCTTTGAGATTTCGACCAAATAACCGTACTTTTCGGAATCAGCGTAAAAAAATACATCGGATAGGGTGGTCGAGATTCCAATTCCGAAGATTTTCATTTTTCGAAAAAATTGACAATTTCTGTAAGGTCGGGACCTTACAGAAAATGCGATTTTTCGCAAAAATCGAAATCTCTGGAATCGAATTCTCGACCATCCTATCTTATGTATTTTTTCGCGCTGATTACGAAAATGATAGATTTATTGATGAAATCTCAACGGAACACCGAGATATCGATGATTTCTTGCGGAAAAAAATATTTCTTTATACACAAAATCAGCGTTATTTCATATTTCCTTTGAGATCTCGACCAAATAACCGTGCTTTTCGGAATCAGCGTAAAAAAATACATCGAATAGGGTGGTCGAGATTCCAATTCCGAAGATTTTAATTTTTCGAAAAAATTGACAATTTCTGTAAGGTCGGGACCTTACAGAAAATGCGATTTTTCGCAAAAATCGAAATCTCTGGAATCGAATTCTCGACCATCCTATCTTATGTATTTTTTCGCGCTGATTACGAAAATGATATATTTATTGAGGAAATCTCAACGGAACACCGAGATATCGATGATTTCTTGCGGAAAAAAAAATTTCTTTATACACAAAATCAGCGTTATTTCATATTTCCTTTGAGATCTCGACCAAATAACCGTGCTTTTCGGAATCAGCGTAAAAAAATACATCGGATAGGGTGGTCGAGATTCCAATTCCGAAGATTTTCATTTTTCGAAAAAATTGACAATTTCTGTAAGGTCGGGACCTTACAGAAAATGCGATTTTTCGCAAAAATCGAAATCTCTGGAATCGAATTCTCGACCATCCTATCTTATGTATTTTTTCGCGCTGATTACGAAAATGATATATTTATTGAGGAAATCTCAACGGAACACCGAGATATCGATGATTTCTTGCGGAAAAAAAATTTCTTTATACACAAAATCAGCGTTATTTCATATTTCCTTTGAGATCTCGACCAAATAACCGTGCTTTTCGGAATCAGCGTAAAAAAATACATCGGATAGGGTGGTCGAGATTCCAATTCCGAAGATTTTCATTTTTCGAAAAAATTGACAATTTCTGTAAGGTCGGGACCTTACAGAAAATGCGATTTTTCGCAAAAATCGAAATCTCTGGAATCGAATTCTCGACCATCCTATCTTATGTATTTTTTCGCGCTGATTACGAAAATGATATATTTATTGAGGAAATCTCAACGGAACACCGAGATATCGATGATTTCTTGCGGAAAAAAATATTTCTTTATACACAAAATCAGCGTTATTTCATATTTCCTTTGAGATCTCGACCAAATAACCGTGCTTTTCGGAATCAGCGTAAAAAAATACATCGGATAGGGTGGTCGAGATTCCAATTCCGAAGATTTTCATTTTTCGAAAAAATTGACAATTTCTGTAAGGTCGGGACCTTACAGAAAATGCGATTTTTCGCAAAAATCGAAATCTCTGGAATCGAATTCTCGACCATCCTATCTTATGTATTTTTTCGCGTTGATTACGAAAATGATATATTTATTGAGGAAATCTCAACGGAACACCGAGATATCGATGATTTCTTGCGGAAAAAAATATTTCTTTATACACAAAATCAGCGTTATTTCATATTTCCTTTGAGATCTCGACCAAATAACCGTGCTTTTCGGAATCAGCGTAAAAAAATACATCGGATAGGGTGGTCGAGATTCCAATTCCGAAGATTTTCATTTTTCGAAAAAATTGACAATTTCTGTAAGGTCGGGACCTTACAGAAAATGCGATTTTTCGCAAAAATCGAAATCTCTGGAATCGAATTCTCGACCATCCTATCTTATGTATTTTTTCGCGCTGATTACGAAAATGATATATTTATTGAGGAAATCTCAACGGAACACCGAGATATCGATGATTTCTTGCGGAGAAAAAAATTTCTTTATACACAAAATCAGCGTTATTTCATATTTCCTTTGAGATCTCGACCAAATAACCGTGCTTTTCGGAATCAGCGTAAAAAAATACATAAGATAGGGTGATCCAGAATTCGATTCCAGAGATTTCGATTTTTGCGAAAAATCTAAGGGGTATGCCTTAGATTTTTTGCAAAAATCGAAATGTCTGGAATCGAATTCTCGACCATCCTATCTTATGTATTTTTTCGCGCTGATTACGAAAATGATATATTTATTGAGGAAATCTCAACGGAACACCGAGATATCGATGATTTCTTGCGGAAAAAAAATTTCTTTATACACAAAATCAGCGTTATTTCATATTTCCTTTGAGATCTCGACCAAATAACCGTGCTTTTCGGAATCAGCGTAAAAAAATACATCGGATAGGGTGGTCGAGATTCCAATTCCGAAGATTTTCATTTTTCGAAAAAATTGACAATTTCTGTAAGGTCGGGACCTTACAGAAAATGCGATTTTTCGCAAAAATCGAAATCTCTGGAATCGAATTCTCGACCATCCTATCTTATGTATTTTTTCGCGTTGATTACGAAAATGATATATTTATTGAGGAAATCTCAACGGAACACCGAGATATCGATGATTTCTTGCGGAAAAAATGTTTCTTTATACACAAAATCAGCGTTATTTCATATTTCCTTTGAGATCTCGACCAAATAACCGTGCTTTTCGGAATCAGCGTAAAAAAATACATAAGATAGGGTGATCCAGAATTCGATTCCAGAGATTTCGATTTTTGCGAAAAATCTAAGGGGTATGCCTTAGATTTTTTGCAAAAATCGAAATGTCTGGAATCGAATTCTCGACCATCCTATCTTATGTATTTTTTCGCGCTGATTACGAAAATGATATATTTATTGAGGAAATCTCAACGGAACACCGAGATATCGATGATTTCTTGCGGAAAAAAATATTTCTTTATACACAAAATCAGCGTTATTTCATATTTCCTTTGAGATCTCGACCAAATAACCGTGCTTTTCGGAATCAGCGTAAAAAAATACATCGGATAGGGTGGTCGAGATTCCAATTCCGAAGATTTTCATTTTTCGAAAAAATTGACAATTTCTGTAAGGTCGGGACCTTACAGAAAATGCGATTTTTCGCAAAAATCGAAATCTCTGGAATCGAATTTTCGACCATCCTATCTTATGTATTTTTTCGCGCTGATTACGAAAATGATATATTTATTGAGGAAATCTCAACGGAACACCGAGATATCGATGATTTCTTGCGGAGAAAAAAATTTCTTTATACACAAAATCAGCGTTATTTCATATTTCCTTTGAGATCTCGACCAAATAACCGTGCTTTTCGGAATCAGCGTAAAAAAATACATAAGATAGGGTGATCCAGAATTCGATTCCAGAGATTTCGATTTTTGCGAAAAATCTAAGGGGTATGCCTTAGATTTTTTGCAAAAATCGAAATGTCTGGAATCGAATTCTCGACCATCCTATCTTATGTATTTTTTCGCGCTGATTACGAAAATGATATATTTATTGAGGAAATCTCAACGGAACACCGAGATATCGATGATTTCTTGCGGAAAAAAATATTTCTTTATACACAAAATCAGCGTTATTTCATATTTCCTTTGAGATCTCGACCAAATAACCGTGCTTTTCGGAATCAGCGTAAAAAAATACATCGGATAGGGTGGTCGAGATTCCAATTCCGAAGATTTTCATTTTTCGAAAAAATTGACAATTTCTGTAAGGTCGGGACCTTACAGAAAATGCGATTTTTCGCAAAAATCGAAATCTCTGGAATCGAATTCTCGACCATCCTATCTTATGTATTTTTTCGCGCTGATTACGAAAATGATATATTTATTGAGGAAATCTCAACGGAACACCGAGATATCGATGATTTCTTGCGGAAAAAAAATTTCTTTATACACAAAATCAGCGTTATTTCATATTTCCTTTGAGATCTCGACCAAATAACCGTGCTTTTCGGAATCAGCGTAAAAAAATACATCGGATAGGGTGGTCGAGATTCCAATTCCGAAGATTTTCATTTTTCGAAAAAATTGACAATTTCTGTAAGGTCGGGACCTTACAGAAAATGCGATTTTTCGCAAAAATCGAAATCTCTGGAATCGAATTCTCGACCATCCTATCTTATGTATTTTTTCGCGCTGATTACGAAAATGATATATTTATTGAGGAAATCTCAACGGAACACCGAGATATCGATGATTTCTTGCGGAAAAAAATATTTCTTTATACACAAAATCAGCGTTATTTCATATTTCCTTTGAGATCTCGACCAAATAACCGTGCTTTTCGGAATCAGCGTAAAAAAATACATCGGATAGGGTGGTCGAGATTCCAATTCCGAAGATTTTCATTTTTCGAAAAAATTGACAATTTCTGTAAGGTCGGGACCTTACAGAAAATGCGATTTTTCGCAAAAATCGAAATCTCTGGAATCGAATTCTCGACCATCCTATCTTATGTATTTTTTCGCGTTGATTACGAAAATGATATATTTATTGAGGAAATCTCAACGGAACACCGAGATATCGATGATTTCTTGCGGAAAAAAATATTTCTTTATACACAAAATCAGCGTTATTTCATATTTCCTTTGAGATCTCGACCAAATAACCGTGCTTTTCGGAATCAGCGTAAAAAAATACATCGGATAGGGTGGTCGAGATTCCAATTCCGAAGATTTTCATTTTTCGAAAAAATTGACAATTTCTGTAAGGTCGGGACCTTACAGAAAATGCGATTTTTCGCAAAAATCGAAATCTCTGGAATCGAATTCTCGACCATCCTATCTTATGTATTTTTTCGCGCTGATTACGAAAATGATATATTTATTGAGGAAATCTCAACGGAACACCGAGATATCGATGATTTCTTGCGGAGAAAAAAATTTCTTTATACACAAAATCAGCGTTATTTCATATTTCCTTTGAGATCTCGACCAAATAACCGTGCTTTTCGGAATCAGCGTAAAAAAATACATAAGATAGGGTGATCCAGAATTCGATTCCAGAGATTTCGATTTTTGCGAAAAATCTAAGGGGTATGCCTTAGATTTTTTGCAAAAATCGAAATGTCTGGAATCGAATTCTCGACCATCCTATCTTATGTATTTTTTCGCGCTGATTACGAAAATGATATATTTATTGAGGAAATCTCAACGGAACACCGAGATATCGATGATTTCTTGCGGAAAAAAAATTTCTTTATACACAAAATCAGCGTTATTTCATATTTCCTTTGAGATCTCGACCAAATAACCGTGCTTTTCGGAATCAGCGTAAAAAAATACATCGGATAGGGTGGTCGAGATTCCAATTCCGAAGATTTTCATTTTTCGAAAAAATTGACAATTTCTGTAAGGTCGGGACCTTACAGAAAATGCGATTTTTCGCAAAAATCGAAATCTCTGGAATCGAATTCTCGACCATCCTATCTTATGTATTTTTTCGCGCTGATTACGAAAATGATATATTTATTGAGGAAATCTCAACGGAACACCGAGATATCGATGATTTCTTGCGGAGAAAAAAATTTCTTTATACACAAAATCAGCGTTATTTCATATTTCCTTTGAGATCTCGACCAAATAACCGTGCTTTTCGGAATCAGCGTAAAAAAATACATAAGATAGGGTGATCCAGAATTCGATTCCAGAGATTTCGATTTTTGCGAAAAATCTAAGGGGTATGCCTTAGATTTTTTGCAAAAATCGAAATGTCTGGAATCGAATTCTCGACCATCCTATCTTATGTATTTTTTCGCGCTGATTACGAAAATGATATATTTATTGAGGAAATCTCAACGGAACACCGAGATATCGATGATTTCTTGCGGGAAAAAAAATTTCTTTATACACAAAATCAGCATTATTTCATATTTCCTTTGAGATCTCGACCAAATAACCGTGCTTTTCGGAATCAGCGTAAAAAAATACATCGGATAGGGTGGTCGAGATTCCAATTCCGAAGATTTTCATTTTTCGAAAAAATTGACAATTTCTGTAAGGTCGGGACCTTACAGAAAATGCGATTTTTCGCAAAAATCGAAATCTCTGGAATCGAATTCTCGACCATCCTATCTTATGTATTTTTTCGCGCTGATTACGAAAATGATATATTTATTGAGGAAATCTCAACGGAACACCGAGATATCGATGATTTCTTGCGGAAAAAAAATTTCTTTATACACAAAATCAGCGTTATTTCATATTTCCTTTGAGATCTCGACCAAATAACCGTGCTTTTCGGAATCAGCGTAAAAAAATACATCGGATAGGGTGGTCGAGATTCCAATTCCGAAGATTTTCATTTTTCGAAAAAATTGACAATTTCTGTAAGGTCGGGACCTTACAGAAAATGCGATTTTTCGCAAAAATCGAAATCTCTGGAATCGAATTCTCGACCATCCTATCTTATGTATTTTTTCGCGCTGATTACGAAAATGATATATTTATTGAGGAAATCTCAACGGAACACCGAGATATCGATGATTTCTTGCGGAGAAAAAAATTTCTTTATACACAAAATCAGCGTTATTTCATATTTCCTTTGAGATCTCGACCAAATAACCGTGCTTTTCGGAATCAGCGTAAAAAAATACATCGGATAGGGTGGTCGAGATTCCAATTCCGAAGATTTTCATTTTTCGAAAAAATTGACAATTTCTGTAAGGTCGGGACCTTACAGAAAATGCGATTTTTCGCAAAAATCGAAATCTCTGGAATCGAATTCTCGACCATCCTATCTTATGTATTTTTTCGCGCTGATTACGAAAATGATATATCTATTCAGGAAATCTCAACGGAACACCGAGATATCGATGATTTCTTGCGGGAAAAAAAATTTCTTTATACACAAAATCAGCGTTATTTCATATTTCCTTTGAGATCTCGACCAAATAACCGTGCTTTTCGGAATCAGCGTAAAAAAATACATCGGATAGGGTGGTCGAGATTCCAATTCCGAAGATTTTCATTTTTCGAAAAAATTGACAATTTCTGTAAGGTCGGGACCTTACAGAAAATGCGATTTTTCGCAAAAATCGAAATCTCTGGAATCGAATTCTCGATAATCCTATCTTATGTATTTTTTCGCGCTGATTACGAAAATGATATATTTATTGAGGAAATCTCAACGGAACACCGAGATATCGATGATTTCTTGCGGAAAAAAATATTTCTTTATACACAAAATCTGCGTTATTTCATATTTCCTTTGAGATCTCGACCAAATAACCGTGCTTTTCGGAATCAGCGTAAAAAAATACATCGGATAGGGTGGTCGAGATTCCAATTCCGAAGATTTTCATTTTTCGAAAAAATTGACAATTTCTGTAAGGTCGGGACCTTACAGAAAATGCGATTTTTCGCAAAAATCGAAATCTCTGGAATCGAATTCTCGACCATCCTATCTTATGTATTTTTTCGCGCTGATTACGAAAATGATATATTTATTGAGGAAATCTCAACGGAACACCGAGATATCGATGATTTCTTGCGGAAAAAAAATTTCTTTATACACAAAATCAGCGTTATTTCATATTTCCTTTGAGATCTCGACCAAATAACCGTGCTTTTCGGAATCAGCGTAAAAAAATACATCGGATAGGGTTGTCGAGATTCCAATTCCGAAGATTTTCATTTTTCGAAAAAATTGACAATTTCTGTAAGGTCGGGACCTTACAGAAAATGCGATTTTTCGCAAAAATCGAAATCTCTGGAATCGAATTCTCGACCATCCTATCTTATGTATTTTTTCGCGCTGATTACGAAAATGATATATTTATTGAGGAAATCTCAACGGAACACCGAGATATCGATGATTTCTTGCGGAAAAAAAAATTTCTTTATACACAAAATCAGCGTTATTTCATATTTCCTTTGAGATCTCGACCAAATAACCGTGCTTTTCGGAATCAGCGTAAAAAAATACATCGGATAGGGTGGTCGAGATTCCAATTCCGAAGATTTTCATTTTTCGAAAAAATTGACAATTTCTGTAAGGTCGGGACCTTACAGAAAATGCGATTTTTCGCAAAAATCGAAATCTCTGGAATCGAATTCTCGACCATCCTATCTTATGTATTTTTTCGCGTTGATTACGAAAATGATATATTTATTGAGGAAATCTCAACGGAACACCGAGATATCGATGATTTCTTGCGGAAAAAAATATTTCTTTATACACAAAATCAGCGTTATTTCATATTTCCTTTGAGATCTCGACCAAATAACCGTGCTTTTCGGAATCAGCGTAAAAAAATACATAAGATAGGGTGATCCAGAATTCGATTCCAGAGATTTCGATTTTTGCGAAAAATCTAAGGGGCTGCCTCGAAATCTCAACGGAACACCGAGATATCGATGATTTCTTGCGGAAAAAAAAATTTCTTTATACACAAAATCAGCGTTATTTCATATTTCCTTTGAGATTTCGACCAAATAACCGTGCTTTTCGGAATCAGCGTAAAAAAATACATCGGATAGGGTGGTCGAGATTCCAATTCCGAAGATTTTCATTTTTCGAAAAAATTGACAATTTCTGTAAGATCGGGACCTTACAGAAAATGCGATTTTTCGCAAAAATCGAAATCTCTGGAATCGAATTCTCGACCATCCTATCTTATGTATTTTTTTACGCTGACTACGAAAATGATATATTTATTGAGGAAATCTCAACGGAACACCGAGATATCGATGATTTCTTGCGGAAAAAAATATTTCTTTATACACAAAATCTGCGTTATTTCATATTTCCTTTGAGATCTCGACCAAATAACCGTGCTTTTCGGAATCAGCGTAAAAAAATACATCGGATAGGGTGGTCGAGATTCCAATTCCGAAGATTTTCATTTTTCGAAAAAATTGACAATTTCTGTAAGGTCGGGACCTTACAGAAAATGCGATTTTTCGCAAAAATCGAAATCTCTGGAATCGAATTCTCGACCATCCTATCTTATGTATTTTTTCGCGCTGATTACGAAAATGATATATTTATTGAGGAAATCTCAACGGAACACCGAGATATCGATGATTTCTTGCGGAGAAAAAAATTTCTTTATACACAAAATCAGCGTTATTTCATATTTCCTTTGAGATCTCGACCAAATAACCGTGCTTTTCGGAATCAGCGTAAAAAAATACATAAGATAGGGTGATCCAGAATTCGATTCCAGAGATTTCGATTTTTGCGAAAAATCTAAGGGGTATGCCTTAGATTTTTTGCAAAAATCGAAATGTCTGGAATCGAATTCTCGACCATCCTATCTTATGTATTTTTTCGCGCTGATTACGAAAATGATATATTTATTGAGGAAATCTCAACGGAACACCGAGATATCGATGATTTCTTGCGGAAAAAAATATTTCTTTATACACAAAATCAGCGTTATTTCATATTTCCTTTGAGATCTCGACCAAATAACCGTGCTTTTCGGAATCAGCGTAAAAAAATACATCGGATAGGGTGGTCGAGATTCCAATTCCGAAGATTTTCATTTTTCGAAAAAATTGACAATTTCTGTAAGGTCGGGACCTTACAGAAAATGCGATTTTTCGCAAAAATCGAAATCTCTGGAATCGAATTCTCGACCATCCTATCTTATGTATTTTTTCGCGCTGATTACGAAAATGATATATTTATTGAGGAAATCTCAACGGAACACCGAGATATCGATGATTTCTTGCGGAAAAAAAAATTTCTTTATACACAAAATCAGCGTTATTTCATATTTCCTTTGAGATCTCGACCAAATAACCGTGCTTTTCGGAATCAGCGTAAAAAAATACATCGGATAGGGTGGTCGAGATTCCAATTCCGAAGATTTTCATTTTTCGAAAAAATTGACAATTTCTGTAAGGTCGGGACCTTACAGAAAATGCGATTTTTCGCAAAAATCGAAATCTCTGGAATCGAATTCTCGACCATCCTATCTTATGTATTTTTTCGCGTTGATTACGAAAATGATATATTTATTGAGGAAATCTCAACGGAACACCGAGATATCGATGATTTCTTGCGGAAAAAAATATTTCTTTATACACAAAATCAGCGTTATTTCATATTTCCTTTGAGATCTCGACCAAATAACCGTGCTTTTCGGAATCAGCGTAAAAAAATACATCGGATAGGGTGGTCGAGATTCCAATTCCGAAGATTTTCATTTTTCGAAAAAATTGACAATTTCTGTAAGGTCGGGACCTTACAGAAAATGCGATTTTTCGCAAAAATCGAAATCTCTGGAATCGAATTCTCGACCATCCTATCTTATGTATTTTTTCGCGCTGATTACGAAAATGATATATTTATTGAGGAAATCTCAACGGAACACCGAGATATCGATGATTTCTTGCGGAGAAAAAAATTTCTTTATACACAAAATCAGCGTTATTTCATATTTCCTTTGAGATCTCGACCAAATAACCGTGCTTTTCGGAATCAGCGTAAAAAAATACATCGGATAGGGTGGTCGAGATTCCAATTCCGAAGATTTTCATTTTTCGAAAAAATTGACAATTTCTGTAAGGTCGGGACCTTACAGAAAATGCGATTTTTCGCAAAAATCGAAATCTCTGGAATCGAATTCTCGACCATCCTATCTTATGTATTTTTTCGCGCTGATTACGAAAATGATATATTTATTGAGGAAATCTCAACGGAACACCGAGATATCGATGATTTCTTGCGGAAAAAAAAATTTCTTTATACACAAAATCAGCGTTATTTCATATTTCCTTTGAGATCTCGACCAAATAACCGTGCTTTTCGGAATCAGCGTAAAAAAATACATAAGATAGGGTGATCCAGAATTCGATTCCAGAGATTTCGATTTTTGCGAAAAATCTAAGGGGTATGCCTTAGATTTTTTGCAAAAATCGAAATGTCTGGAATCGAATTCTCGACCATCCTATCTTATGTATTTTTTCGCGCTGATTACGAAAATGATATATTTATTGAGGAAATCTCAACGGAACACCGAGATATCGATGATTTCTTGCGGAAAAAAATATTTCTTTATACACAAAATCAGCGTTATTTCATATTTCCTTTGAGATCTCGACCAAATAACCGTGCTTTTCGGAATCAGCGTAAAAAAATACATCGGATAGGGTGGTCGAGATTCCAATTCCGAAGATTTTCATTTTTCGAAAAAATTGACAATTTCTGTAAGGTCGGGACCTTACAGAAAATGCGATTTTTCGCAAAAATCGAAATCTCTGGAATCGAATTCTCGACCATCCTATCTTATGTATTTTTTCGCGCTGATTACGAAAATGATATATTTATTGAGGAAATCTCAACGGAACACCGAGATATCGATGATTTCTTGCGGAAAAAAAAATTTCTTTATACACAAAATCAGCGTTATTTCATATTTCCTTTGAGATCTCGACCAAATAACCGTGCTTTTCGGAATCAGCGTAAAAAAATACATCGGATAGGGTGGTCGAGATTCCAATTCCGAAGATTTTCATTTTTCGAAAAAATTGACAATTTCTGTAAGGTCGGGACCTTACAGAAAATGCGATTTTTCGCAAAAATCGAAATCTCTGGAATCGAATTCTCGACCATCCTATCTTATGTATTTTTTCGCGCTGATTACGAAAATGATATATTTATTGAGGAAATCTCAACGGAACACCGAGATATCGATGATTTCTTGCGGAAAAAAAATTTCTTTATACACAAAATCAGCGTTATTTCATATTTCCTTTGAGATCTCGACCAAATAACCGTGCTTTTCGGAATCAGCGTAAAAAAATACATCGGATGGGGTGGTCGAGATTCCAATTCCGAAGATTTTCATTTTTCGAAAAAATTGACAATTTCTGTAAGGTCGGGACCTTACAGAAAATGCGATTTTTCGCAAAAATCGAAATCTCTGGAATCGAATTCTCGACCATCCTATCTTATGTATTTTTTCGCGTTGATTACGAAAATGATATATTTATTGAGGAAATCTCAACGGAACACCGAGATATCGATGATTTCTTGCGGAAAAAAATATTTCTTTATACACAAAATCAGCGTTATTTCATATTTCCTTTGAGATCTCGACCAAATAACCGTGCTTTTCGGAATCAGCGTAAAAAAATACATCGGATAGGGTGGTCGAGATTCCAATTCCGAAGATTTTCATTTTTCGAAAAAATTGACAATTTCTGTAAGGTCGGGACCTTACAGAAAATGCGATTTTTCGCAAAAATCGAAATCTCTGGAATCGAATTCTCGACCATCCTATCTTATGTATTTTTTCGCGCTGATTACGAAAATGATATATTTATTGAGGAAATCTCAACGGAACACCGAGATATCGATGATTTCTTGCGGAGAAAAAAATTTCTTTATACACAAAATCAGCGTTATTTCATATTTCCTTTGAGATCTCGACCAAATAACCGTGCTTTTCGGAATCAGCGTAAAAAAATACATAAGATAGGGTGATCCAGAATTCGATTCCAGAGATTTCGATTTTTGCGAAAAATCTAAGGGGTATGCCTTAGATTTTTTGCAAAAATCGAAATGTCTGGAATCGAATTCTCGACCATCCTATCTTATGTATTTTTTCGCGCTGATTACGAAAATGATATATTTATTGAGGAAATCTCAACGGAACACCGAGATATCGATGATTTCTTGCGGAAAAAAAATTTCTTTATACACAAAATCAGCGTTATTTCATATTTCCTTTGAGATCTCGACCAAATAACCGTGCTTTTCGGAATCAGCGTAAAAAAATACATCGGATAGGGTGGTCGAGATTCCAATTCCGAAGATTTTCATTTTTCGAAAAAATTGACAATTTCTGTAAGGTCGGGACCTTACAGAAAATGCGATTTTTCGCAAAAATCGAAATCTCTGGAATCGAATTCTCGACCATCCTATCTTATGTATTTTTTCGCGTTGATTACGAAAATGATATATTTATTGAGGAAATCTCAACGGAACACCGAGATATCGATGATTTCTTGCGGAAAAAATGTTTCTTTATACACAAAATCAGCGTTATTTCATATTTCCTTTGAGATCTCGACCAAATAACCGTGCTTTTCGGAATCAGCGTAAAAAAATACATAAGATAGGGTGATCCAGAATTCGATTCCAGAGATTTCGATTTTTGCGAAAAATCTAAGGGGTATGCCTTAGATTTTTTGCAAAAATCGAAATGTCTGGAATCGAATTCTCGACCATCCTATCTTATGTATTTTTTCGCGCTGATTACGAAAATGATATATTTATTGAGGAAATCTCAACGGAACACCGAGATATCGATGATTTCTTGCGGAAAAAAAATTTCTTTATACACAAAATCAGCGTTATTTCATATTTCCTTTGAGATCTCGACCAAATAACCGTGCTTTTCGGAATCAGCGTAAAAAAATACATCGGATAGGGTGGTCGAGATTCCAATTCCGAAGATTTTCATTTTTCGAAAAAATTGACAATTTCTGTAAGGTCGGGACCTTACAGAAAATGCGATTTTTCGCAAAAATCGAAATCTCTGGAATCGAATTCTCGACCATCCTATCTTATGTATTTTTTCGCGCTGATTACGAAAATGATATATTTATTGAGGAAATCTCAACGGAACACCGAGATATCGATGATTTCTTGCGGAGAAAAAAATTTCTTTATACACAAAATCAGCGTTATTTCATATTTCCTTTGAGATCTCGACCAAATAACCGTGCTTTTCGGAATCAGCGTAAAAAAATACATAAGATAGGGTGATCCAGAATTCGATTCCAGAGATTTCGATTTTTGCGAAAAATCTAAGGGGTATGCCTTAGATTTTTTGCAAAAATCGAAATGTCTGGAATCGAATTCTCGACCATCCTATCTTATGTATTTTTTCGCGCTGATTACGAAAATGATATATTTATTGAGGAAATCTCAACGGAACACCGAGATATCGATGATTTCTTGCGGGAAAAAAAATTTCTTTATACACAAAATCAGCATTATTTCATATTTCCTTTGAGATCTCGACCAAATAACCGTGCTTTTCGGAATCAGCGTAAAAAAATACATCGGATAGGGTGGTCGAGATTCCAATTCCGAAGATTTTCATTTTTCGAAAAAATTGACAATTTCTGTAAGGTCGGGACCTTACAGAAAATGCGATTTTTCGCAAAAATCGAAATCTCTGGAATCGAATTCTCGACCATCCTATCTTATGTATTTTTTCGCGCTGATTACGAAAATGATATATTTATTGAGGAAATCTCAACGGAACACCGAGATATCGATGATTTCTTGCGGAAAAAAAATTTCTTTATACACAAAATCAGCGTTATTTCATATTTCCTTTGAGATCTCGACCAAATAACCGTGCTTTTCGGAATCAGCGTAAAAAAATACATCGGATAGGGTGGTCGAGATTCCAATTCCGAAGATTTTCATTTTTCGAAAAAATTGACAATTTCTGTAAGGTCGGGACCTTACAGAAAATGCGATTTTTCGCAAAAATCGAAATCTCTGGAATCGAATTCTCGACCATCCTATCTTATGTATTTTTTCGCGCTGATTACGAAAATGATATATTTATTGAGGAAATCTCAACGGAACACCGAGATATCGATGATTTCTTGCGGAGAAAAAAATTTCTTTATACACAAAATCAGCGTTATTTCATATTTCCTTTGAGATCTCGACCAAATAACCGTGCTTTTCGGAATCAGCGTAAAAAAATACATCGGATAGGGTGGTCGAGATTCCAATTCCGAAGATTTTCATTTTTCGAAAAAATTGACAATTTCTGTAAGGTCGGGACCTTACAGAAAATGCGATTTTTCGCAAAAATCGAAATCTCTGGAATCGAATTCTCGACCATCCTATCTTATGTATTTTTTCGCGCTGATTACGAAAATGATATATCTATTCAGGAAATCTCAACGGAACACCGAGATATCGATGATTTCTTGCGGGAAAAAAAATTTCTTTATACACAAAATCAGCGTTATTTCATATTTCCTTTGAGATCTCGACCAAATAACCGTGCTTTTCGGAATCAGCGTAAAAAAATACATCGGATAGGGTGGTCGAGATTCCAATTCCGAAGATTTTCATTTTTCGAAAAAATTGACAATTTCTGTAAGGTCGGGACCTTACAGAAAATGCGATTTTTCGCAAAAATCGAAATCTCTGGAATCGAATTCTCGATAATCCTATCTTATGTATTTTTTCGCGCTGATTACGAAAATGATATATTTATTGAGGAAATCTCAACGGAACACCGAGATATCGATGATTTCTTGCGGAAAAAAATATTTCTTTATACACAAAATCTGCGTTATTTCATATTTCCTTTGAGATCTCGACCAAATAACCGTGCTTTTCGGAATCAGCGTAAAAAAATACATCGGATAGGGTGGTCGAGATTCCAATTCCGAAGATTTTCATTTTTCGAAAAAATTGACAATTTCTGTAAGGTCGGGACCTTACAGAAAATGCGATTTTTCGCAAAAATCGAAATCTCTGGAATCGAATTCTCGACCATCCTATCTTATGTATTTTTTCGCGCTGATTACGAAAATGATATATTTATTGAGGAAATCTCAACGGAACACCGAGATATCGATGATTTCTTGCGGAAAAAAAATTTCTTTATACACAAAATCAGCGTTATTTCATATTTCCTTTGAGATCTCGACCAAATAACCGTGCTTTTCGGAATCAGCGTAAAAAAATACATCGGATAGGGTTGTCGAGATTCCAATTCCGAAGATTTTCATTTTTCGAAAAAATTGACAATTTCTGTAAGGTCGGGACCTTACAGAAAATGCGATTTTTCGCAAAAATCGAAATCTCTGGAATCGAATTCTCGACCATCCTATCTTATGTATTTTTTCGCGCTGATTACGAAAATGATATATTTATTGAGGAAATCTCAACGGAACACCGAGATATCGATGATTTCTTGCGGAAAAAAAAATTTCTTTATACACAAAATCAGCGTTATTTCATATTTCCTTTGAGATCTCGACCAAATAACCGTGCTTTTCGGAATCAGCGTAAAAAAATACATCGGATAGGGTGGTCGAGATTCCAATTCCGAAGATTTTCATTTTTCGAAAAAATTGACAATTTCTGTAAGGTCGGGACCTTACAGAAAATGCGATTTTTCGCAAAAATCGAAATCTCTGGAATCGAATTCTCGACCATCCTATCTTATGTATTTTTTCGCGTTGATTACGAAAATGATATATTTATTGAGGAAATCTCAACGGAACACCGAGATATCGATGATTTCTTGCGGAAAAAAATATTTCTTTATACACAAAATCAGCGTTATTTCATATTTCCTTTGAGATCTCGACCAAATAACCGTGCTTTTCGGAATCAGCGTAAAAAAATACATAAGATAGGGTGATCCAGAATTCGATTCCAGAGATTTCGATTTTTGCGAAAAATCTAAGGGGCTGCCTCGAAATCTCAACGGAACACCGAGATATCGATGATTTCTTGCGGAAAAAAAAATTTCTTTATACACAAAATCAGCGTTATTTCATATTTCCTTTGAGATTTCGACCAAATAACCGTGCTTTTCGGAATCAGCGTAAAAAAATACATCGGATAGGGTGGTCGAGATTCCAATTCCGAAGATTTTCATTTTTCGAAAAAATTGACAATTTCTGTAAGATCGGGACCTTACAGAAAATGCGATTTTTCGCAAAAATCGAAATCTCTGGAATCGAATTCTCGACCATCCTATCTTATGTATTTTTTTACGCTGACTACGAAAATGATATATTTATTGAGGAAATCTCAACGGAACACCGAGATATCGATGATTTCTTGCGGAAAAAAATATTTCTTTATACACAAAATCTGCGTTATTTCATATTTCCTTTGAGATCTCGACCAAATAACCGTGCTTTTCGGAATCAGCGTAAAAAAATACATCGGATAGGGTGGTCGAGATTCCAATTCCGAAGATTTTCATTTTTCGAAAAAATTGACAATTTCTGTAAGGTCGGGACCTTACAGAAAATGCGATTTTTCGCAAAAATCGAAATCTCTGGAATCGAATTCTCGACCATCCTATCTTATGTATTTTTTCGCGCTGATTACGAAAATGATATATTTATTGAGGAAATCTCAACGGAACACCGAGATATCGATGATTTCTTGCGGAGAAAAAAATTTCTTTATACACAAAATCAGCGTTATTTCATATTTCCTTTGAGATCTCGACCAAATAACCGTGCTTTTCGGAATCAGCGTAAAAAAATACATAAGATAGGGTGATCCAGAATTCGATTCCAGAGATTTCGATTTTTGCGAAAAATCTAAGGGGTATGCCTTAGATTTTTTGCAAAAATCGAAATGTCTGGAATCGAATTCTCGACCATCCTATCTTATGTATTTTTTCGCGCTGATTACGAAAATGATATATTTATTGAGGAAATCTCAACGGAACACCGAGATATCGATGATTTCTTGCGGAAAAAAATATTTCTTTATACACAAAATCAGCGTTATTTCATATTTCCTTTGAGATCTCGACCAAATAACCGTGCTTTTCGGAATCAGCGTAAAAAAATACATCGGATAGGGTGGTCGAGATTCCAATTCCGAAGATTTTCATTTTTCGAAAAAATTGACAATTTCTGTAAGGTCGGGACCTTACAGAAAATGCGATTTTTCGCAAAAATCGAAATCTCTGGAATCGAATTCTCGACCATCCTATCTTATGTATTTTTTCGCGCTGATTACGAAAATGATATATTTATTGAGGAAATCTCAACGGAACACCGAGATATCGATGATTTCTTGCGGAAAAAAAAATTTCTTTATACACAAAATCAGCGTTATTTCATATTTCCTTTGAGATCTCGACCAAATAACCGTGCTTTTCGGAATCAGCGTAAAAAAATACATCGGATAGGGTGGTCGAGATTCCAATTCCGAAGATTTTCATTTTTCGAAAAAATTGACAATTTCTGTAAGGTCGGGACCTTACAGAAAATGCGATTTTTCGCAAAAATCGAAATCTCTGGAATCGAATTCTCGACCATCCTATCTTATGTATTTTTTCGCGTTGATTACGAAAATGATATATTTATTGAGGAAATCTCAACGGAACACCGAGATATCGATGATTTCTTGCGGAAAAAAATATTTCTTTATACACAAAATCAGCGTTATTTCATATTTCCTTTGAGATCTCGACCAAATAACCGTGCTTTTCGGAATCAGCGTAAAAAAATACATCGGATAGGGTGGTCGAGATTCCAATTCCGAAGATTTTCATTTTTCGAAAAAATTGACAATTTCTGTAAGGTCGGGACCTTACAGAAAATGCGATTTTTCGCAAAAATCGAAATCTCTGGAATCGAATTCTCGACCATCCTATCTTATGTATTTTTTCGCGCTGATTACGAAAATGATATATTTATTGAGGAAATCTCAACGGAACACCGAGATATCGATGATTTCTTGCGGAGAAAAAAATTTCTTTATACACAAAATCAGCGTTATTTCATATTTCCTTTGAGATCTCGACCAAATAACCGTGCTTTTCGGAATCAGCGTAAAAAAATACATCGGATAGGGTGGTCGAGATTCCAATTCCGAAGATTTTCATTTTTCGAAAAAATTGACAATTTCTGTAAGGTCGGGACCTTACAGAAAATGCGATTTTTCGCAAAAATCGAAATCTCTGGAATCGAATTCTCGACCATCCTATCTTATGTATTTTTTCGCGCTGATTACGAAAATGATATATTTATTGAGGAAATCTCAACGGAACACCGAGATATCGATGATTTCTTGCGGAAAAAAAAATTTCTTTATACACAAAATCAGCGTTATTTCATATTTCCTTTGAGATCTCGACCAAATAACCGTGCTTTTCGGAATCAGCGTAAAAAAATACATAAGATAGGGTGATCCAGAATTCGATTCCAGAGATTTCGATTTTTGCGAAAAATCTAAGGGGTATGCCTTAGATTTTTTGCAAAAATCGAAATGTCTGGAATCGAATTCTCGACCATCCTATCTTATGTATTTTTTCGCGCTGATTACGAAAATGATATATTTATTGAGGAAATCTCAACGGAACACCGAGATATCGATGATTTCTTGCGGAAAAAAATATTTCTTTATACACAAAATCAGCGTTATTTCATATTTCCTTTGAGATCTCGACCAAATAACCGTGCTTTTCGGAATCAGCGTAAAAAAATACATCGGATAGGGTGGTCGAGATTCCAATTCCGAAGATTTTCATTTTTCGAAAAAATTGACAATTTCTGTAAGGTCGGGACCTTACAGAAAATGCGATTTTTCGCAAAAATCGAAATCTCTGGAATCGAATTCTCGACCATCCTATCTTATGTATTTTTTCGCGCTGATTACGAAAATGATATATTTATTGAGGAAATCTCAACGGAACACCGAGATATCGATGATTTCTTGCGGAAAAAAAAATTTCTTTATACACAAAATCAGCGTTATTTCATATTTCCTTTGAGATCTCGACCAAATAACCGTGCTTTTCGGAATCAGCGTAAAAAAATACATCGGATAGGGTGGTCGAGATTCCAATTCCGAAGATTTTCATTTTTCGAAAAAATTGACAATTTCTGTAAGGTCGGGACCTTACAGAAAATGCGATTTTTCGCAAAAATCGAAATCTCTGGAATCGAATTCTCGACCATCCTATCTTATGTATTTTTTCGCGCTGATTACGAAAATGATATATTTATTGAGGAAATCTCAACGGAACACCGAGATATCGATGATTTCTTGCGGAAAAAAAATTTCTTTATACACAAAATCAGCGTTATTTCATATTTCCTTTGAGATCTCGACCAAATAACCGTGCTTTTCGGAATCAGCGTAAAAAAATACATCGGATGGGGTGGTCGAGATTCCAATTCCGAAGATTTTCATTTTTCGAAAAAATTGACAATTTCTGTAAGGTCGGGACCTTACAGAAAATGCGATTTTTCGCAAAAATCGAAATCTCTGGAATCGAATTCTCGACCATCCTATCTTATGTATTTTTTCGCGCTGATTACGAAAATGATATATTTATTGAGGAAATCTCAACGGAACACCGAGATATCGATGATTTCTTGCGGAGAAAAAAATTTCTTTATACACAAAATCAGCGTTATTTCATATTTCCTTTGAGATCTCGACCAAATAACCGTGCTTTTCGGAATCAGCGTAAAAAAATACATCGGATAGGGTGGTCGAGATTCCAATTCCGAAGATTTTCATTTTTCGAAAAAATTGACAATTTCTGTAAGGTCGGGACCTTACAGAAAATGCGATTTTTCGCAAAAATCGAAATCTCTGGAATCGAATTCTCGACCATCCTATCTTATGTATTTTTTCGCGCTGATTACGAAAATGATATATTTATTGAGGAAATCTCAACGGAACACCGAGATATCGATGATTTCTTGCGGAAAAAAATATTTCTTTATACACAAAATCAGCGTTATTTCATATTTCCTTTGAGATCTCGACCAAATAACCGTGCTTTTCGGAATCAGCGTAAAAAAATACATCGGATAGGGTGGTCGAGATTCCAATTCCGAAGATTTTCATTTTTCGAAAAAATTGACAATTTCTGTAAGGTCGGGACCTTACAGAAAATGCGATTTTTCGCAAAAATCGAAATCTCTGGAATCGAATTCTCGACCATCCTATCTTATGTATTTTTTCGCGTTGATTACGAAAATGATATATTTATTGAGGAAATCTCAACGGAACACCGAGATATCGATGATTTCTTGCGGAAAAAAATATTTCTTTATACACAAAATCAGCGTTATTTCATATTTCCTTTGAGATCTCGACCAAATAACCGTGCTTTTCGGAATCAGCGTAAAAAAATACATCGGATAGGGTGGTCGAGATTCCAATTCCGAAGATTTTCATTTTTCGAAAAAATTGACAATTTCTGTAAGGTCGGGACCTTACAGAAAATGCGATTTTTCGCAAAAATCGAAATCTCTGGAATCGAATTCTCGACCATCCTATCTTATGTATTTTTTCGCGCTGATTACGAAAATGATATATTTATTGAGGAAATCTCAACGGAACACCGAGATATCGATGATTTCTTGCGGAGAAAAAAATTTCTTTATACACAAAATCAGCGTTATTTCATATTTCCTTTGAGATCTCGACCAAATAACCGTGCTTTTCGGAATCAGCGTAAAAAAATACATAAGATAGGGTGATCCAGAATTCGATTCCAGAGATTTCGATTTTTGCGAAAAATCTAAGGGGTATGCCTTAGATTTTTTGCAAAAATCGAAATGTCTGGAATCGAATTCTCGACCATCCTATCTTATGTATTTTTTCGCGCTGATTACGAAAATGATATATTTATTGAGGAAATCTCAACGGAACACCGAGATATCGATGATTTCTTGCGGAAAAAAAATTTCTTTATACACAAAATCAGCGTTATTTCATATTTCCTTTGAGATCTCGACCAAATAACCGTGCTTTTCGGAATCAGCGTAAAAAAATACATCGGATAGGGTGGTCGAGATTCCAATTCCGAAGATTTTCATTTTTCGAAAAAATTGACAATTTCTGTAAGGTCGGGACCTTACAGAAAATGCGATTTTTCGCAAAAATCGAAATCTCTGGAATCGAATTCTCGACCATCCTATCTTATGTATTTTTTCGCGCTGATTACGAAAATGATATATTTATTGAGGAAATCTCAACGGAACACCGAGATATCGATGATTTCTTGCGGAGAAAAAAATTTCTTTATACACAAAATCAGCGTTATTTCATATTTCCTTTGAGATCTCGACCAAATAACCGTGCTTTTCGGAATCAGCGTAAAAAAATACATAAGATAGGGTGATCCAGAATTCGATTCCAGAGATTTCGATTTTTGCGAAAAATCTAAGGGGTATGCCTTAGATTTTTTGCAAAAATCGAAATGTCTGGAATCGAATTCTCGACCATCCTATCTTATGTATTTTTTCGCGCTGATTACGAAAATGATATATTTATTGAGGAAATCTCAACGGAACACCGAGATATCGATGATTTCTTGCGGGAAAAAAAATTTCTTTATACACAAAATCAGCATTATTTCATATTTCCTTTGAGATCTCGACCAAATAACCGTGCTTTTCGGAATCAGCGTAAAAAAATACATCGGATAGGGTGGTCGAGATTCCAATTCCGAAGATTTTCATTTTTCGAAAAAATTGACAATTTCTGTAAGGTCGGGACCTTACAGAAAATGCGATTTTTCGCAAAAATCGAAATCTCTGGAATCGAATTCTCGACCATCCTATCTTATGTATTTTTTCGCGCTGATTACGAAAATGATATATTTATTGAGGAAATCTCAACGGAACACCGAGATATCGATGATTTCTTGCGGAAAAAAAATTTCTTTATACACAAAATCAGCGTTATTTCATATTTCCTTTGAGATCTCGACCAAATAACCGTGCTTTTCGGAATCAGCGTAAAAAAATACATCGGATAGGGTGGTCGAGATTCCAATTCCGAAGATTTTCATTTTTCGAAAAAATTGACAATTTCTGTAAGGTCGGGACCTTACAGAAAATGCGATTTTTCGCAAAAATCGAAATCTCTGGAATCGAATTCTCGACCATCCTATCTTATGTATTTTTTCGCGCTGATTACGAAAATGATATATTTATTGAGGAAATCTCAACGGAACACCGAGATATCGATGATTTCTTGCGGAGAAAAAAATTTCTTTATACACAAAATCAGCGTTATTTCATATTTCCTTTGAGATCTCGACCAAATAACCGTGCTTTTCGGAATCAGCGTAAAAAAATACATCGGATAGGGTGGTCGAGATTCCAATTCCGAAGATTTTCATTTTTCGAAAAAATTGACAATTTCTGTAAGGTCGGGACCTTACAGAAAATGCGATTTTTCGCAAAAATCGAAATCTCTGGAATCGAATTCTCGACCATCCTATCTTATGTATTTTTTCGCGCTGATTACGAAAATGATATATCTATTCAGGAAATCTCAACGGAACACCGAGATATCGATGATTTCTTGCGGGAAAAAAAATTTCTTTATACACAAAATCAGCGTTATTTCATATTTCCTTTGAGATCTCGACCAAATAACCGTGCTTTTCGGAATCAGCGTAAAAAAATACATCGGATAGGGTGGTCGAGATTCCAATTCCGAAGATTTTCATTTTTCGAAAAAATTGACAATTTCTGTAAGGTCGGGACCTTACAGAAAATGCGATTTTTCGCAAAAATCGAAATCTCTGGAATCGAATTCTCGATAATCCTATCTTATGTATTTTTTCGCGCTGATTACGAAAATGATATATTTATTGAGGAAATCTCAACGGAACACCGAGATATCGATGATTTCTTGCGGAAAAAAATATTTCTTTATACACAAAATCTGCGTTATTTCATATTTCCTTTGAGATCTCGACCAAATAACCGTGCTTTTCGGAATCAGCGTAAAAAAATACATCGGATAGGGTGGTCGAGATTCCAATTCCGAAGATTTTCATTTTTCGAAAAAATTGACAATTTCTGTAAGGTCGGGACCTTACAGAAAATGCGATTTTTCGCAAAAATCGAAATCTCTGGAATCGAATTCTCGACCATCCTATCTTATGTATTTTTTCGCGCTGATTACGAAAATGATATATTTATTGAGGAAATCTCAACGGAACACCGAGATATCGATGATTTCTTGCGGAAAAAAAATTTCTTTATACACAAAATCAGCGTTATTTCATATTTCCTTTGAGATCTCGACCAAATAACCGTGCTTTTCGGAATCAGCGTAAAAAAATACATCGGATAGGGTTGTCGAGATTCCAATTCCGAAGATTTTCATTTTTCGAAAAAATTGACAATTTCTGTAAGGTCGGGACCTTACAGAAAATGCGATTTTTCGCAAAAATCGAAATCTCTGGAATCGAATTCTCGACCATCCTATCTTATGTATTTTTTCGCGCTGATTACGAAAATGATATATTTATTGAGGAAATCTCAACGGAACACCGAGATATCGATGATTTCTTGCGGAAAAAAAAATTTCTTTATACACAAAATCAGCGTTATTTCATATTTCCTTTGAGATCTCGACCAAATAACCGTGCTTTTCGGAATCAGCGTAAAAAAATACATCGGATAGGGTGGTCGAGATTCCAATTCCGAAGATTTTCATTTTTCGAAAAAATTGACAATTTCTGTAAGGTCGGGACCTTACAGAAAATGCGATTTTTCGCAAAAATCGAAATCTCTGGAATCGAATTCTCGACCATCCTATCTTATGTATTTTTTCGCGTTGATTACGAAAATGATATATTTATTGAGGAAATCTCAACGGAACACCGAGATATCGATGATTTCTTGCGGAAAAAAATATTTCTTTATACACAAAATCAGCGTTATTTCATATTTCCTTTGAGATCTCGACCAAATAACCGTGCTTTTCGGAATCAGCGTAAAAAAATACATAAGATAGGGTGATCCAGAATTCGATTCCAGAGATTTCGATTTTTGCGAAAAATCTAAGGGGCTGCCTCGAAATCTCAACGGAACACCGAGATATCGATGATTTCTTGCGGAAAAAAAAATTTCTTTATACACAAAATCAGCGTTATTTCATATTTCCTTTGAGATTTCGACCAAATAACCGTGCTTTTCGGAATCAGCGTAAAAAAATACATCGGATAGGGTGGTCGAGATTCCAATTCCGAAGATTTTCATTTTTCGAAAAAATTGACAATTTCTGTAAGATCGGGACCTTACAGAAAATGCGATTTTTCGCAAAAATCGAAATCTCTGGAATCGAATTCTCGACCATCCTATCTTATGTATTTTTTTACGCTGACTACGAAAATGATATATTTATTGAGGAAATCTCAACGGAACACCGAGATATCGATGATTTCTTGCGGAAAAAAATATTTCTTTATACACAAAATCTGCGTTATTTCATATTTCCTTTGAGATCTCGACCAAATAACCGTGCTTTTCGGAATCAGCGTAAAAAAATACATCGGATAGGGTGGTCGAGATTCCAATTCCGAAGATTTTCATTTTTCGAAAAAATTGACAATTTCTGTAAGGTCGGGACCTTACAGAAAATGCGATTTTTCGCAAAAATCGAAATCTCTGGAATCGAATTCTCGACCATCCTATCTTATGTATTTTTTCGCGCTGATTACGAAAATGATATATTTATTGAGGAAATCTCAACGGAACACCGAGATATCGATGATTTCTTGCGGAGAAAAAAATTTCTTTATACACAAAATCAGCGTTATTTCATATTTCCTTTGAGATCTCGACCAAATAACCGTGCTTTTCGGAATCAGCGTAAAAAAATACATAAGATAGGGTGATCCAGAATTCGATTCCAGAGATTTCGATTTTTGCGAAAAATCTAAGGGGTATGCCTTAGATTTTTTGCAAAAATCGAAATGTCTGGAATCGAATTCTCGACCATCCTATCTTATGTATTTTTTCGCGCTGATTACGAAAATGATATATTTATTGAGGAAATCTCAACGGAACACCGAGATATCGATGATTTCTTGCGGAAAAAAATATTTCTTTATACACAAAATCAGCGTTATTTCATATTTCCTTTGAGATCTCGACCAAATAACCGTGCTTTTCGGAATCAGCGTAAAAAAATACATCGGATAGGGTGGTCGAGATTCCAATTCCGAAGATTTTCATTTTTCGAAAAAATTGACAATTTCTGTAAGGTCGGGACCTTACAGAAAATGCGATTTTTCGCAAAAATCGAAATCTCTGGAATCGAATTCTCGACCATCCTATCTTATGTATTTTTTCGCGCTGATTACGAAAATGATATATTTATTGAGGAAATCTCAACGGAACACCGAGATATCGATGATTTCTTGCGGAAAAAAAAATTTCTTTATACACAAAATCAGCGTTATTTCATATTTCCTTTGAGATCTCGACCAAATAACCGTGCTTTTCGGAATCAGCGTAAAAAAATACATCGGATAGGGTGGTCGAGATTCCAATTCCGAAGATTTTCATTTTTCGAAAAAATTGACAATTTCTGTAAGGTCGGGACCTTACAGAAAATGCGATTTTTCGCAAAAATCGAAATCTCTGGAATCGAATTCTCGACCATCCTATCTTATGTATTTTTTCGCGTTGATTACGAAAATGATATATTTATTGAGGAAATCTCAACGGAACACCGAGATATCGATGATTTCTTGCGGAAAAAAATATTTCTTTATACACAAAATCAGCGTTATTTCATATTTCCTTTGAGATCTCGACCAAATAACCGTGCTTTTCGGAATCAGCGTAAAAAAATACATCGGATAGGGTGGTCGAGATTCCAATTCCGAAGATTTTCATTTTTCGAAAAAATTGACAATTTCTGTAAGGTCGGGACCTTACAGAAAATGCGATTTTTCGCAAAAATCGAAATCTCTGGAATCGAATTCTCGACCATCCTATCTTATGTATTTTTTCGCGCTGATTACGAAAATGATATATTTATTGAGGAAATCTCAACGGAACACCGAGATATCGATGATTTCTTGCGGAGAAAAAAATTTCTTTATACACAAAATCAGCGTTATTTCATATTTCCTTTGAGATCTCGACCAAATAACCGTGCTTTTCGGAATCAGCGTAAAAAAATACATCGGATAGGGTGGTCGAGATTCCAATTCCGAAGATTTTCATTTTTCGAAAAAATTGACAATTTCTGTAAGGTCGGGACCTTACAGAAAATGCGATTTTTCGCAAAAATCGAAATCTCTGGAATCGAATTCTCGACCATCCTATCTTATGTATTTTTTCGCGCTGATTACGAAAATGATATATTTATTGAGGAAATCTCAACGGAACACCGAGATATCGATGATTTCTTGCGGAAAAAAAAATTTCTTTATACACAAAATCAGCGTTATTTCATATTTCCTTTGAGATCTCGACCAAATAACCGTGCTTTTCGGAATCAGCGTAAAAAAATACATAAGATAGGGTGATCCAGAATTCGATTCCAGAGATTTCGATTTTTGCGAAAAATCTAAGGGGTATGCCTTAGATTTTTTGCAAAAATCGAAATGTCTGGAATCGAATTCTCGACCATCCTATCTTATGTATTTTTTCGCGCTGATTACGAAAATGATATATTTATTGAGGAAATCTCAACGGAACACCGAGATATCGATGATTTCTTGCGGAAAAAAATATTTCTTTATACACAAAATCAGCGTTATTTCATATTTCCTTTGAGATCTCGACCAAATAACCGTGCTTTTCGGAATCAGCGTAAAAAAATACATCGGATAGGGTGGTCGAGATTCCAATTCCGAAGATTTTCATTTTTCGAAAAAATTGACAATTTCTGTAAGGTCGGGACCTTACAGAAAATGCGATTTTTCGCAAAAATCGAAATCTCTGGAATCGAATTCTCGACCATCCTATCTTATGTATTTTTTCGCGCTGATTACGAAAATGATATATTTATTGAGGAAATCTCAACGGAACACCGAGATATCGATGATTTCTTGCGGAAAAAAAAATTTCTTTATACACAAAATCAGCGTTATTTCATATTTCCTTTGAGATCTCGACCAAATAACCGTGCTTTTCGGAATCAGCGTAAAAAAATACATCGGATAGGGTGGTCGAGATTCCAATTCCGAAGATTTTCATTTTTCGAAAAAATTGACAATTTCTGTAAGGTCGGGACCTTACAGAAAATGCGATTTTTCGCAAAAATCGAAATCTCTGGAATCGAATTCTCGACCATCCTATCTTATGTATTTTTTCGCGCTGATTACGAAAATGATATATTTATTGAGGAAATCTCAACGGAACACCGAGATATCGATGATTTCTTGCGGAAAAAAAATTTCTTTATACACAAAATCAGCGTTATTTCATATTTCCTTTGAGATCTCGACCAAATAACCGTGCTTTTCGGAATCAGCGTAAAAAAATACATCGGATAGGGTGGTCGAGATTCCAATTCCGAAGATTTTCATTTTTCGAAAAAATTGACAATTTCTGTAAGGTCGGGACCTTACAGAAAATGCGATTTTTCGCAAAAATCGAAATCTCTGGAATCGAATTCTCGACCATCCTATCTTATGTATTTTTTCGCGCTGATTACGAAAATGATATATTTATTGAGGAAATCTCAACGGAACACCGAGATATCGATGATTTCTTGCGGAAAAAAATATTTCTTTATACACAAAATCAGCGTTATTTCATATTTCCTTTGAGATCTCGACCAAATAACCGTGCTTTTCGGAATCAGCGTAAAAAAATACATCGGATAGGGTGGTCGAGATTCCAATTCCGAAGATTTTCATTTTTCGAAAAAATTGACAATTTCTGTAAGGTCGGGACCTTACAGAAAATGCGATTTTTCGCAAAAATCGAAATCTCTGGAATCGAATTCTCGACCATCCTATCTTATGTATTTTTTTACGCTGACTACGAAAATGATATATTTATTGAGGAAATCTCAACGGAACACCGAGATATCGATGATTTCTTGCGGAAAAAAATATTTCTTTATACACAAAATCTGCGTTATTTCATATTTCCTTTGAGATCTCGACCAAATAACCGTGCTTTTCGGAATCAGCGTAAAAAAATACATCGGATAGGGTGGTCGAGATTCCAATTCCGAAGATTTTCATTTTTCGAAAAAATTGACAATTTCTGTAAGGTCGGGACCTTACAGAAAATGCGATTTTTCGCAAAAATCGAAATCTCTGGAATCGAATTCTCGACCATCCTATCTTATGTATTTTTTCGCGCTGATTACGAAAATGATATATTTATTGAGGAAATCTCAACGGAACACCGAGATATCGATGATTTCTGGCGGAAAAAAAAATTTCTTTATACACAAAATCAGCGTTATTTCATATTTCCTTTGAGATCTCGACCAAATAACCGTGCTTTTCGGAATCAGCGTAAAAAAATACATCGGATAGGGTGGTCGAGATTCCAATTCCGAAGATTTTCATTTTTCGAAAAAATTGACAATTTCTGTAAGGTCGGGACCTTACAGAAAATGCGATTTTTCGCAAAAATCGAAATCTCTGGAATCGAATTCTCGACCATCCTATCTTATGTATTTTTTCGCGCTGATTACGAAAATGATATATTTATTGAGGAAATCTCAACGGAACACCGAGATATCGATGATTTCTTGCGGAGAAAAAAATTTCTTTATACACAAAATCAGCGTTATTTCATATTTCCTTTGAGATCTCGACCAAATAACCGTGCTTTTCGGAATCAGCGTAAAAAAATACATAAGATAGGGTGATCCAGAATTCGATTCCAGAGATTTCGATTTTTGCGAAAAATCTAAGGGGTATGCCTTAGATTTTTTGCAAAAATCGAAATGTCTGGAATCGAATTCTCGACCATCCTATCTTATGTATTTTTTCGCGCTGATTACGAAAATGATATATTTATTGAGGAAATCTCAACGGAACACCGAGATATCGATGATTTCTTGCGGAAAAAAATATTTCTTTATACACAAAATCAGCGTTATTTCATATTTCCTTTGAGATCTCGACCAAATAACCGTGCTTTTCGGAATCAGCGTAAAAAAATACATCGGATAGGGTGGTCGAGATTCCAATTCCGAAGATTTTCATTTTTCGAAAAAATTGACAATTTCTGTAAGGTCGGGACCTTACAGAAAATGCGATTTTTCGCAAAAATCGAAATCTCTGGAATCGAATTCTCGACCATCCTATCTTATGTATTTTTTCGCGCTGATTACGAAAATGATATATTTATTGAGGAAATCTCAACGGAACACCGAGATATCGATGATTTCTTGCGGAAAAAAAAATTTCTTTATACACAAAATCAGCGTTATTTCATATTTCCTTTGAGATCTCGACCAAATAACCGTGCTTTTCGGAATCAGCGTAAAAAAATACATCGGATAGGGTGGTCGAGATTCCAATTCCGAAGATTTTCATTTTTCGAAAAAATTGACAATTTCTGTAAGGTCGGGACCTTACAGAAAATGCGATTTTTCGCAAAAATCGAAATCTCTGGAATCGAATTCTCGACCATCCTATCTTATGTATTTTTTCGCGCTGATTACGAAAATGATATATTTATTGAGGAAATCTCAACGGAACACCGAGATATCGATGATTTCTTGCGGAAAAAAATATTTCTTTATACACAAAATCTGCGTTATTTCATATTTCCTTTGAGATCTCGACCAAATAACCGTGCTTTTCGGAATCAGCGTAAAAAAATACATCGGATAGGGTGGTCGAGATTCCAATTCCGAAGATTTTCATTTTTCGAAAAAATTGACAATTTCTGTAAGGTCGGGACCTTACAGAAAATGCGATTTTTCGCAAAAATCGAAATCTCTGGAATCGAATTCTCGACCATCCTATCTTATGTATTTTTTCGCGCTGATTACGAAAATGATATATTTATTGAGGAAATCTCAACGGAACACCGAGATATCGATGATTTCTTGCGGAAAAAAAAATTTCTTTATACACAAAATCAGCGTTATTTCATATTTCCTTTGAGATCTCGACCAAATAACCGTGCTTTTCGGAATCAGCGTAAAAAAATACATCGGATAGGGTGGTCGAGATTCCAATTCCGAAGATTTTCATTTTTCGAAAAAATTGACAATTTCTGTAAGGTCGGGACCTTACAGAAAATGCGATTTTTCGCAAAAATCGAAATCTCTGGAATCGAATTCTCGACCATCCTATCTTATGTATTTTTTCGCGCTGATTACGAAAATGATATATTTATTGAGGAAATCTCAACGGAACACCGAGATATCGATGATTTCTTGCGGAAAAAAAAATTTCTTTATACACAAAATCAGCGTTATTTCATATTTCCTTTGAGATCTCGACCAAATAACCGTGCTTTTCGGAATCAGCGTAAAAAAATACATCGGATAGGGTGGTCGAGATTCCAATTCCGAAGATTTTCATTTTTCGAAAAAATTGACAATTTCTGTAAGGTCGGGACCTTACAGAAAATGCGATTTTTCGCAAAAATCGAAATCTCTGGAATCGAATTCTCGACCATCCTATCTTATGTATTTTTTCGCGCTGATTACGAAAATGATATATTTATTGAGGAAATCTCAACGGAACACCGAGATATCGATGATTTCTTGCGGAAAAAAATATTTCTTTATACACAAAATCTGCGTTATTTCATATTTCCTTTGAGATCTCGACCAAATAACCGTGCTTTTCGGAATCAGCGTAAAAAAATACATCGGATAGGGTGGTCGAGATTCCAATTCCGAAGATTTTCATTTTTCGAAAAAATTGACAATTTCTGTAAGGTCGGGACCTTACAGAAAATGCGATTTTTCGCAAAAATCGAAATCTCTGGAATCGAATTCTCGACCATCCTATCTTATGTATTTTTTCGCGCTGATTACGAAAATGATATATTTATTGAGGAAATCTCAACGGAACACCGAGATATCGATGATTTCTTGCGGAAAAAAAAATTTCTTTATACACAAAATCAGCGTTATTTCATATTTCCTTTGAGATCTCGACCAAATAACCGTGCTTTTCGGAATCAGCGTAAAAAAATACATCGGATAGGGTGGTCGAGATTCCAATTCCGAAGATTTTCATTTTTCGAAAAAATTGACAATTTCTGTAAGGTCGGGACCTTACAGAAAATGCGATTTTTCGCAAAAATCGAAATCTCTGGAATCGAATTCTCGACCATCCTATCTTATGTATTTTTTTACGCTGACTACGAAAATGATATATTTATTGAGGAAATCTCAACGGAACACCGAGATATCGATGATTTCTTGCGGAAAAAAATATTTCTTTATACACAAAATCTGCGTTATTTCATATTTCCTTTGAGATCTCGACCAAATAACCGTGCTTTTCGGAATCAGCGTAAAAAAATACATCGGATAGGGTGGTCGAGATTCCAATTCCGAAGATTTTCATTTTTCGAAAAAATTGACAATTTCTGTAAGGTCGGGACCTTACAGAAAATGCGATTTTTCGCAAAAATCGAAATCTCTGGAATCGAATTCTCGACCATCCTATCTTATGTATTTTTTCGCGCTGATTACGAAAATGATATATTTATTGAGGAAATCTCAACGGAACACCGAGATATCGATGATTTCTGGCGGAAAAAAAAATTTCTTTATACACAAAATCAGCGTTATTTCATATTTCCTTTGAGATCTCGACCAAATAACCGTGCTTTTCGGAATCAGCGTAAAAAAATACATCGGATAGGGTGGTCGAGATTCCAATTCCGAAGATTTTCATTTTTCGAAAAAATTGACAATTTCTGTAAGGTCGGGACCTTACAGAAAATGCGATTTTTCGCAAAAATCGAAATCTCTGGAATCGAATTCTCGACCATCCTATCTTATGTATTTTTTCGCGCTGATTACGAAAATGATATATTTATTGAGGAAATCTCAACGGAACACCGAGATATCGATGATTTCTTGCGGAGAAAAAAATTTCTTTATACACAAAATCAGCGTTATTTCATATTTCCTTTGAGATCTCGACCAAATAACCGTGCTTTTCGGAATCAGCGTAAAAAAATACATAAGATAGGGTGATCCAGAATTCGATTCCAGAGATTTCGATTTTTGCGAAAAATCTAAGGGGTATGCCTTAGATTTTTTGCAAAAATCGAAATGTCTGGAATCGAATTCTCGACCATCCTATCTTATGTATTTTTTCGCGCTGATTACGAAAATGATATATTTATTGAGGAAATCTCAACGGAACACCGAGATATCGATGATTTCTTGCGGAAAAAAATATTTCTTTATACACAAAATCAGCGTTATTTCATATTTCCTTTGAGATCTCGACCAAATAACCGTGCTTTTCGGAATCAGCGTAAAAAAATACATCGGATAGGGTGGTCGAGATTCCAATTCCGAAGATTTTCATTTTTCGAAAAAATTGACAATTTCTGTAAGGTCGGGACCTTACAGAAAATGCGATTTTTCGCAAAAATCGAAATCTCTGGAATCGAATTCTCGACCATCCTATCTTATGTATTTTTTCGCGCTGATTACGAAAATGATATATTTATTGAGGAAATCTCAACGGAACACCGAGATATCGATGATTTCTTGCGGAAAAAAAAATTTCTTTATACACAAAATCAGCGTTATTTCATATTTCCTTTGAGATCTCGACCAAATAACCGTGCTTTTCGGAATCAGCGTAAAAAAATACATCGGATAGGGTGGTCGAGATTCCAATTCCGAAGATTTTCATTTTTCGAAAAAATTGACAATTTCTGTAAGGTCGGGACCTTACAGAAAATGCGATTTTTCGCAAAAATCGAAATCTCTGGAATCGAATTCTCGACCATCCTATCTTATGTATTTTTTCGCGCTGATTACGAAAATGATATATTTATTGAGGAAATCTCAACGGAACACCGAGATATCGATGATTTCTTGCGGAAAAAAATATTTCTTTATACACAAAATCTGCGTTATTTCATATTTCCTTTGAGATCTCGACCAAATAACCGTGCTTTTCGGAATCAGCGTAAAAAAATACATCGGATAGGGTGGTCGAGATTCCAATTCCGAAGATTTTCATTTTTCGAAAAAATTGACAATTTCTGTAAGGTCGGGACCTTACAGAAAATGCGATTTTTCGCAAAAATCGAAATCTCTGGAATCGAATTCTCGACCATCCTATCTTATGTATTTTTTCGCGCTGATTACGAAAATGATATATTTATTGAGGAAATCTCAACGGAACACCGAGATATCGATGATTTCTTGCGGAAAAAAAAATTTCTTTATACACAAAATCAGCGTTATTTCATATTTCCTTTGAGATCTCGACCAAATAACCGTGCTTTTCGGAATCAGCGTAAAAAAATACATCGGATAGGGTGGTCGAGATTCCAATTCCGAAGATTTTCATTTTTCGAAAAAATTGACAATTTCTGTAAGGTCGGGACCTTACAGAAAATGCGATTTTTCGCAAAAATCGAAATCTCTGGAATCGAATTCTCGACCATCCTATCTTATGTATTTTTTCGCGCTGATTACGAAAATGATATATTTATTGAGGAAATCTCAACGGAACACCGAGATATCGATGATTTCTTGCGGAAAAAAAATTTCTTTATACACAAAATCAGCGTTATTTCATATTTCCTTTGAGATCTCGATCAAATAACCGTGCTTTTCGGAATCAGCGTAAAAAAATACATCGGATAGGGTGGTCGAGATTCCAATTCCGAAGATTTTCATTTTTCGAAAAAATTGACAATTTCTGTAAGGTCGGGACCTTACAGAAAATGCGATTTTTCGCAAAAATCGAAATCTCTGGAATCGAATTCTCGACCATCCTATCTTATGTATTTTTTCGCGCTGATTACGAAAATGATATATTTATTGAGGAAATCTCAACGGAACACCGAGATATCGATGATTTCTTGCGGAAAAAAATATTTCTTTATACACAAAATCAGCGTTATTTCATATTTCCTTTGAGATCTCGACCAAATAACCGTGCTTTTCGGAATCAGCGTAAAAAAATACATCGGATAGGGTGGTCGAGATTCCAATTCCGAAGATTTTCATTTTTCGAAAAAATTGACAATTTCTGTAAGGTCGGGACCTTACAGAAAATGCGATTTTTCGCAAAAATCGAAATCTCTGGAATCGAATTCTCGACCATCCTATCTTATGTATTTTTTCGCGCTGATTACGAAAATGATATATTTATTGAGGAAATCTCAACGGAACACCGAGATATCGATGATTTCTTGCGGAAAAAAATATTTCTTTATACACAAAATCTGCGTTATTTCATATTTCCTTTGAGATCTCGACCAAATAACCGTGCTTTTCGGAATCAGCGTAAAAAAATACATCGGATAGGGTGGTCGAGATTCCAATTCCGAAGATTTTCATTTTTCGAAAAAATTGACAATTTCTGTAAGGTCGGGACCTTACAGAAAATGCGATTTTTCGCAAAAATCGAAATCTCTGGAATCGAATTCTCGACCATCCTATCTTATGTATTTTTTCGCGCTGATTACGAAAATGATATATTTATTGAGGAAATCTCAACGGAACACCGAGATATCGATGATTTCTTGCGGAAAAAAATATTTCTTTATACACAAAATCAGCGTTATTTCATATTTCCTTTGAGATCTCGACCAAATAACCGTGCTTTTCGGAATCAGCGTAAAAAAATACATCGGATAGGGTGGTCGAGATTCCAATTCCGAAGATTTTCATTTTTCGAAAAAATTGACAATTTCTGTAAGGTCGGGACCTTACAGAAAATGCGATTTTTCGCAAAAATCGAAATCTCTGGAATCGAATTCTCGACCATCCTATCTTATGTATTTTTTCGCGCTGATTACGAAAATGATATATTTATTGAGGAAATCTCAACGGAACACCGAGATATCGATGATTTCTTGCGGAAAAAAATATTTCTTTATACACAAAATCTGCGTTATTTCATATTTCCTTTGAGATCTCGACCAAATAACCGTGCTTTTCGGAATCAGCGTAAAAAAATACATCGGATAGGGTGGTCGAGATTCCAATTCCGAAGATTTTCATTTTTCGAAAAAATTGACAATTTCTGTAAGGTCGGGACCTTACAGAAAATGCGATTTTTCGCAAAAATCGAAATCTCTGGAATCGAATTCTCGACCATCCTATCTTATGTATTTTTTTACGCTGACTACGAAAATGATATATTTATTGAGGAAATCTCAACGGAACACCGAGATATCGATGATTTCTTGCGGAAAAAAATATTTCTTTATACACAAAATCTGCGTTATTTCATATTTCCTTTGAGATCTCGACCAAATAACCGTGCTTTTCGGAATCAGCGTAAAAAAATACATCGGATAGGGTGGTCGAGATTCCAATTCCGAAGATTTTCATTTTTCGAAAAAATTGACAATTTCTGTAAGGTCGGGACCTTACAGAAAATGCGATTTTTCGCAAAAATCGAAATCTCTGGAATCGAATTCTCGACCATCCTATCTTATGTATTTTTTCGCGCTGATTACGAAAATGATATATTTATTGAGGAAATCTCAACGGAACACCGAGATATCGATGATTTCTGGCGGAAAAAAAAATTTCTTTATACACAAAATCAGCGTTATTTCATATTTCCTTTGAGATCTCGACCAAATAACCGTGCTTTTCGGAATCAGCGTAAAAAAATACATCGGATAGGGTGGTCGAGATTCCAATTCCGAAGATTTTCATTTTTCGAAAAAATTGACAATTTCTGTAAGGTCGGGACCTTACAGAAAATGCGATTTTTCGCAAAAATCGAAATCTCTGGAATCGAATTCTCGACCATCCTATCTTATGTATTTTTTCGCGCTGATTACGAAAATGATATATTTATTGAGGAAATCTCAACGGAACACCGAGATATCGATGATTTCTTGCGGAGAAAAAAATTTCTTTATACACAAAATCAGCGTTATTTCATATTTCCTTCGAGATCTCGACCAAATAACCGTGCTTTTCGGAATCAGCGTAAAAAAATACATAAGATAGGGTGATCCAGAATTCGATTCCAGAGATTTCGATTTTTGCGAAAAATCTAAGGGGTATGCCTTAGATTTTTTGCAAAAATCGAAATCTCTGGAATCGAATTCTCGACCATCCTATCTTATGTATTTTTTCGCGCTGATTACGAAAATGATATATTTATTGAGGAAATCTCAACGGAACACCGAGATATCGATGATTTCTTGCGGAAAAAAAAATTTCTTTATACACAAAATCAGCGTTATTTCATATTTCCTTTGAGATCTCGACCAAATAACCGTGCTTTTCGGAATCAGCGTAAAAAAATACATCGGATAGGGTGGTCGAGATTCCAATTCCGAAGATTTTCATTTTTCGAAAAAATTGACAATTTCTGTAAGGTCGGGACCTTACAGAAAATGCGATTTTTCGCAAAAATCGAAATCTCTGGAATCGAATTCTCGACCATCCTATCTTATGTATTTTTTCGCGCTGATTACGAAAATGATATATTTATTGAGGAAATCTCAACGGAACACCGAGATATCGATGATTTCTTGCGGAAAAAAATATTTCTTTATACACAAAATCTGCGTTATTTCATATTTCCTTTGAGATCTCGACCAAATAACCGTGCTTTTCGGAATCAGCGTAAAAAAATACATCGGATAGGGTGGTCGAGATTCCAATTCCGAAGATTTTCATTTTTCGAAAAAATTGACAATTTCTGTAAGGTCGGGACCTTACAGAAAATGCGATTTTTCGCAAAAATCGAAATCTCTGGAATCGAATTCTCGACCATCCTATCTTATGTATTTTTTCGCGCTGATTACGAAAATGATATATTTATTGAGGAAATCTCAACGGAACACCGAGATATCGATGATTTCTTGCGGAAAAAAAAATTTCTTTATACACAAAATCAGCGTTATTTCATATTTCCTTTGAGATCTCGACCAAATAACCGTGCTTTTCGGAATCAGCGTAAAAAAATACATCGGATAGGGTGGTCGAGATTCCAATTCCGAAGATTTTCATTTTTCGAAAAAATTGACAATTTCTGTAAGGTCGGGACCTTACAGAAAATGCGATTTTTCGCAAAAATCGAAATCTCTGGAATCGAATTCTCGACCATCCTATCTTATGTATTTTTTCGCGCTGATTACGAAAATGATATATTTATTGAGGAAATCTCAACGGAACACCGAGATATCGATGATTTCTTGCGGAAAAAAAATTTCTTTATACACAAAATCAGCGTTATTTCATATTTCCTTTGAGATCTCGACCAAATAACCGTGCTTTTCGGAATCAGCGTAAAAAAATACATCGGATAGGGTGGTCGAGATTCCAATTCCGAAGATTTTCATTTTTCGAAAAAATTGACAATTTCTGTAAGGTCGGGACCTTACAGAAAATGCGATTTTTCGCAAAAATCGAAATCTCTGGAATCGAATTCTCGACCATCCTATCTTATGTATTTTTTCGCGCTGATTACGAAAATGATATATTTATTGAGGAAATCTCAACGGAACACCGAGATATCGATGATTTCTTGCGGAAAAAAATATTTCTTTATACACAAAATCAGCGTTATTTCATATTTCCTTTGAGATCTCGACCAAATATCCGTGCTTTTCGGAATCAGCGTAAAAAAATACATCGGATAGGGTGGTCGAGATTCCAATTCCGAAGATTTTCATTTTTCGAAAAAATTGACAATTTCTGTAAGGTCGGGACCTTACAGAAAATGCGATTTTTCGCAAAAATCGAAATCTCTGGAATCGAATTCTCGACCATCCTATCTTATGTATTTTTTCGCGCTGATTACGAAAATGATATATTTATTGAGGAAATCTCAACGGAACACCGAGATATCGATGATTTCTTGCGGAGAAAAAAATTTCTTTATACACAAAATCAGCGTTATTTCATATTTCCTTTGAGATCTCGACCAAATAACCGTGCTTTTCGGAATCAGCGTAAAAAAATACATAAGATAGGGTGATCCAGAATTCGATTCCAGATTTCGATTTTTGCGAAAAATCTAAGGGGTATGCCTTAGATTTTTTGCAAAAATCGAAATGTCTGGAATCGAATTCTCGACCATCCTATCTTATGTATTTTTTCGCGCTGATTACGAAAATGATATATTTATTGAGGAAATCTCAACGGAACACCGAGATATCGATGATTTCTTGCGGAAAAAAATATTTCTTTATACACAAAATCAGCGTTATTTCATATTTCCTTTGAGATCTCGACCAAATAACCGTGCTTTTCGGAATCAGCGTAAAAAAATACATCGGATAGGGTGGTCGAGATTCCAATTCCGAAGATTTTCATTTTTCGAAAAAATTGACAATTTCTGTAAGGTCGGGACCTTACAGAAAATGCGATTTTTCGCAAAAATCGAAATCTCTGGAATCGAATTCTCGACCATCCTATCTTATGTATTTTTTCGCGCTGATTACGAAAATGATATATTTATTGAGGAAATCTCAACGGAACACCGAGATATCGATGATTTCTTGCGGAAAAAAAAATTTCTTTATACACAAAATCAGCGTTATTTCATATTTCCTTTGAGATCTCGACCAAATAACCGTGCTTTTCGGAATCAGCGTAAAAAAATACATCGGATAGGGTGGTCGAGATTCCAATTCCGAAGATTTTCATTTTTCGAAAAAATTGACAATTTCTGTAAGGTCGGGACCTTACAGAAAATGCGATTTTTCGCAAAAATCGAAATCTCTGGAATCGAATTCTCGACCATCCTATCTTATGTATTTTTTCGCGCTGATTACGAAAATGATATATTTATTGAGGAAATCTCAACGGAACACCGAGATATCGATGATTTCTTGCGGAAAAAAAATTTCTTTATACACAAAATCAGCGTTATTTCATATTTCCTTTGAGATCTCGACCAAATAACCGTGCTTTTCGGAATCAGCGTAAAAAAATACATCGGATAGGGTGGTCGAGATTCCAATTCCGAAGATTTTCATTTTTCGAAAAAATTGACAATTTCTGTAAGGTCGGGACCTTACAGAAAATGCGATTTTTCGCAAAAATCGAAATCTCTGGAATCGAATTCTCGACCATCCTATCTTATGTATTTTTTCGCGCTGATTACGAAAATGATATATTTATTGAGGAAATCTCAACGGAACACCGAGATATCGATGATTTCTTGCGGAAAAAAATATTTCTTTATACACAAAATCAGCGTTATTTCATATTTCCTTTGAGATCTCGACCAAATATCCGTGCTTTTCGGAATCAGCGTAAAAAAATACATCGGATAGGGTGGTCGAGATTCCAATTCCGAAGATTTTCATTTTTCGAAAAAATTGACAATTTCTGTAAGGTCGGGACCTTACAGAAAATGCGATTTTTCGCAAAAATCGAAATCTCTGGAATCGAATTCTCGACCATCCTATCTTATGTATTTTTTCGCGCTGATTACGAAAATGATATATTTATTGAGGAAATCTCAACGGAACACCGAGATATCGATGATTTCTTGCGGAGAAAAAAATTTCTTTATACACAAAATCAGCGTTATTTCATATTTCCTTTGAGATCTCGACCAAATAACCGTGCTTTTCGGAATCAGCGTAAAAAAATACATAAGATAGGGTGATCCAGAATTCGATTCCAGATTTCGATTTTTGCGAAAAATCTAAGGGGTATGCCTTAGATTTTTTGCAAAAATCGAAATGTCTGGAATCGAATTCTCGACCATCCTATCTTATGTATTTTTTCGCGCTGATTACGAAAATGATATATTTATTGAGGAAATCTCAACGGAACACCGAGATATCGATGATTTCTTGCGGAAAAAAATATTTCTTTATACACAAAATCAGCGTTATTTCATATTTCCTTTGAGATCTCGACCAAATAACCGTGCTTTTCGGAATCAGCGTAAAAAAATACATCGGATAGGGTGGTCGAGATTCCAATTCCGAAGATTTTCATTTTTCGAAAAAATTGACAATTTCTGTAAGGTCGGGACCTTACAGAAAATGCGATTTTTCGCAAAAATCGAAATCTCTGGAATCGAATTCTCGACCATCCTATCTTATGTATTTTTTCGCGCTGATTACGAAAATGATATATTTATTGAGGAAATCTCAACGGAACACCGAGATATCGATGATTTCTTGCGGAAAAAAAAATTTCTTTATACACAAAATCAGCGTTATTTCATATTTCCTTTGAGATCTCGACCAAATAACCGTGCTTTTCGGAATCAGCGTAAAAAAATACATCGGATAGGGTGGTCGAGATTCCAATTCCGAAGATTTTCATTTTTCGAAAAAATTGACAATTTCTGTAAGGTCGGGACCTTACAGAAAATGCGATTTTTCGCAAAAATCGAAATCTCTGGAATCGAATTCTCGACCATCCTATCTTATGTATTTTTTCGCGTTGATTACGAAAATGATATATTTATTGAGGAAATCTCAACGGAACACCGAGATATCGATGATTTCTTGCGGAAAAAAATATTTCTTTATACACAAAATCAGCGTTATTTCATATTTCCTTTGAGATCTCGACCAAATAACCGTGCTTTTCGGAATCAGCGTAAAAAAATACATCGGATGGGGTGGTCGAGATTCCAATTCCGAAGATTTTCATTTTTCGAAAAAATTGACAATTTCTGTAAGGTCGGGACCTTACAGAAAATGCGATTTTTCGCAAAAATCGAAATCTCTGGAATCGAATTCTCGACCATCCTATCTTATGTATTTTTTCGCGCTGATTACGAAAATGATATATTTATTGAGGAAATCTCAACGGAACACCGAGATATCGATGATTTCTTGCGGAGAAAAAAATTTCTTTATACACAAAATCAGCGTTATTTCATATTTCCTTTGAGATCTCGACCAAATAACCGTGCTTTTCGGAATCAGCGTAAAAAAATACATCGGATAGGGTGGTCGAGATTCCAATTCCGAAGATTTTCATTTTTCGAAAAAATTGACAATTTCTGTAAGGTCGGGACCTTACAGAAAATGCGATTTTTTGCAAAAATCTAAATGTCTGGAATCGAATTCTCGACCATCCTATCTTATGTATTTTTTCGCGCTGATTACGAAAATGATATATTTATTGAGGAAATCTCAACGGAACACCGAGATATCGATGATTTCTTGCGGAAAAAAATATTTCTTTATACACAAAATCAGCGTTATTTCATATTTCCTTTGAGATCTCGACCAAATAACCGTGCTTTTCGGAATCAGCGTAAAAAAATACATCGGATAGGGTGGTCGAGATTCCAATTCCGAAGATTTTCATTTTTCGAAAAAATTGACAATTTCTGTAAGGTCGGGACCTTACAGAAAATGCGATTTTTCGCAAAAATCGAAATCTCTGGAATCGAATTCTCGACCATCCTATCTTATGTATTTTTTCGCGCTGATTACGAAAATGATATATTTATTGAGGAAATCTCAACGGAACACCGAGATATCGATGATTTCTTGCGGAAAAAAATATTTCTTTATACACAAAATCTGCGTTATTTCATATTTCCTTTGAGATCTCGACCAAATAACCGTGCTTTTCGGAATCAGCGTAAAAAAATACATCGGATAGGGTGGTCGAGATTCCAATTCCGAAGATTTTCATTTTTCGAAAAAATTGACAATTTCTGTAAGGTCGGGACCTTACAGAAAATGCGATTTTTCGCAAAAATCGAAATCTCTGGAATCGAATTCTCGACCATCCTATCTTATGTATTTTTTCGCGCTGATTACGAAAATGATATATTTATTGAGGAAATCTCAACGGAACACCGAGATATCGATGATTTCTTGCGGAAAAAAAAATTTCTTTATACACAAAATCAGCGTTATTTCATATTTCCTTTGAGATCTCGACCAAATAACCGTGCTTTTCGGAATCAGCGTAAAAAAATACATCGGATAGGGTGGTCGAGATTCCAATTCCGAAGATTTTCATTTTTCGAAAAAATTGACAATTTCTGTAAGGTCGGGACCTTACAGAAAATGCGATTTTTCGCAAAAATCGAAATCTCTGGAATCGAATTCTCGACCATCCTATCTTATGTATTTTTTCGCGCTGATTACGAAAATGATATATTTATTGAGGAAATCTCAACGGAACACCGAGATATCGATGATTTCTTGCGGAAAAAAAAATTTCTTTATACACAAAATCAGCGTTATTTCATATTTCCTTTGAGATCTCGACCAAATAACCGTGCTTTTCGGAATCAGCGTAAAAAAATACATCGGATAGGGTGGTCGAGATTCCAATTCCGAAGATTTTCATTTTTCGAAAAAATTGACAATTTCTGTAAGGTCGGGACCTTACAGAAAATGCGATTTTTCGCAAAAATCGAAATCTCTGGAATCGAATTCTCGACCATCCTATCTTATGTATTTTTTCGCGCTGATTACGAAAATGATATATTTATTGAGGAAATCTCAACGGAACACCGAGATATCGATGATTTCTTGCGGAAAAAAATATTTCTTTATACACAAAATCAGCGTTATTTCATATTTCCTTTGAGATCTCGACCAAATAACCGTGCTTTTCGGAATCAGCGTAAAAAAATACATCGGATAGGGTGGTCGAGATTCCAATTCCGAAGATTTTCATTTTTCGAAAAAATTGACAATTTCTGTAAGGTCGGGACCTTACAGAAAATGCGATTTTTCGCAAAAATCGAAATCTCTGGAATCGAATTCTCGACCATCCTATCTTATGTATTTTTTCGCGCTGATTACGAAAATGATATATTTATTGAGGAAATCTCAACGGAACACCGAGATATCGATGATTTCTTGCGGAAAAAAAAATTTCTTTATACACAAAATCAGCGTTATTTCATATTTCCTTTGAGATCTCGACCAAATAACCGTGCTTTTCGGAATCAGCGTAAAAAAATACATCGGATAGGGTGGTCGAGATTCCAATTCCGAAGATTTTCATTTTTCGAAAAAATTGACAATTTCTGTAAGGTCGGGACCTTACAGAAAATGCGATTTTTCGCAAAAATCGAAATCTCTGGAATCGAATTCTCGACCATCCTATCTTATGTATTTTTTCGCGTTGATTACGAAAATGATATATTTATTGAGGAAATCTCAACGGAACACCGAGATATCGATGATTTCTTGCGGAAAAAAATATTTCTTTATACACAAAATCAGCGTTATTTCATATTTCCTTTGAGATCTCGACCAAATAACCGTGCTTTTCGGAATCAGCGTAAAAAAATACATCGGATGGGGTGGTCGAGATTCCAATTCCGAAGATTTTCATTTTTCGAAAAAATTGACAATTTCTGTAAGGTCGGGACCTTACAGAAAATGCGATTTTTCGCAAAAATCGAAATCTCTGGAATCGAATTCTCGACCATCCTATCTTATGTATTTTTTCGCGCTGATTACGAAAATGATATATTTATTGAGGAAATCTCAACGGAACACCGAGATATCGATGATTTCTTGCGGAGAAAAAAATTTCTTTATACACAAAATCAGCGTTATTTCATATTTCCTTTGAGATCTCGACCAAATAACCGTGCTTTTCGGAATCAGCGTAAAAAAATACATCGGATAGGGTGGTCGAGATTCCAATTCCGAAGATTTTCATTTTTCGAAAAAATTGACAATTTCTGTAAGGTCGGGACCTTACAGAAAATGCGATTTTTTGCAAAAATCTAAATGTCTGGAATCGAATTCTCGACCATCCTATCTTATGTATTTTTTCGCGCTGATTACGAAAATGATATATTTATTGAGGAAATCTCAACGGAACACCGAGATATCGATGATTTCTTGCGGAAAAAAATATTTCTTTATACACAAAATCAGCGTTATTTCATATTTCCTTTGAGATCTCGACCAAATAACCGTGCTTTTCGGAATCAGCGTAAAAAAATACATCGGATAGGGTGGTCGAGATTCCAATTCCGAAGATTTTCATTTTTCGAAAAAATTGACAATTTCTGTAAGGTCGGGACCTTACAGAAAATGCGATTTTTCGCAAAAATCGAAATCTCTGGAATCGAATTCTCGACCATCCTATCTTATGTATTTTTTCGCGCTGATTACGAAAATGATATATTTATTGAGGAAATCTCAACGGAACACCGAGATATCGATGATTTCTTGCGGAAAAAAATATTTCTTTATACACAAAATCTGCGTTATTTCATATTTCCTTTGAGATCTCGACCAAATAACCGTGCTTTTCGGAATCAGCGTAAAAAAATACATCGGATAGGGTGGTCGAGATTCCAATTCCGAAGATTTTCATTTTTCGAAAAAATTGACAATTTCTGTAAGGTCGGGACCTTACAGAAAATGCGATTTTTCGCAAAAATCGAAATCTCTGGAATCGAATTCTCGACCATCCTATCTTATGTATTTTTTCGCGCTGATTACGAAAATGATATATTTATTGAGGAAATCTCAACGGAACACCGAGATATCGATGATTTCTTGCGGAAAAAAAAATTTCTTTATACACAAAATCAGCGTTATTTCATATTTCCTTTGAGATCTCGACCAAATAACCGTGCTTTTCGGAATCAGCGTAAAAAAATACATCGGATAGGGTGGTCGAGATTCCAATTCCGAAGATTTTCATTTTTCGAAAAAATTGACAATTTCTGTAAGGTCGGGACCTTACAGAAAATGCGATTTTTCGCAAAAATCGAAATCTCTGGAATCGAATTCTCGACCATCCTATCTTATGTATTTTTTTACGCTGACTACGAAAATGATATATTTATTGAGGAAATCTCAACGGAACACCGAGATATCGATGATTTCTTGCGGAAAAAAATATTTCTTTATACACAAAATCTGCGTTATTTCATATTTCCTTTGAGATCTCGACCAAATAACCGTGCTTTTCGGAATCAGCGTAAAAAAATACATCGGATAGGGTGGTCGAGATTCCAATTCCGAAGATTTTCATTTTTCGAAAAAATTGACAATTTCTGTAAGGTCGGGACCTTACAGAAAATGCGATTTTTCGCACAAATCGAAATCTCTGGAATCGAATTCTCGACCATCCTATCTTATGTATTTTTTCGCGCTGATTACGAAAATGATATATTTATTGAGGAAATCTCAACGGAACACCGAGATATCGATGATTTCTGGCGGAAAAAAAAATTTCTTTATACACAAAATCAGCGTTATTTCATATTTCCTTTGAGATCTCGACCAAATAACCGTGCTTTTCGGAATCAGCGTAAAAAAATACATCGGATAGGGTGGTCGAGATTCCAATTCCGAAGATTTTCATTTTTCGAAAAAATTGACAATTTCTGTAAGGTCGGGACCTTACAGAAAATGCGATTTTTCGCAAAAATCGAAATCTCTGGAATCGAATTCTCGACCATCCTATCTTATGTATTTTTTCGCGCTGATTACGAAAATGATATATTTATTGAGGAAATCTCAACGGAACACCGAGATATCGATGATTTCTTGCGGAGAAAAAAATTTCTTTATACACAAAATCAGCGTTATTTCATATTTCCTTTGAGATCTCGACCAAATAACCGTGCTTTTCGGAATCAGCGTAAAAAAATACATAAGATAGGGTGATCCAGAATTCGATTCCAGAGATTTCGATTTTTGCGAAAAATCTAAGGGGTATGCCTTAGATTTTTTGCAAAAATCGAAATGTCTGGAATCGAATTCTCGACCATCCTATCTTATGTATTTTTTCGCGCTGATTACGAAAATGATATATTTATTGAGGAAATCTCAACGGAACACCGAGATATCGATGATTTCTTGCGGAAAAAAATATTTCTTTATACACAAAATCAGCGTTATTTCATATTTCCTTTGAGATCTCGACCAAATAACCGTGCTTTTCGGAATCAGCGTAAAAAAATACATCGGATAGGGTGGTCGAGATTCCAATTCCGAAGATTTTCATTTTTCGAAAAAATTGACAATTTCTGTAAGGTCGGGACCTTACAGAAAATGCGATTTTTCGCAAAAATCGAAATCTCTGGAATCGAATTCTCGACCATCCTATCTTATGTATTTTTTCGCGCTGATTACGAAAATGATATATTTATTGAGGAAATCTCAACGGAACACCGAGATATCGATGATTTCTTGCGGAAAAAAAAATTTCTTTATACACAAAATCAGCGTTATTTCATATTTCCTTTGAGATCTCGACCAAATAACCGTGCTTTTCGGAATCAGCGTAAAAAAATACATCGGATAGGGTGGTCGAGATTCCAATTCCGAAGATTTTCATTTTTCGAAAAAATTGACAATTTCTGTAAGGTCGGGACCTTACAGAAAATGCGATTTTTCGCAAAAATCGAAATCTCTGGAATCGAATTCTCGACCATCCTATCTTATGTATTTTTTCGCGCTGATTACGAAAATGATATATTTATTGAGGAAATCTCAACGGAACACCGAGATATCGATGATTTCTTGCGGAAAAAAATATTTCTTTATACACAAAATCTGCGTTATTTCATATTTCCTTTGAGATCTCGACCAAATAACCGTGCTTTTCGGAATCAGCGTAAAAAAATACATCGGATAGGGTGGTCGAGATTCCAATTCCGAAGATTTTCATTTTTCGAAAAAATTGACAATTTCTGTAAGGTCGGGACCTTACAGAAAATGCGATTTTTCGCAAAAATCGAAATCTCTGGAATCGAATTCTCGACCATCCTATCTTATGTATTTTTTCGCGCTGATTACGAAAATGATATATTTATTGAGGAAATCTCAACGGAACACCGAGATATCGATGATTTCTTGCGGAAAAAAAAATTTCTTTATACACAAAATCAGCGTTATTTCATATTTCCTTTGAGATCTCGACCAAATAACCGTGCTTTTAGGAATCAGCGTAAAAAAATACATCGGATAGGGTGGTCGAGATTCCAATTCCGAAGATTTTCATTTTTCGAAAAAATTGACAATTTCTGTAAGGTCGGGACCTTACAGAAAATGCGATTTTTTGCAAAAATCGAAATCTCTGGAATCGAATTCTCGACCATCCTATCTTATGTATTTTTTCGCGCTGATTACGAAAATGATATATTTATTGAGGAAATCTCAACGGAACACCGAGATATCGATGATTTCTTGCGGAAAAAAAATTTCTTTATACACAAAATCAGCGTTATTTCATATTTCCTTTGAGATCTCGATCAAATAACCGTGCTTTTCGGAATCAGCGTAAAAAAATACATCGGATAGGGTGGTCGAGATTCCAATTCCGAAGATTTTCATTTTTCGAAAAAATTGACAATTTCTGTAAGGTCGGGACCTTACAGAAAATGCGATTTTTCGCAAAAATCGAAATCTCTGGAATCGAATTCTCGACCATCCTATCTTATGTATTTTTTCGCGCTGATTACGAAAATGATATATTTATTGAGGAAATCTCAACGGAACACCGAGATATCGATGATTTCTTGCGGAAAAAAATATTTCTTTATACACAAAATCAGCGTTATTTCATATTTCCTTTGAGATCTCGACCAAATAACCGTGCTTTTCGGAATCAGCGTAAAAAAATACATCGGATAGGGTGGTCGAGATTCCAATTCCGAAGATTTTCATTTTTCGAAAAAATTGACAATTTCTGTAAGGTCGGGACCTTACAGAAAATGCGATTTTTCGCAAAAATCGAAATCTCTGGAATCGAATTCTCGACCATCCTATCTTATGTATTTTTTCGCGCTGATTACGAAAATGATATATTTATTGAGGAAATCTCAACGGAACACCGAGATATCGATGATTTCTTGCGGAAAAAAATATTTCTTTATACACAAAATCTGCGTTATTTCATATTTCCTTTGAGATCTCGACCAAATAACCGTGCTTTTCGGAATCAGCGTAAAAAAATACATCGGATAGGGTGGTCGAGATTCCAATTCCGAAGATTTTCATTTTTCGAAAAAATTGACAATTTCTGTAAGGTCGGGACCTTACAGAAAATGCGATTTTTCGCAAAAATCGAAATCTCTGGAATCGAATTCTCGACCATCCTATCTTATGTATTTTTTTACGCTGACTACGAAAATGATATATTTATTGAGGAAATCTCAACGGAACACCGAGATATCGATGATTTCTTGCGGAAAAAAATATTTCTTTATACACAAAATCTGCGTTATTTCATATTTCCTTTGAGATCTCGACCAAATAACCGTGCTTTTCGGAATCAGCGTAAAAAAATACATCGGATAGGGTGGTCGAGATTCCAATTCCGAAGATTTTCATTTTTCGAAAAAATTGACAATTTCTGTAAGGTCGGGACCTTACAGAAAATGCGATTTTTCGCAAAAATCGAAATCTCTGGAATCGAATTCTCGACCATCCTATCTTATGTATTTTTTCGCGCTGATTACGAAAATGATATATTTATTGAGGAAATCTCAACGGAACACCGAGATATCGATGATTTCTGGCGGAAAAAAAAATTTCTTTATACACAAAATCAGCGTTATTTCATATTTCCTTTGAGATCTCGACCAAATAACCGTGCTTTTCGGAATCAGCGTAAAAAAATACATCGGATAGGGTGGTCGAGATTCCAATTCCGAAGATTTTCATTTTTCGAAAAAATTGACAATTTCTGTAAGGTCGGGACCTTACAGAAAATGCGATTTTTCGCAAAAATCGAAATCTCTGGAATCGAATTCTCGACCATCCTATCTTATGTATTTTTTCGCGCTGATTACGAAAATGATATATTTATTGAGGAAATCTCAACGGAACACCGAGATATCGATGATTTCTTGCGGAGAAAAAAATTTCTTTATACACAAAATCAGCGTTATTTCATATTTCCTTCGAGATCTCGACCAAATAACCGTGCTTTTCGGAATCAGCGTAAAAAAATACATAAGATAGGGTGATCCAGAATTCGATTCCAGAGATTTCGATTTTTGCGAAAAATCTAAGGGGTATGCCTTAGATTTTTTGCAAAAATCGAAATGTCTGGAATCGAATTCTCGACCATCCTATCTTATGTATTTTTTCGCGCTGATTACGAAAATGATATATTTATTGAGGAAATCTCAACGGAACACCGAGATATCGATGATTTCTTGCGGAAAAAAATATTTCTTTATACACAAAATCAGCGTTATTTCATATTTCCTTTGAGATCTCGACCAAATAACCGTGCTTTTCGGAATCAGCGTAAAAAAATACATCGGATAGGGTGGTCGAGATTCCAATTCCGAAGATTTTCATTTTTCGAAAAAATTGACAATTTCTGTAAGGTCGGGACCTTACAGAAAATGCGATTTTTCGCAAAAATCGAAATCTCTGGAATCGAATTCTCGACCATCCTATCTTATGTATTTTTTCGCGCTGATTACGAAAATGATATATTTATTGAGGAAATCTCAACGGAACACCGAGATATCGATGATTTCTTGCGGAAAAAAAAATTTCTTTATACACAAAATCAGCGTTATTTCATATTTCCTTTGAGATCTCGACCAAATAACCGTGCTTTTCGGAATCAGCGTAAAAAAATACATCGGATAGGGTGGTCGAGATTCCAATTCCGAAGATTTTCATTTTTCGAAAAAATTGACAATTTCTGTAAGGTCGGGACCTTACAGAAAATGCGATTTTTCGCAAAAATCGAAATCTCTGGAATCGAATTCTCGACCATCCTATCTTATGTATTTTTTCGCGCTGATTACGAAAATGATATATTTATTGAGGAAATCTCAACGGAACACCGAGATATCGATGATTTCTTGCGGAAAAAAATATTTCTTTATACACAAAATCTGCGTTATTTCATATTTCCTTTGAGATCTCGACCAAATAACCGTGCTTTTCGGAATCAGCGTAAAAAAATACATCGGATAGGGTGGTCGAGATTCCAATTCCGAAGATTTTCATTTTTCGAAAAAATTGACAATTTCTGTAAGGTCGGGACCTTACAGAAAATGCGATTTTTCGCAAAAATCGAAATCTCTGGAATCGAATTCTCGACCATCCTATCTTATGTATTTTTTCGCGCTGATTACGAAAATGATATATTTATTGAGGAAATCTCAACGGAACACCGAGATATCGATGATTTCTTGCGGAAAAAAAAATTTCTTTATACACAAAATCAGCGTTATTTCATATTTCCTTTGAGATCTCGACCAAATAACCGTGCTTTTCGGAATCAGCGTAAAAAAATACATCGGATAGGGTGGTCGAGATTCCAATTCCGAAGATTTTCATTTTTCGAAAAAATTGACAATTTCTGTAAGGTCGGGACCTTACAGAAAATGCGATTTTTCGCAAAAATCGAAATCTCTGGAATCGAATTCTCGACCATCCTATCTTATGTATTTTTTCGCGCTGATTACGAAAATGATATATTTATTGAGGAAATCTCAACGGAACACCGAGATATCGATGATTTCTTGCGGAAAAAAAATTTCTTTATACACAAAATCAGCGTTATTTCATATTTCCTTTGAGATCTCGACCAAATAACCGTGCTTTTCGGAATCAGCGTAAAAAAATACATCGGATAGGGTGGTCGAGATTCCAATTCCGAAGATTTTCATTTTTCGAAAAAATTGACAATTTCTGTAAGGTCGGGACCTTACAGAAAATGCGATTTTTCGCAAAAATCGAAATCTCTGGAATCGAATTCTCGACCATCCTATCTTATGTATTTTTTCGCGCTGATTACGAAAATGATATATTTATTGAGGAAATCTCAACGGAACACCGAGATATCGATGATTTCTTGCGGAAAAAAATATTTCTTTATACACAAAATCAGCGTTATTTCATATTTCCTTTGAGATCTCGACCAAATATCCGTGCTTTTCGGAATCAGCGTAAAAAAATACATCGGATAGGGTGGTCGAGATTCCAATTCCGAAGATTTTCATTTTTCGAAAAAATTGACAATTTCTGTAAGGTCGGGACCTTACAGAAAATGCGATTTTTCGCAAAAATCGAAATCTCTGGAATCGAATTCTCGACCATCCTATCTTATGTATTTTTTCGCGCTGATTACGAAAATGATATATTTATTGAGGAAATCTCAACGGAACACCGAGATATCGATGATTTCTTGCGGAGAAAAAAATTTCTTTATACACAAAATCAGCGTTATTTCATATTTCCTTTGAGATCTCGACCAAATAACCGTGCTTTTCGGAATCAGCGTAAAAAAATACATAAGATAGGGTGATCCAGAATTCGATTCCAGATTTCGATTTTTGCGAAAAATCTAAGGGGTATGCCTTAGATTTTTTGCAAAAATCGAAATGTCTGGAATCGAATTCTCGACCATCCTATCTTATGTATTTTTTCGCGCTGATTACGAAAATGATATATTTATTGAGGAAATCTCAACGGAACACCGAGATATCGATGATTTCTTGCGGAAAAAAATATTTCTTTATACACAAAATCAGCGTTATTTCATATTTCCTTTGAGATCTCGACCAAATAACCGTGCTTTTCGGAATCAGCGTAAAAAAATACATCGGATAGGGTGGTCGAGATTCCAATTCCGAAGATTTTCATTTTTCGAAAAAATTGACAATTTCTGTAAGGTCGGGACCTTACAGAAAATGCGATTTTTCGCAAAAATCGAAATCTCTGGAATCGAATTCTCGACCATCCTATCTTATGTATTTTTTCGCGCTGATTACGAAAATGATATATTTATTGAGGAAATCTCAACGGAACACCGAGATATCGATGATTTCTTGCGGAAAAAAATATTTCTTTATACACAAAATCAGCGTTATTTCATATTTCCTTTGAGATCTCGACCAAATAACCGTGCTTTTCGGAATCAGCGTAAAAAAATACATCGGATGGGGTGGTCGAGATTCCAATTCCGAAGATTTTCATTTTTCGAAAAAATTGACAATTTCTGTAAGGTCGGGACCTTACAGAAAATGCGATTTTTCGCAAAAATCGAAATCTCTGGAATCGAATTCTCGACCATCCTATCTTATGTATTTTTTCGCGCTGATTACGAAAATGATATATTTATTGAGGAAATCTCAACGGAACACCGAGATATCGATGATTTCTTGCGGAGAAAAAAATTTCTTTATACACAAAATCAGCGTTATTTCATATTTCCTTTGAGATCTCGACCAAATAACCGTGCTTTTCGGAATCAGCGTAAAAAAATACATCGGATAGGGTGGTCGAGATTCCAATTCCGAAGATTTTCATTTTTCGAAAAAATTGACAATTTCTGTAAGGTCGGGACCTTACAGAAAATGCGATTTTTTGCAAAAATCTAAATGTCTGGAATCGAATTCTCGACCATCCTATCTTATGTATTTTTTCGCGCTGATTACGAAAATGATATATTTATTGAGGAAATCTCAACGGAACACCGAGATATCGATGATTTCTTGCGGAAAAAAATATTTCTTTATACACAAAATCAGCGTTATTTCATATTTCCTTTGAGATCTCGACCAAATAACCGTGCTTTTCGGAATCAGCGTAAAAAAATACATCGGATAGGGTGGTCGAGATTCCAATTCCGAAGATTTTCATTTTTCGAAAAAATTGACAATTTCTGTAAGGTCGGGACCTTACAGAAAATGCGATTTTTCGCAAAAATCGAAATCTCTGGAATCGAATTCTCGACCATCCTATCTTATGTATTTTTTCGCGCTGATTACGAAAATGATATATTTATTGAGGAAATCTCAACGGAACACCGAGATATCGATGATTTCTTGCGGAAAAAAATATTTCTTTATACACAAAATCTGCGTTATTTCATATTTCCTTTGAGATCTCGACCAAATAACCGTGCTTTTCGGAATCAGCGTAAAAAAATACATCGGATAGGGTGGTCGAGATTCCAATTCCGAAGATTTTCATTTTTCGAAAAAATTGACAATTTCTGTAAGGTCGGGACCTTACAGAAAATGCGATTTTTCGCAAAAATCGAAATCTCTGGAATCGAATTCTCGACCATCCTATCTTATGTATTTTTTCGCGCTGATTACGAAAATGATATATTTATTGAGGAAATCTCAACGGAACACCGAGATATCGATGATTTCTTGCGGAAAAAAAAATTTCTTTATACACAAAATCAGCGTTATTTCATATTTCCTTTGAGATCTCGACCAAATAACCGTGCTTTTCGGAATCAGCGTAAAAAAATACATCGGATAGGGTGGTCGAGATTCCAATTCCGAAGATTTTCATTTTTCGAAAAAATTGACAATTTCTGTAAGGTCGGGACCTTACAGAAAATGCGATTTTTCGCAAAAATCGAAATCTCTGGAATCGAATTCTCGACCATCCTATCTTATGTATTTTTTCGCGCTGATTACGAAAATGATATATTTATTGAGGAAATCTCAACGGAACACCGAGATATCGATGATTTCTTGCGGAAAAAAAAATTTCTTTATACACAAAATCAGCGTTATTTCATATTTCCTTTGAGATCTCGACCAAATAAACGTGCTTTTCGGAATCAGCGTAAAAAAATACATCGGATAGGGTGGTCGAGATTCCAATTCCGAAGATTTTCATTTTTCGAAAAAATTGACAATTTCTGTAAGGTCGGGACCTTACAGAAAATGCGATTTTTCGCAAAAATCGAAATCTCTGGAATCGAATTCTCGACCATCCTATCTTATGTATTTTTTCGCGCTGATTACGAAAATGATATATTTATTGAGGAAATCTCAACGGAACACCGAGATATCGATGATTTCTTGCGGAAAAAAAAATTTCTTTATACACAAAATCAGCGTTATTTCATATTTCCTTTGAGATCTCGACCAAATAACCGTGCTTTTCGGAATCAGCGTAAAAAAATACATCGGATAGGGTGGTCGAGATTCCAATTCCGAAGATTTTCATTTTTCGAAAAAATTGACAATTTCTGTAAGGTCGGGACCTTACAGAAAATGCGATTTTTCGCAAAAATCGAAATCTCTGGAATCGAATTCTCGACCATCCTATCTTATGTATTTTTTCGCGCTGATTACGAAAATGATATATTTATTGAGGAAATCTCAACGGAACACCGAGATATCGATGATTTCTTGCGGAAAAAAATATTTCTTTATACACAAAATCTGCGTTATTTCATATTTCCTTTGAGATCTCGACCAAATAACCGTGCTTTTCGGAATCAGCGTAAAAAAATACATCGGATAGGGTGGTCGAGATTCCAATTCCGAAGATTTTCATTTTTCGAAAAAATTGACAATTTCTGTAAGGTCGGGACCTTACAGAAAATGCGATTTTTCGCAAAAATCGAAATCTCTGGAATCGAATTCTCGACCATCCTATCTTATGTATTTTTTCGCGCTGATTACGAAAATGATATATTTATTGAGGAAATCTCAACGGAACACCGAGATATCGATGATTTCTTGCGGAAAAAAAAATTTCTTTATACACAAAATCAGCGTTATTTCATATTTCCTTTGAGATCTCGACCAAATAACCGTGCTTTTAGGAATCAGCGTAAAAAAATACATCGGATAGGGTGGTCGAGATTCCAATTCCGAAGATTTTCATTTTTCGAAAAAATTGACAATTTCTGTAAGGTCGGGACCTTACAGAAAATGCGATTTTTCGCAAAAATCGAAATCTCTGGAATCGAATTCTCGACCATCCTATCTTATGTATTTTTTCGCGCTGATTACGAAAATGATATATTTATTGAGGAAATCTCAACGGAACACCGAGATATCGATGATTTCTTGCGGAAAAAAAATTTCTTTATACACAAAATCAGCGTTATTTCATATTTCCTTTGAGATCTCGATCAAATAACCGTGCTTTTCGGAATCAGCGTAAAAAAATACATCGGATAGGGTGGTCGAGATTCCAATTCCGAAGATTTTCATTTTTCGAAAAAATTGACAATTTCTGTAAGGTCGGGACCTTACAGAAAATGCGATTTTTCGCAAAAATCGAAATCTCTGGAATCGAATTCTCGACCATCCTATCTTATGTATTTTTTCGCGCTGATTACGAAAATGATATATTTATTGAGGAAATCTCAACGGAACACCGAGATATCGATGATTTCTTGCGGAAAAAAATATTTCTTTATACACAAAATCAGCGTTATTTCATATTTCCTTTGAGATCTCGACCAAATAACCGTGCTTTTCGGAATCAGCGTAAAAAAATACATCGGATAGGGTGGTCGAGATTCCAATTCCGAAGATTTTCATTTTTCGAAAAAATTGACAATTTCTGTAAGGTCGGGACCTTACAGAAAATGCGATTTTTCGCAAAAATCGAAATCTCTGGAATCGAATTCTCGACCATCCTATCTTATGTATTTTTTCGCGCTGATTACGAAAATGATATATTTATTGAGGAAATCTCAACGGAACACCGAGATATCGATGATTTCTTGCGGAAAAAAATATTTCTTTATACACAAAATCTGCGTTATTTCATATTTCCTTTGAGATCTCGACCAAATAACCGTGCTTTTCGGAATCAGCGTAAAAAAATACATCGGATAGGGTGGTCGAGATTCCAATTCCGAAGATTTTCATTTTTCGAAAAAATTGACAATTTCTGTAAGGTCGGGACCTTACAGAAAATGCGATTTTTCGCAAAAATCGAAATCTCTGGAATCGAATTCTCGACCATCCTATCTTATGTATTTTTTTACGCTGACTACGAAAATGATATATTTATTGAGGAAATCTCAACGGAACACCGAGATATCGATGATTTCTTGCGGAAAAAAATATTTCTTTATACACAAAATCTGCGTTATTTCATATTTCCTTTGAGATCTCGACCAAATAACCGTGCTTTTCGGAATCAGCGTAAAAAAATACATCGGATAGGGTGGTCGAGATTCCAATTCCGAAGATTTTCATTTTTCGAAAAAATTGACAATTTCTGTAAGGTCGGGACCTTACAGAAAATGCGATTTTTCGCAAAAATCGAAATCTCTGGAATCGAATTCTCGACCATCCTATCTTATGTATTTTTTCGCGCTGATTACGAAAATGATATATTTATTGAGGAAATCTCAACGGAACACCGAGATATCGATGATTTCTGGCGGAAAAAAAAATTTCTTTATACACAAAATCAGCGTTATTTCATATTTCCTTTGAGATCTCGACCAAATAACCGTGCTTTTCGGAATCAGCGTAAAAAAATACATCGGATAGGGTGGTCGAGATTCCAATTCCGAAGATTTTCATTTTTCGAAAAAATTGACAATTTCTGTAAGGTCGGGACCTTACAGAAAATGCGATTTTTCGCAAAAATCGAAATCTCTGGAATCGAATTCTCGACCATCCTATCTTATGTATTTTTTCGCGCTGATTACGAAAATGATATATTTATTGAGGAAATCTCAACGGAACACCGAGATATCGATGATTTCTTGCGGAGAAAAAAATTTCTTTATACACAAAATCAGCGTTATTTCATATTTCCTTCGAGATCTCGACCAAATAACCGTGCTTTTCGGAATCAGCGTAAAAAAATACATAAGATAGGGTGATCCAGAATTCGATTCCAGAGATTTCGATTTTTGCGAAAAATCTAAGGGGTATGCCTTAGATTTTTTGCAAAAATCGAAATGTCTGGAATCGAATTCTCGACCATCCTATCTTATGTATTTTTTCGCGCTGATTACGAAAATGATATATTTATTGAGGAAATCTCAACGGAACACCGAGATATCGATGATTTCTTGCGGAAAAAAATATTTCTTTATACACAAAATCAGCGTTATTTCATATTTCCTTTGAGATCTCGACCAAATAACCGTGCTTTTCGGAATCAGCGTAAAAAAATACATCGGATAGGGTGGTCGAGATTCCAATTCCGAAGATTTTCATTTTTCGAAAAAATTGACAATTTCTGTAAGGTCGGGACCTTACAGAAAATGCGATTTTTCGCAAAAATCGAAATCTCTGGAATCGAATTCTCGACCATCCTATCTTATGTATTTTTTCGCGCTGATTACGAAAATGATATATTTATTGAGGAAATCTCAACGGAACACCGAGATATCGATGATTTCTTGCGGAAAAAAAAATTTCTTTATACACAAAATCAGCGTTATTTCATATTTCCTTTGAGATCTCGACCAAATAACCGTGCTTTTCGGAATCAGCGTAAAAAAATACATCGGATAGGGTGGTCGAGATTCCAATTCCGAAGATTTTCATTTTTCGAAAAAATTGACAATTTCTGTAAGGTCGGGACCTTACAGAAAATGCGATTTTTCGCAAAAATCGAAATCTCTGGAATCGAATTCTCGACCATCCTATCTTATGTATTTTTTCGCGCTGATTACGAAAATGATATATTTATTGAGGAAATCTCAACGGAACACCGAGATATCGATGATTTCTTGCGGAAAAAAATATTTCTTTATACACAAAATCTGCGTTATTTCATATTTCCTTTGAGATCTCGACCAAATAACCGTGCTTTTCGGAATCAGCGTAAAAAAATACATCGGATAGGGTGGTCGAGATTCCAATTCCGAAGATTTTCATTTTTCGAAAAAATTGACAATTTCTGTAAGGTCGGGACCTTACAGAAAATGCGATTTTTCGCAAAAATCGAAATCTCTGGAATCGAATTCTCGACCATCCTATCTTATGTATTTTTTCGCGCTGATTACGAAAATGATATATTTATTGAGGAAATCTCAACGGAACACCGAGATATCGATGATTTCTTGCGGAAAAAAAAATTTCTTTATACACAAAATCAGCGTTATTTCATATTTCCTTTGAGATCTCGACCAAATAACCGTGCTTTTCGGAATCAGCGTAAAAAAATACATCGGATAGGGTGGTCGAGATTCCAATTCCGAAGATTTTCATTTTTCGAAAAAATTGACAATTTCTGTAAGGTCGGGACCTTACAGAAAATGCGATTTTTCGCAAAAATCGAAATCTCTGGAATCGAATTCTCGACCATCCTATCTTATGTATTTTTTCGCGCTGATTACGAAAATGATATATTTATTGAGGAAATCTCAACGGAACACCGAGATATCGATGATTTCTTGCGGAAAAAAAATTTCTTTATACACAAAATCAGCGTTATTTCATATTTCCTTTGAGATCTCGACCAAATAACCGTGCTTTTCGGAATCAGCGTAAAAAAATACATCGGATAGGGTGGTCGAGATTCCAATTCCGAAGATTTTCATTTTTCGAAAAAATTGACAATTTCTGTAAGGTCGGGACCTTACAGAAAATGCGATTTTTCGCAAAAATCGAAATCTCTGGAATCGAATTCTCGACCATCCTATCTTATGTATTTTTTCGCGCTGATTACGAAAATGATATATTTATTGAGGAAATCTCAACGGAACACCGAGATATCGATGATTTCTTGCGGAAAAAAATATTTCTTTATACACAAAATCAGCGTTATTTCATATTTCCTTTGAGATCTCGACCAAATATCCGTGCTTTTCGGAATCAGCGTAAAAAAATACATCGGATAGGGTGGTCGAGATTCCAATTCCGAAGATTTTCATTTTTCGAAAAAATTGACAATTTCTGTAAGGTCGGGACCTTACAGAAAATGCGATTTTTCGCAAAAATCGAAATCTCTGGAATCGAATTCTCGACCATCCTATCTTATGTATTTTTTCGCGCTGATTACGAAAATGATATATTTATTGAGGAAATCTCAACGGAACACCGAGATATCGATGATTTCTTGCGGAGAAAAAAATTTCTTTATACACAAAATCAGCGTTATTTCATATTTCCTTTGAGATCTCGACCAAATAACCGTGCTTTTCGGAATCAGCGTAAAAAAATACATAAGATAGGGTGATCCAGAATTCGATTCCAGATTTCGATTTTTGCGAAAAATCTAAGGGGTATGCCTTAGATTTTTTGCAAAAATCGAAATGTCTGGAATCGAATTCTCGACCATCCTATCTTATGTATTTTTTCGCGCTGATTACGAAAATGATATATTTATTGAGGAAATCTCAACGGAACACCGAGATATCGATGATTTCTTGCGGAAAAAAATATTTCTTTATACACAAAATCAGCGTTATTTCATATTTCCTTTGAGATCTCGACCAAATAACCGTGCTTTTCGGAATCAGCGTAAAAAAATACATCGGATAGGGTGGTCGAGATTCCAATTCCGAAGATTTTCATTTTTCGAAAAAATTGACAATTTCTGTAAGGTCGGGACCTTACAGAAAATGCGATTTTTCGCAAAAATCGAAATCTCTGGAATCGAATTCTCGACCATCCTATCTTATGTATTTTTTCGCGCTGATTACGAAAATGATATATTTATTGAGGAAATCTCAACGGAACACCGAGATATCGATGATTTCTTGCGGAAAAAAATATTTCTTTATACACAAAATCAGCGTTATTTCATATTTCCTTTGAGATCTCGACCAAATAACCGTGCTTTTCGGAATCAGCGTAAAAAAATACATCGGATGGGGTGGTCGAGATTCCAATTCCGAAGATTTTCATTTTTCGAAAAAATTGACAATTTCTGTAAGGTCGGGACCTTACAGAAAATGCGATTTTTCGCAAAAATCGAAATCTCTGGAATCGAATTCTCGACCATCCTATCTTATGTATTTTTTCGCGCTGATTACGAAAATGATATATTTATTGAGGAAATCTCAACGGAACACCGAGATATCGATGATTTCTTGCGGAGAAAAAAATTTCTTTATACACAAAATCAGCGTTATTTCATATTTCCTTTGAGATCTCGACCAAATAACCGTGCTTTTCGGAATCAGCGTAAAAAAATACATCGGATAGGGTGGTCGAGATTCCAATTCCGAAGATTTTCATTTTTCGAAAAAATTGACAATTTCTGTAAGGTCGGGACCTTACAGAAAATGCGATTTTTTGCAAAAATCTAAATGTCTGGAATCGAATTCTCGACCATCCTATCTTATGTATTTTTTCGCGCTGATTACGAAAATGATATATTTATTGAGGAAATCTCAACGGAACACCGAGATATCGATGATTTCTTGCGGAAAAAAATATTTCTTTATACACAAAATCAGCGTTATTTCATATTTCCTTTGAGATCTCGACCAAATAACCGTGCTTTTCGGAATCAGCGTAAAAAAATACATCGGATAGGGTGGTCGAGATTCCAATTCCGAAGATTTTCATTTTTCGAAAAAATTGACAATTTCTGTAAGGTCGGGACCTTACAGAAAATGCGATTTTTCGCAAAAATCGAAATCTCTGGAATCGAATTCTCGACCATCCTATCTTATGTATTTTTTCGCGCTGATTACGAAAATGATATATTTATTGAGGAAATCTCAACGGAACACCGAGATATCGATGATTTCTTGCGGAAAAAAATATTTCTTTATACACAAAATCTGCGTTATTTCATATTTCCTTTGAGATCTCGACCAAATAACCGTGCTTTTCGGAATCAGCGTAAAAAAATACATCGGATAGGGTGGTCGAGATTCCAATTCCGAAGATTTTCATTTTTCGAAAAAATTGACAATTTCTGTAAGGTCGGGACCTTACAGAAAATGCGATTTTTCGCAAAAATCGAAATCTCTGGAATCGAATTCTCGACCATCCTATCTTATGTATTTTTTCGCGCTGATTACGAAAATGATATATTTATTGAGGAAATCTCAACGGAACACCGAGATATCGATGATTTCTTGCGGAAAAAAAAATTTCTTTATACACAAAATCAGCGTTATTTCATATTTCCTTTGAGATCTCGACCAAATAACCGTGCTTTTCGGAATCAGCGTAAAAAAATACATCGGATAGGGTGGTCGAGATTCCAATTCCGAAGATTTTCATTTTTCGAAAAAATTGACAATTTCTGTAAGGTCGGGACCTTACAGAAAATGCGATTTTTCGCAAAAATCGAAATCTCTGGAATCGAATTCTCGACCATCCTATCTTATGTATTTTTTCGCGCTGATTACGAAAATGATATATTTATTGAGGAAATCTCAACGGAACACCGAGATATCGATGATTTCTTGCGGAAAAAAAAATTTCTTTATACACAAAATCAGCGTTATTTCATATTTCCTTTGAGATCTCGACCAAATAAACGTGCTTTTCGGAATCAGCGTAAAAAAATACATCGGATAGGGTGGTCGAGATTCCAATTCCGAAGATTTTCATTTTTCGAAAAAATTGACAATTTCTGTAAGGTCGGGACCTTACAGAAAATGCGATTTTTCGCAAAAATCGAAATCTCTGGAATCGAATTCTCGACCATCCTATCTTATGTATTTTTTCGCGCTGATTACGAAAATGATATATTTATTGAGGAAATCTCAACGGAACACCGAGATATCGATGATTTCTTGCGGAAAAAAATATTTCTTTATACACAAAATCTGCGTTATTTCATATTTCCTTTGAGATCTCGACCAAATAACCGTGCTTTTCGGAATCAGCGTAAAAAAATACATCGGATAGGGTGGTCGAGATTCCAATTCCGAAGATTTTCATTTTTCGAAAAAATTGACAATTTCTGTAAGGTCGGGACCTTACAGAAAATGCGATTTTTCGCAAAAATCGAAATCTCTGGAATCGAATTCTCGACCATCCTATCTTATGTATTTTTTCGCGCTGATTACGAAAATGATATATTTATTGAGGAAATCTCAACGGAACACCGAGATATCGATGATTTCTTGCGGAAAAAAAAATTTCTTTATACACAAAATCAGCGTTATTTCATATTTCCTTTGAGATCTCGACCAAATAACCGTGCTTTTCGGAATCAGCGTAAAAAAATACATCGGATAGGGTGGTCGAGATTCCAATTCCGAAGATTTTCATTTTTCGAAAAAATTGACAATTTCTGTAAGGTCGGGACCTTACAGAAAATGCGATTTTTCGCAAAAATCGAAATCTCTGGAATCGAATTCTCGACCATCCTATCTTATGTATTTTTTCGCGCTGATTACGAAAATGATATATTTATTGAGGAAATCTCAACGGAACACCGAGATATCGATGATTTCTTGCGGAAAAAAAAATTTCTTTATACACAAAATCAGCGTTATTTCATATTTCCTTTGAGATCTCGACCAAATAACCGTGCTTTTCGGAATCAGCGTAAAAAAATACATCGGATAGGGTGGTCGAGATTCCAATTCCGAAGATTTTCATTTTTCGAAAAAATTGACAATTTCTGTAAGGTCGGGACCTTACAGAAAATGCGATTTTTCGCAAAAATCGAAATCTCTGGAATCGAATTCTCGACCATCCTATCTTATGTATTTTTTCGCGCTGATTACGAAAATGATATATTTATTGAGGAAATCTCAACGGAACACCGAGATATCGATGATTTCTTGCGGAAAAAAATATTTCTTTATACACAAAATCTGCGTTATTTCATATTTCCTTTGAGATCTCGACCAAATAACCGTGCTTTTCGGAATCAGCGTAAAAAAATACATCGGATAGGGTGGTCGAGATTCCAATTCCGAAGATTTTCATTTTTCGAAAAAATTGACAATTTCTGTAAGGTCGGGACCTTACAGAAAATGCGATTTTTCGCAAAAATCGAAATCTCTGGAATCGAATTCTCGACCATCCTATCTTATGTATTTTTTCGCGCTGATTACGAAAATGATATATTTATTGAGGAAATCTCAACGGAACACCGAGATATCGATGATTTCTGGCGGAAAAAAAAATTTCTTTATACACAAAATCAGCATTATTTCATATTTCCTTTGAGATCTCGACCAAATAACCGTGCTTTTCGGAATCAGCGTAAAAAAATACATCGGATAGGGTGGTCGAGATTCCAATTCCGAAGATTTTCATTTTTCGAAAAAATTGACAATTTCTGTAAGGTCGGGACCTTACAGAAAATGCGATTTTTCGCAAAAATCGAAATCTCTGGAATCGAATTCTCGACCATCCTATCTTATGTATTTTTTCGCGCTGATTACGAAAATGATATATTTATTGAGGAAATCTCAACGGAACACCGAGATATCGATGATTTCTTGCGGAGAAAAAAATTTCTTTATACACAAAATCAGCGTTATTTCATATTTCCTTTGAGATCTCGACCAAATAACCGTGCTTTTCGGAATCAGCGTAAAAAAATACATCGGATAGGGTGGTCGAGATTCCAATTCCGAAGATTTTCATTTTTCGAAAAAATTGACAATTTCTGTAAGGTCGGGACCTTACAGAAAATGCGATTTTTCGCAAAAATCGAAATCTCTGGAATCGAATTCTCGACCATCCTATCTTATGTATTTTTTCGCGCTGATTACGAAAATGATATATTTATTGAGGAAATCTCAACGGAACACCGAGATATCGATGATTTCTTGCGGAAAAAAAAATTTCTTTATACACAAAATCAGCGTTATTTCATATTTCCTTTGAGATCTCGACCAAATAACCGTGCTTTTCGGAATCAGCGTAAAAAAATACATCGGATAGGGTGGTCGAGATTCCAATTCCGAAGATTTTCATTTTTCGAAAAAATTGACAATTTCTGTAAGGTCGGGACCTTACAGAAAATGCGATTTTTCGCAAAAATCGAAATCTCTGGAATCGAATTCTCGACCATCCTATCTTATGTATTTTTTCGCGCTGATTACGAAAATGATATATTTATTGAGGAAATCTCAACGGAACACCGAGATATCGATGATTTCTTGCGGAAAAAAAAATTTCTTTATACACAAAATCAGCGTTATTTCATATTTCCTTTGAGATTTCGACCAAATAACCGTGCTTTTCGGAATCAGCGTAAAAAAATACATCGGATAGGGTGGTCGAGATTCCAATTCCGAAGATTTTCATTTTTCGAAAAAATTGACAATTTCTGTAAGGTCGGGACCTTACAGAAAATGCGATTTTTCGCAAAAATCGAAATCTCTGGAATCGAATTCTCGACCATCCTATCTTATGTATTTTTTCGCGCTGATTACGAAAATGATATATTTATTGAGGAAATCTCAACGGAACACCGAGATATCGATGATTTCTTGCGGAAAAAAAAATTTCTTTATACACAAAATCAGCGTTATTTCATATTTCCTTTGAGATCTCGACCAATGCTTTTCGGAATCAGCGTAAAAAAATACATCGGATAGGGTGGTCGAGATTCCAATTCCGAAGATTTTCATTTTTCGAAAAAATTGACAATTTCTGTAAGGTCGGGACCTTACAGAAAATGCGATTTTTCGCAAAAATCGAAATCTCTGGAATCGAATTCTCGACCACCCTATCTTATGTATTTTTTTACGCTGACTACGAAAATGATATATTTATTGAGGAAATCTCAACGGAACACCGAGATATCGATGATTTCTTGCGGAAAAAAATATTTCTTTATACACAAAATCAGCGTTATTTCATATTTCCTTTGAGATTTCGACCAAATAACCGTGCTTTTCGGAATCAGCGTAAAAAAATACATCGGATAGGGTGGTCGAGATTCCAATTCCGAAGATTTTCATTTTTCGAAAAAATTGACAATTTCTGTAAGGTCGGGACCTTACAGAAAATGCGATTTTTCGCAAAAATCGAAATCTCTGGAATCGAATTCTCGACCATCCTATCTTATGTATTTTTTCGCGCTGATTACGAAAATGATTTATTTATTGAGGAAATCTCAACGGAACACCGAGATATCGATGATTTCTTGCGGAAAAAAATATTTCTTTATACACAAAATCAGCGTTATTTCATATTTCCTTTGAGATCTCGACCAAATAACCGTGCTTTTCGGAATCAGCGTAAAAAAATACATCGGATAGGGTGGTCGAGATTCCAATTCCGAAGATTTTCATTTTTCGAAAAAATTGACAATTTCTGTAAGGTCGGGACCTTACAGAAAATGCGATTTTTCGCAAAAATCGAAATCTCTGGAATCGAATTCTCGACCATCCTATCTTATGTATTTTTTCGCGCTGATTACGAAAATGATATATTTATTGAGGAAATCTCAACGGAACACCGAGATATCGATGATTTCTTGCGGAAAAAAAAATTTCTTTATACACAAAATCAGCGTTATTTCATATTTCCTTTGAGATCTCGACCAATGCTTTTCGGAATCAGCGTAAAAAAATACATCGGATAGGGTGGTCGAGATTCCAATTCCGAAGATTTTCATTTTTCGAAAAAATTGACAATTTCTGTAAGGTCGGGACCTTACAGAAAATGCGATTTTTCGCAAAAATCGAAATCTCTGGAATCGAATTCTCGACCACCCTATCTTATGTATTTTTTTACGCTGACTACGAAAATGATATATTTATTGAGGAAATCTCAACGGAACACCGAGATATCGATGATTTCTTGCGGAAAAAAATATTTCTTTATACACAAAATCAGCGTTATTTCATATTTCCTTTGAGATTTCGACCAAATAACCGTGCTTTTCGGAATCAGCGTAAAAAAATACATCGGATAGGGTGGTCGAGATTCCAATTCCGAAGATTTTCATTTTTCGAAAAAATTGACAATTTCTGTAAGGTCGGGACCTTACAGAAAATGCGATTTTTCGCAAAAATCGAAATCTCTGGAATCGAATTCTCGACCATCCTATCTTATGTATTTTTTCGCGCTGATTACGAAAATGATTTATTTATTGAGGAAATCTCAACGGAACACCGAGATATCGATGATTTCTTGCGGAAAAAAATATTTCTTTATACACAAAATCAGCGTTATTTCATATTTCCTTTGAGATCTCGACCAAATAACCGTGCTTTTCGGAATCAGCGTAAAAAAATACATCGGATAGGGTGGTCGAGATTCCAATTCCGAAGATTTTCATTTTTCGAAAAAATTGACAATTTCTGTAAGGTCGGGACCTTACAGAAAATGCGATTTTTCGCAAAAATCGAAATCTCTGGAATCGAATTCTCGACCATCCTATCTTATGTATTTTTTCGCGCTGATTACGAAAATGATATATTTATTGAGGAAATCTCAACGGAACACCGAGATATCGATGATTTCTTGCGGAAAAAAAAATTTCTTTATACACAAAATCAGCGTTATTTCATATTTCCTTTGAGATCTCGACCAATGCTTTTCGGAATCAGCGTAAAAAAATACATCGGATAGGGTGGTCGAGATTCCAATTCCGAAGATTTTCATTTTTCGAAAAAATTGACAATTTCTGTAAGGTCGGGACCTTACAGAAAATGCGATTTTTCGCAAAAATCGAAATCTCTGGAATCGAATTCTCGACCACCCTATCTTATGTATTTTTTTACGCTGACTACGAAAATGATATATTTATTGAGGAAATCTCAACGGAACACCGAGATATCGATGATTTCTTGCGGAAAAAAAAATTTCTTTATACACAAAATCAGCGTTATTTCATATTTCCTTTGAGATCTCGACCAAATAACCGTGCTTTTCGGAATCAGCGTAAAAAAATACATCGGATAGGGTGGTCGAGATTCCAATTCCGAAGATTTTCATTTTTCGAAAAAATTGACAATTTCTGTAAGGTCGGGACCTTACAGAAAATGCGATTTTTCGCAAAAATCGAAATCTCTGGAATCGAATTCTCGACCATCCTATCTTATGTATTTTTTCGCGCTGATTACGAAAATGATATATTTATTGAGGAAATCTCAACGGAACACCGAGATATCGATGATTTCTTGCGGAAAAAAAAATTTCTTTATACACAAAATCAGCGTTATTTCATATTTCCTTTGAGATCTCGACCAAATAACCGTGCTTTTCGGAATCAGCGTAAAAAAATACATCGGATAGGGTGGTCGAGATTCCAATTCCGAAGATTTTCATTTTTCGAAAAAATTGACAATTTCTGTAAGGTCGGGACCTTACAGAAAATGCGATTTTTCGCAAAAATCGAAATCTCTGGAATCGAATTCTCGACCATCCTATCTTATGTATTTTTTTGCGCTGATTACGAAAATGATATATTTATTGAGGAAATCTCAACGGAACACCGAGATATCGATGATTTCTTGCGGAAAAAAAAATTTCTTTATACACAAAATCAGCGTTATTTCATATTTCCTTTGAGATCTCGACCAATGCTTTTCGGAATCAGCGTAAAAAAATACATCGGATAGGGTGGTCGAGATTCCAATTCCGAAGATTTTCATTTTTCGAAAAAATTGACAATTTCTGTAAGGTCGGGACCTTACAGAAAATGCGATTTTTCGCAAAAATCGAAATCTCTGGAATCGAATTCTCGACCACCCTATCTTATGTATTTTTTTACGCTGACTACGAAAATGATATATTTATTGAGGAAATCTCAACGGAACACCGAGATATCGATGATTTCTTGCGGAAAAAAATATTTCTTTATACACAAAATCAGCGTTATTTCATATTTCCTTTGAGATTTCGACCAAATAACCGTGCTTTTCGGAATCAGCGTAAAAAAATACATCGGATAGGGTGGTCGAGATTCCAATTCCGAAGATTTTCATTTTTCGAAAAAATTGACAATTTCTGTAAGGTCGGGACCTTACAGAAAATGCGATTTTTCGCAAAAATCGAAATCTCTGGAATCGAATTCTCGACCATCCTATCTTATGTATTTTTTCGCGCTGATTACGAAAATGATATATTTATTGAGGAAATCTCAACGGAACACCGAGATATCGATGATTTCTTGCGGAAAAAAATATTTCTTTATACACAAAATCAGCGTTATTTCATATTTCCTTTGAGATCTCGACCAAATAACCGTGCTTTTCGAAATCAGCGTAAAAAAATACATAAGATAGGGTGATCCAGAATTCGATTCCAGAGATTTCGATTTTTGCGAAAAATCTAAGGGGTATGCCTTAGATTTTTTGCAAAAATCGAAATGTCTGGAATCGAATTCTCGACCATCCTATCTTATGTATTTTTTCGCGCTGATTACGAAAATGATATATTTATTGAGGAAATCTCAACGGAACACCGAGATATCGATGATTTCTTGCGGAAAAAAATATTTCTTTATACACAAAATCAGCGTTATTTCATATTTCCTTTGAGATCTCGACCAAATAACCGTGCTTTTCGGAATCAGCGTAAAAAAATACATCGGATAGGGTGGTCGAGATTCCAATTCCGAAGATTTTCATTTTTCGAAAAAATTGACAATTTCTGTAAGGTCGGGACCTTACAGAAAATGCGATTTTTCGCAAAAATCGAAATCTCTGGAATCGAATTCTCGACCATCCTATCTTATGTATTTTTTTACGCTGACTACGAAAATGATATATTTATTGAGGAAATCTCAACGGAACACCGAGATATCGATCATTTCTTGCGGAAAAAAAAATTTCTTTATACACAAAATCAGCGTTATTTCATATTTCCTTTGAGATCTCGACCAAATAACCGTGCTTTTCGGAATCAGCGTAAAAAAATACATCGGATAGGGTGGTCGAGATTCCAATTCCGAAGATTTTCATTTTTCGAAAAAATTGACAATTTCTGTAAGGTCGGGACCTTACAGAAAATGCGATTTTTCGCAAAAATCGAAATCTCTGGAATCGAATTCTCGACCATCCTATCTTATGTATTTTTTTACGCTGACTACGAAAATGATATATTTATTGAGGAAATCTCAACGGAACACCGAGATATCGATGATTTCTTGCGGAAAAAAAAATTTCTTTATACACAAAATCAGCGTTATTTCATATTTCCTTTGAGATCTCGACCAAATAACCGTGCTTTTCGGAATCAGCGTAAAAAAATACATCGGATAGGGTGGTCGAGATTCCAATTCCGAAGATTTTCATTTTTCGAAAAAATTGACAATTTCTGTAAGGTCGGGACCTTACAGAAAATGCGATTTTTCGCAAAAATCGAAATCTCTGGAATCGAATTCTCGACCATCCTATCTTATGTATTTTTTCGCGCTGATTACGAAAATGATATATTTATTGAGGAAATCTCAACGGAACACCGAGATATCGATGATTTCTTGCGGAAAAAAAAATTTCTTTATACACAAAATCAGCGTTATTTCATATTTCCTTTGAGATTTCGACCAAATAACCGTGCTTTTCGGAATCAGCGTAAAAAAATACATCGGATAGGGTGGTCGAGATTCCAATTCCGAAGATTTTCATTTTTCGAAAAAATTGACAATTTCTGTAAGGTCGGGACCTTACAGAAAATGCGATTTTTCGCAAAAATCGAAATCTCTGGAATCGAATTCTCGACCATCCTATCTTATGTATTTTTTCGCGCTGATTACGAAAATGATATATTTATTGAGGAAATCTCAACGGAACACCGAGATATCGATGATTTCTTGCGGAAAAAAAAATTTCTTTATACACAAAATCAGCGTTATTTCATATTTCCTTTGAGATCTCGACCAATGCTTTTCGGAATCAGCGTAAAAAAATACATCGGATAGGGTGGTCGAGATTCCAATTCCGAAGATTTTCATTTTTCGAAAAAATTGACAATTTCTGTAAGGTCGGGACCTTACAGAAAATGCGATTTTTCGCAAAAATCGAAATCTCTGGAATCGAATTCTCGACCACCCTATCTTATGTATTTTTTTACGCTGACTACGAAAATGATATATTTATTGAGGAAATCTCAACGGAACACCGAGATATCGATGATTTCTTGCGGAAAAAAATATTTCTTTATACACAAAATCAGCGTTATTTCATATTTCCTTTGAGATTTCGACCAAATAACCGTGCTTTTCGGAATCAGCGTAAAAAAATACATCGGATAGGGTGGTCGAGATTCCAATTCCGAAGATTTTCATTTTTCGAAAAAATTGACAATTTCTGTAAGGTCGGGACCTTACAGAAAATGCGATTTTTCGCAAAAATCGAAATCTCTGGAATCGAATTCTCGACCATCCTATCTTATGTATTTTTTCGCGCTGATTACGAAAATGATATATTTATTGAGGAAATCTCAACGGAACACCGAGATATCGATGATTTCTTGCGGAAAAAAAAATTTCTTTATACACAAAATCAGCGTTATTTCATATTTCCTTTGAGATCTCGACCAAATAACCGTGCTTTTCGGAATCAGCGTAAAAAAATACATCGGATAGGGTGGTCGAGATTCCAATTCCGAAGATTTTCATTTTTCGAAAAAATTGACAATTTCTGTAAGGTCGGGACCTTACAGAAAATGCGATTTTTCGCAAAAATCGAAATCTCTGGAATCGAATTCTCGACCATCCTATCTTATGTATTTTTTCGCGCTGATTACGAAAATGATATATTTATTGAGGAAATCTCAACGGAACACCGAGATATCGATGATTTCTTGCGGAAAAAAATATTTCTTTATACACAAAATCAGCGTTATTTCATATTTCCTTTGAGATCTCGACCAAATAACCGTGCTTTTCGGAATCAGCGTAAAAAAATACAACGGATAGGGTGGTCGAGATTCCAATTCCGAAGATTTTCATTTTTTGAAAAAATTGACAATTTCTGTAAGGTCGGGACCTTACAGAAAATGCGATTTTTCGCAAAAATCGAAATCTCTGGAATCGAATTCTCGACCATCCTATCTTATGTATTTTTTCGCGCTGATTACGAAAATGATATATTTATTGAGGAAATCTCAACGGAACACCGAGATATCGATGATTTCTTGCGGAAAAAAATATTTCTTTATACACAAAATCAGCGTTATTTCATATTTCCTTTGAGATCTCGACCAAATAACCGTGCTTTTCGGAATCAGCGTAAAAAAATACATAAGATAGGGTGATCCAGAATTCGATTCCAGAGATTTCGATTTTTGCGAAAAATCTAAGGGGTATGCCTTAGATTTTTTGCAAAAATCGAAATGTCTGGAATCGAATTCTCGACCATCCTATCTTATGTATTTTTTCGCGCTGATTACGAAAATGATATATTTATTGAGGAAATCTCAACGGAACACCGAGATAGCGATGATTTCTTGCGGAAAAAAATATTTCTTTATACACAAAATCTGCGTTATTTCATATTTCCTTTGAGATCTCGACCAAATAACCGTGCTTTTCGGAATCAGCGTAAAAAAATACATCGGATAGGGTGGTCGAGATTCCAATTCCGAAGATTTTCATTTTTCGAAAAAATTGACAATTTCTGTAAGGTCGGGACCTTACAGAAAATGCGATTTTTCGCAAAAATCGAAATCTCTGGAGTCGAATTCTCGACCATCCTATCTTATGTATTTTTTTACGCTGACTACGAAAATGATATATTTATTGAGGAAATCTCAACGGAACACCGAGATATCGATGATTTCTTGCGGAAAAAAATATTTCTTTATACACAAAATCTGCGTTATTTCATATTTCCTTTGAGATCTCGACCAAATAACCGTGCTTTTCGGAATCAGCGTAAAAAAATACATCGGATAGGGTGGTCGAGATTCCAATTCCGAAGATTTTCATTTTTCGAAAAAATTGACAATTTCTGTAAGGTCGGGACCTTACAGAAAATGCGATTTTTCGCAAAAATCGAAATCTCTGGAATCGAATTCTCGACCATCCTATCTTATGTATTTTTTCGCGCTGATTACGAAAATGATATATTTATTGAGGAAATCTCAACGGAACACCGAGATATCGATGATTTCTTGCGGAAAAAAATATTTCTTTATACACAAAATCAGCGTTATTTCATATTTCCTTTGAGATCTCGACCAAATAACCGTGCTTTTCGGAATCAGCGTAAAAAAATACAACGGATAGGGTGGTCGAGATTCCAATTCCGAAGATTTTCATTTTTTGAAAAAATTGACAATTTCTGTAAGGTCGGGACCTTACAGAAAATGCGATTTTTCGCAAAAATCGAAATCTCTGGAATCGAATTCTCGACCATCCTATCTTATGTATTTTTTCGCGCTGATTACGAAAATGATATATTTATTGAGGAAATCTCAACGGAACACCGAGATATCGATGATTTCTTGCGGAAAAAAATATTTCTTTATACACAAAATCAGCGTTATTTCATATTTCCTTTGAGATCTCGACCAAATAACCGTGCTTTTCGGAATCAGCGTAAAAAAATACAACGGATAGGGTGGTCGAGATTCCAATTCCGAAGATTTTCATTTTTTGAAAAAATTGACAATTTCTGTAAGGTCGGGACCTTACAGAAAATGCGATTTTTCGCAAAAATCGAAATCTCTGGAATCGAATTCTCGACCATCCTATCTTATGTATTTTTTCGCGCTGATTACGAAAATGATATATTTATTGAGGAAATCTCAACGGAACACCGAGATATCGATGATTTCTTGCGGAAAAAAATATTTCTTTATACACAAAATCAGCGTTATTTCATATTTCCTTTGAGATCTCGACCAAATAACCGTGCTTTTCGGAATCAGCGTAAAAAAATACATAAGATAGGGTGATCCAGAATTCGATTCCAGAGATTTCGATTTTTGCGAAAAATCTAAGGGGTATGCCTTAGATTTTTTGCAAAAATCGAAATGTCTGGAATCGAATTCTCGACCATCCTATCTTATGTATTTTTTCGCGCTGATTACGAAAATGATATATTTATTGAGGAAATCTCAACGGAACACCGAGATAGCGATGATTTCTTGCGGAAAAAAATATTTCTTTATACACAAAATCTGCGTTATTTCATATTTCCTTTGAGATCTCGACCAAATAACCGTGCTTTTCGGAATCAGCGTAAAAAAATACATCGGATAGGGTGGTCGAGATTCCAATTCCGAAGATTTTCATTTTTCGAAAAAATTGACAATTTCTGTAAGGTCGGGACCTTACAGAAAATGCGATTTTTCGCAAAAATCGAAATCTCTGGAATCGAATTCTCGACCATCCTATCTTATGTATTTTTTTACGCTGACTACGAAAATGATATATTTATTGAGGAAATCTCAACGGAACACCGAGATATCGATGATTTCTTGCGGAAAAAAATATTTCTTTATACACAAAATCTGCGTTATTTCATATTTCCTTTGAGATCTCGACCAAATAACCGTGCTTTTCGGAATCAGCGTAAAAAAATACATCGGATAGGGTGGTCGAGATTCCAATTCCGAAGATTTTCATTTTTCGAAAAAATTGACAATTTCTGTAAGGTCGGGACCTTACAGAAAATGCGATTTTTCGCAAAAATCGAAATCTCTGGAGTCGAATTCTCGACCATCCTATCTTATGTATTTTTTTACGCTGACTACGAAAATGATATATTTATTGAGGAAATCTCAACGGAACACCGAGATATCGATGATTTCTTGCGGAAAAAAATATTTCTTTATACACAAAATCTGCGTTATTTCATATTTCCTTTGAGATCTCGACCAAATAACCGTGCTTTTCGGAATCAGCGTAAAAAAATACATCGGATAGGGTGGTCGAGATTCCAATTCCGAAGATTTTCATTTTTCGAAAAAATTGACAATTTCTGTAAGGTCGGGACCTTACAGAAAATGCGATTTTTCGCAAAAATCGAAATCTCTGGAATCGAATTCTCGACCATCCTATCTTATGTATTTTTTCGCGCTGATTACGAAAATGATATATTTATTGAGGAAATCTCAACGGAACACCGAGATATCGATGATTTCTTGCGGAAAAAAATATTTCTTTATACACAAAATCAGCGTTATTTCATATTTCCTTTGAGATCTCGACCAAATAACCGTGCTTTTCGGAATCAGCGTAAAAAAATACAACGGATAGGGTGGTCGAGATTCCAATTCCGAAGATTTTCATTTTTTGAAAAAATTGACAATTTCTGTAAGGTCGGGACCTTACAGAAAATGCGATTTTTCGCAAAAATCGAAATCTCTGGAATCGAATTCTCGACCATCCTATCTTATGTATTTTTTCGCGCTGATTACGAAAATGATATATTTATTGAGGAAATCTCAACGGAACACCGAGATATCGATGATTTCTTGCGGAAAAAAATATTTCTTTATACACAAAATCAGCGTTATTTCATATTTCCTTTGAGATTTCGACCAAATAACCGTGCTTTTCGGAATCAGCGTAAAAAAATACATCGGATAGGGTGGTCGAGATTCCAATTCCGAAGATTTTCATTTTTCGAAAAAATTGACAATTTCTGTAAGGTCGGGACCTTACAGAAAATGCGATTTTTCGCAAAAATCGAAATCTCTGGAATCGAATTCTCGACCATCCTATCTTATGTATTTTTTTACGCTGACTACGAAAATGATATATTTATTGAGGAAATCTCAACGGAACACCGAGATATCGATGATTTCTTGCGGAAAAAAATATTTCTTTATACACAAAATCTGCGTTATTTCATATTTCCTTTGAGATCTCGACCAAATAACCGTGCTTTTCGGAATCAGCGTAAAAAAATACATCGGATAGGGTGGTCGAGATTCCAATTCCGAAGATTTTCATTTTTCGAAAAAATTGACAATTTCTGTAAGGTCGGGACCTTACAGAAAATGCGATTTTTCGCAAAAATCGAAATCTCTGGAATCGAATTCTCGACCATCCTATCTTATGTATTTTTTCGCGCTGATTACGAAAATGATATATTTATTGAGGAAATCTCAACGGAACACCGAGATATCGATGATTTCTTGCGGAAAAAAAAATTTCTTTATACACAAAATCAGCGTTATTTCATATTTCCTTTGAGATCTCGACCAAATAACCGTGCTTTTCGGAATCAGCGTAAAAAAATACATCGGATAGGGTGGTCGAGATTCCAATTCCGAAGATTTTCATTTTTCGAAAAAATTGACAATTTCTGTAAGGTCGGGACCTTACAGAAAATGCGATTTTTCGCAAAAATCGAAATCTCTGGAATCGAATTCTCGACCATCCTATCTTATGTATTTTTTCGCGCTGATTACGAAAATGATATATTTATTGAGGAAATCTCAACGGAACACCGAGATATCGATGATTTCTTGCGGAAAAAAAAATTTCTTTATACACAAAATCAGCGTTATTTCATATTTCCTTTGAGATCTCGACCAAATAACCGTGCTTTTCGGAATCAGCGTAAAAAAATACATCGGATAGGGTGGTCGAGATTCCAATTCCGAAGATTTTCATTTTTCGAAAAAATTGACAATTTCTGTAAGGTCGGGACCTTACAGAAAATGCGATTTTTCGCAAAAATCGAAATCTCTGGAATCGAATTCTCGACCATCCTATCTTATGTATTTTTTCGCGCTGATTACGAAAATGATATATTTATTGAGGAAATCTCAACGGAACACCGAGATATCGATGATTTCTTGCGGAAAAAAAAATTTCTTTATACACAAAATCAGCGTTATTTCATATTTCCTTTGAGATTTCGACCAAATAACCGTGCTTTTCGGAATCAGCGTAAAAAAATACATCGGATAGGGTGGTCGAGATTCCAATTCCGAAGATTTTCATTTTTCGAAAAAATTGACAATTTCTGTAAGGTCGGGACCTTACAGAAAATGCGATTTTTCGCAAAAATCGAAATCTCTGGAATCGAATTCTCGACCATCCTATCTTATGTATTTTTTCGCGCTGATTACGAAAATGATATATTTATTGAGGAAATCTCAACGGAACACCGAGATATCGATGATTTCTTGCGGAGAAAAAAATTTCTTTATACACAAAATCAGCGTTATTTCATATTTCCTTTGAGATCTCGACCAAATAACCGTGCTTTTCGGAATCAGCGTAAAAAAATACATCGGATAGGGTGGTCGAGATTCCAATTCCGAAGATTTTCATTTTTCGAAAAAATTGACAATTTCTGTAAGGTCGGGACCTTACAGAAAATGCGATTTTTCGCAAAAATCGAAATCTCTGGAATCGAATTCTCGACCATCCTATCTTATGTATTTTTTCGCGCTGATTACGAAAATGATATATTTATTGAGGAAATCTCAACGGAACACCGAGATATCGATGATTTCTTGCGGAAAAAAAAATTTCTTTATACACAAAATCAGCGTTATTTCATATTTCCTTTGAGATCTCGACCAAATAACCGTGCTTTTCGGAATCAGCGTAAAAAAATACATAAGATAGGGTGATCCAGAATTCGATTCCAGAGATTTCGATTTTTGCGAAAAATCTAAGGGGTATGCCTTAGATTTTTTGCAAAAATCGAAATGTCTGGAATCGAATTCTCGACCATCCTATCTTATGTATTTTTTCGCGCTGATTACGAAAATGATATATTTATTGAGGAAATCTCAACGGAACACCGAGATATCGATGATTTCTTGCGGAAAAAAATATTTCTTTATACACAAAATCTGCGTTATTTCATATTTCCTTTGAGATCTCGACCAAATAACCGTGCTTTTCGGAATCAGCGTAAAAAAATACATCGGATAGGGTGGTCGAGATTCCAATTCCGAAGATTTTCATTTTTCGAAAAAATTGACAATTTCTGTAAGGTCGGGACCTTACAGAAAATGCGATTTTTCGCAAAAATCGAAATCTCTGGAATCGAATTCTCGACCATCCTATCTTATGTATTTTTTCGCGCTGATTACGAAAATGATATATTTATTGAGGAAATCTCAACGGAACACCGAGATATCGATGATTTCTTGCGGAAAAAAAAATTTCTTTATACACAAAATCAGCGTTATTTCATATTTCCTTTGAGATCTCGACCAAATAACCGTGCTTTTCGGAATCAGCGTAAAAAAATACATCGGATAGGGTGGTCGAGATTCCAATTCCGAAGATTTTCATTTTTCGAAAAAATTGACAATTTCTGTAAGGTCGGGACCTTACAGAAAATGCGATTTTTCGCAAAAATCGAAATCTCTGGAATCGAATTCTCGACCATCCTATCTTATGTATTTTTTCGCGCTGATTACGAAAATGATATATTTATTGAGGAAATCTCAACGGAACACCGAGATATCGATGATTTCTTGCGGAAAAAAAAATTTCTTTATACACAAAATCAGCGTTATTTCATATTTCCTTTGAGATCTCGACCAAATAACCGTGCTTTTCGGAATCAGCGTAAAAAAATACATCGGATAGGGTGGTCGAGATTCCAATTCCGAAGATTTTCATTTTTCGAAAAAATTGACAATTTCTGTAAGGTCGGGACCTTACAGAAAATGCGATTTTTCGCAAAAATCGAAATCTCTGGAATCGAATTCTCGACCATCCTATCTTATGTATTTTTTCGCGCTGATTACGAAAATGATATATTTATTGAGGAAATCTCAACGGAACACCGAGATATCGATGATTTCTTGCGGAAAAAAAAATTTCTTTATACACAAAATCAGCGTTATTTCATATTTCCTTTGAGATCTCGACCAAATAACCGTGCTTTTCGGAATCAGCGTAAAAAAATACATCGGATAGGGTGGTCGAGATTCCAATTCCGAAGATTTTCATTTTTCGAAAAAATTGACAATTTCTGTAAGGTCGGGACCTTACAGAAAATGCGATTTTTCGCAAAAATCGAAATCTCTGGAATCGAATTCTCGACCATCCTATCTTATGTATTTTTTCGCGCTGATTACGAAAATGATATATTTATTGAGGAAATCTCAACGGAACACCGAGATATCGATGATTTCTTGCGGAAAAAAAAATTTCTTTATACACAAAATCAGCGTTATTTCATATTTCCTTTGAGATTTCGACCAAATAACCGTGCTTTTCGGAATCAGCGTAAAAAAATACATCGGATAGGGTGGTCGAGATTCCAATTCCGAAGATTTTCATTTTTCGAAAAAATTGACAATTTCTGTAAGGTCGGGACCTTACAGAAAATGCGATTTTTCGCAAAAATCGAAATCTCTGGAATCGAATTCTCGACCATCCTATCTTATGTATTTTTTCGCGCTGATTACGAAAATGATATATTTATTGAGGAAATCTCAACGGAACACCGAGATATCGATGATTTCTTGCGGAGAAAAAAATTTCTTTATACACAAAATCAGCGTTATTTCATATTTCCTTTGAGATCTCGACCAAATAACCGTGCTTTTCGGAATCAGCGTAAAAAAATACATCGGATAGGGTGGTCGAGATTCCAATTCCGAAGATTTTCATTTTTCGAAAAAATTGACAATTTCTGTAAGGTCGGGACCTTACAGAAAATGCGATTTTTCGCAAAAATCGAAATCTCTGGAATCGAATTCTCGACCATCCTATCTTATGTATTTTTTCGCGCTGATTACGAAAATGATATATTTATTGAGGAAATCTCAACGGAACACCGAGATATCGATGATTTCTTGCGGAAAAAAAAATTTCTTTATACACAAAATCAGCGTTATTTCATATTTCCTTTGAGATCTCGACCAAATAACCGTGCTTTTCGGAATCAGCGTAAAAAAATACATAAGATAGGGTGATCCAGAATTCGATTCCAGAGATTTCGATTTTTGCGAAAAATCTAAGGGGTATGCCTTAGATTTTTTGCAAAAATCGAAATGTCTGGAATCGAATTCTCGACCATCCTATCTTATGTATTTTTTCGCGCTGATTACGAAAATGATATATTTATTGAGGAAATCTCAACGGAACACCGAGATATCGATGATTTCTTGCGGAAAAAAATATTTCTTTATACACAAAATCAGCGTTATTTCATATTTCCTTTGAGATCTCGACCAAATAACCGTGCTTTTCGGAATCAGCGTAAAAAAATACATCGGATAGGGTGGTCGAGATTCCAATTCCGAAGATTTTCATTTTTCGAAAAAATTGACAATTTCTGTAAGGTCGGGACCTTACAGAAAATGCGATTTTTCGCAAAAATCGAAATCTCTGGAATCGAATTCTCGACCATCCTATCTTATGTATTTTTTCGCGCTGATTACGAAAATGATATATTTATTGAGGAAATCTCAACGGAACACCGAGATATCGATGATTTCTTGCGGAAAAAAAAATTTCTTTATACACAAAATCAGCGTTATTTCATATTTCCTTTGAGATCTCGACCAAATAACCGTGCTTTTCGGAATCAGCGTAAAAAAATACATCGGATAGGGTGGTCGAGATTCCAATTCCGAAGATTTTCATTTTTCGAAAAAATTGACAATTTCTGTAAGGTCGGGACCTTACAGAAAATGCGATTTTTCGCAAAAATCGAAATCTCTGGAATCGAATTCTCGACCATCCTATCTTATGTATTTTTTCGCGCTGATTACGAAAATGATATATTTATTGAGGAAATCTCAACGGAACACCGAGATATCGATGATTTCTTGCGGAAAAAAAAATTTCTTTATACACAAAATCAGCGTTATTTCATATTTCCTTTGAGATCTCGACCAAATAACCGTGCTTTTCGGAATCAGCGTAAAAAAATACAACGGATAGGGTGGTCGAGATTCCAATTCCGAAGATTTTCATTTTTTGAAAAAATTGACAATTTCTGTAAGGTCGGGACCTTACAGAAAATGCGATTTTTCGCAAAAATCGAAATCTCTGGAATCGAATTCTCGACCATCCTATCTTATGTATTTTTTCGCGCTGATTACGAAAATGATATATTTATTGAGGAAATCTCAACGGAACACCGAGATATCGATGATTTCTTGCGGAAAAAAATATTTCTTTATACACAAAATCAGCGTTATTTCATATTTCCTTTGAGATTTCGACCAAATAACCGTGCTTTTCGGAATCAGCGTAAAAAAATACATCGGATAGGGTGGTCGAGATTCCAATTCCGAAGATTTTCATTTTTCGAAAAAATTGACAATTTCTGTAAGGTCGGGACCTTACAGAAAATGCGATTTTTCGCAAAAATCGAAATCTCTGGAATCGAATTCTCGACCATCCTATCTTATGTATTTTTTTACGCTGACTACGAAAATGATATATTTATTGAGGAAATCTCAACGGAACACCGAGATATCGATGATTTCTTGCGGAAAAAAATATTTCTTTATACACAAAATCTGCGTTATTTCATATTTCCTTTGAGATCTCGACCAAATAACCGTGCTTTTCGGAATCAGCGTAAAAAAATACATCGGATAGGGTGGTCGAGATTCCAATTCCGAAGATTTTCATTTTTCGAAAAAATTGACAATTTCTGTAAGGTCGGGACCTTACAGAAAATGCGATTTTTCGCAAAAATCGAAATCTCTGGAATCGAATTCTCGACCATCCTATCTTATGTATTTTTTCGCGCTGATTACGAAAATGATATATTTATTGAGGAAATCTCAACGGAACACCGAGATATCGATGATTTCTTGCGGAAAAAAAAATTTCTTTATACACAAAATCAGCGTTATTTCATATTTCCTTTGAGATCTCGACCAAATAACCGTGCTTTTCGGAATCAGCGTAAAAAAATACATCGGATAGGGTGGTCGAGATTCCAATTCCGAAGATTTTCATTTTTCGAAAAAATTGACAATTTCTGTAAGGTCGGGACCTTACAGAAAATGCGATTTTTCGCAAAAATCGAAATCTCTGGAATCGAATTCTCGACCATCCTATCTTATGTATTTTTTCGCGCTGATTACGAAAATGATATATTTATTGAGGAAATCTCAACGGAACACCGAGATATCGATGATTTCTTGCGGAAAAAAAAATTTCTTTATACACAAAATCAGCGTTATTTCATATTTCCTTTGAGATCTCGACCAAATAACCGTGCTTTTCGGAATCAGCGTAAAAAAATACATCGGATAGGGTGGTCGAGATTCCAATTCCGAAGATTTTCATTTTTCGAAAAAATTGACAATTTCTGTAAGGTCGGGACCTTACAGAAAATGCGATTTTTCGCAAAAATCGAAATCTCTGGAATCGAATTCTCGACCATCCTATCTTATGTATTTTTTCGCGCTGATTACGAAAATGATATATTTATTGAGGAAATCTCAACGGAACACCGAGATATCGATGATTTCTTGCGGAAAAAAAAATTTCTTTATACACAAAATCAGCGTTATTTCATATTTCCTTTGAGATTTCGACCAAATAACCGTGCTTTTCGGAATCAGCGTAAAAAAATACATCGGATAGGGTGGTCGAGATTCCAATTCCGAAGATTTTCATTTTTCGAAAAAATTGACAATTTCTGTAAGGTCGGGACCTTACAGAAAATGCGATTTTTCGCAAAAATCGAAATCTCTGGAATCGAATTCTCGACCATCCTATCTTATGTATTTTTTCGCGCTGATTACGAAAATGATATATTTATTGAGGAAATCTCAACGGAACACCGAGATATCGATGATTTCTTGCGGAGAAAAAAATTTCTTTATACACAAAATCAGCGTTATTTCATATTTCCTTTGAGATCTCGACCAAATAACCGTGCTTTTCGGAATCAGCGTAAAAAAATACATCGGATAGGGTGGTCGAGATTCCAATTCCGAAGATTTTCATTTTTCGAAAAAATTGACAATTTCTGTAAGGTCGGGACCTTACAGAAAATGCGATTTTTCGCAAAAATCGAAATCTCTGGAATCGAATTCTCGACCATCCTATCTTATGTATTTTTTCGCGCTGATTACGAAAATGATATATTTATTGAGGAAATCTCAACGGAACACCGAGATATCGATGATTTCTTGCGGAAAAAAAAATTTCTTTATACACAAAATCAGCGTTATTTCATATTTCCTTTGAGATCTCGACCAAATAACCGTGCTTTTCGGAATCAGCGTAAAAAAATACATAAGATAGGGTGATCCAGAATTCGATTCCAGAGATTTCGATTTTTGCGAAAAATCTAAGGGGTATGCCTTAGATTTTTTGCAAAAATCGAAATGTCTGGAATCGAATTCTCGACCATCCTATCTTATGTATTTTTTCGCGCTGATTACGAAAATGATATATTTATTGAGGAAATCTCAACGGAACACCGAGATATCGATGATTTCTTGCGGAAAAAAATATTTCTTTATACACAAAATCAGCGTTATTTCATATTTCCTTTGAGATCTCGACCAAATAACCGTGCTTTTCGAAATCAGCGTAAAAAAATACATCGGATAGGGTGGTCGAGATTCCAATTCCGAAGATTTTCATTTTTCGAAAAAATTGACAATTTCTGTAAGGTCGGGACCTTACAGAAAATGCGATTTTTCGCAAAAATCGAAATCTCTGGAATCGAATTCTCGACCATCCTATCTTATGTATTTTTTCGCGCTGATTACGAAAATGATATATTTATTGAGGAAATCTCAACGGAACACCGAGATATCGATGATTTCTTGCGGAAAAAAAAATTTCTTTATACACAAAATCAGCGTTATTTCATATTTCCTTTGAGATCTCGACCAAATAACCGTGCTTTTCGGAATCAGCGTAAAAAAATACATCGGATAGGGTGGTCGAGATTCCAATTCCGAAGATTTTCATTTTTCGAAAAAATTGACAATTTCTGTAAGGTCGGGACCTTACAGAAAATGCGATTTTTCGCAAAAATCGAAATCTCTGGAATCGAATTCTCGACCATCCTATCTTATGTATTTTTTCGCGCTGATTACGAAAATGATATATTTATTGAGGAAATCTCAACGGAACACCGAGATATCGATGATTTCTTGCGGAAAAAAAAATTTCTTTATACACAAAATCAGCGTTATTTCATATTTCCTTTGAGATCTCGACCAAATAACCGTGCTTTTCGGAATCAGCGTAAAAAAATACATCGGATAGGGTGGTCGAGATTCCAATTCCGAAGATTTTCATTTTTCGAAAAAATTGACAATTTCTGTAAGGTCGGGACCTTACAGAAAATGCGATTTTTCGCAAAAATCGAAATCTCTGGAATCGAATTCTCGACCATCCTATCTTATGTATTTTTTCGCGCTGATTACGAAAATGATATATTTATTGAGGAAATCTCAACGGAACACCGAGATATCGATGATTTCTTGCGGAGAAAAAAATTTCTTTATACACAAAATCAGCGTTATTTCATATTTCCTTTGAGATCTCGACCAAATAACCGTGCTTTTCGGAATCAGCGTAAAAAAATACATAAGATAGGGTGATCCAGAATTCGATTCCAGAGATTTCGATTTTTGCGAAAAATCTAAGGGGTATGCCTTAGATTTTTTGCAAAAATCGAAATGTCTGGAATCGAATTCTCGACCATCCTATCTTATGTATTTTTTCGCGCTGATTACGAAAATGATATATTTATTGAGGAAATCTCAACGGAACACCGAGATATCGATGATTTCTTGCGGAAAAAAATATTTCTTTATACACAAAATCTGCGTTATTTCATATTTCCTTTGAGATCTCGACCAAATAACCGTGCTTTTCGGAATCAGCGTAAAAAAATACATCGGATAGGGTGGTCGAGATTCCAATTCCGAAGATTTTCATTTTTCGAAAAAATTGACAATTTCTGTAAGGTCGGGACCTTACAGAAAATGCGATTTTTCGCAAAAATCGAAATCTCTGGAATCGAATTCTCGACCATCCTATCTTATGTATTTTTTCGCGCTGATTACGAAAATGATATATTTATTGAGGAAATCTCAACGGAACACCGAGATATCGATGATTTCTTGCGGAAAAAAAAATTTCTTTATACACAAAATCAGCGTTATTTCATATTTCCTTTGAGATTTCGACCAAATAACCGTGCTTTTCGGAATCAGCGTAAAAAAATACATCGGATAGGGTGGTCGAGATTCCAATTCCGAAGATTTTCATTTTTCGAAAAAATTGACAATTTCTGTAAGGTCGGGACCTTACAGAAAATGCGATTTTTCGCAAAAATCGAAATCTCTGGAATCGAATTCTCGACCATCCTATCTTATGTATTTTTTCGCGCTGATTACGAAAATGATATATTTATTGAGGAAATCTCAACGGAACACCGAGATATCGATGATTTCTGGCGGAAAAAAAAATTTCTTTATACACAAAATCAGCGTTATTTCATATTTCCTTTGAGATCTCGACCAAATAACCGTGCTTTTCGGAATCAGCGTAAAAAAATACATCGGATAGGGTGGTCGAGATTCCAATTCCGAAGATTTTCATTTTTCGAAAAAATTGACAATTTCTGTAAGGTCGGGACCTTACAGAAAATGCGATTTTTCGCAAAAATCGAAATCTCTGGAATCGAATTCTCGACCATCCTATCTTATGTATTTTTTCGCGCTGATTACGAAAATGATATATTTATTGAGGAAATCTCAACGGAACACCGAGATATCGATGATTTCTTGCGGAGAAAAAAATTTCTTTATACACAAAATCAGCGTTATTTCATATTTCCTTTGAGATCTCGACCAAATAACCGTGCTTTTCGGAATCAGCGTAAAAAAATACATAAGATAGGGTGATCCAGAATTCGATTCCAGAGATTTCGATTTTTGCGAAAAATCTAAGGGGTATGCCTTAGATTTTTTGCAAAAATCGAAATGTCTGGAATCGAATTCTCGACCATCCTATCTTATGTATTTTTTCGCGCTGATTACGAAAATGATATATTTATTGAGGAAATCTCAACGGAACACCGAGATATCGATGATTTCTTGCGGAAAAAAATATTTCTTTATACACAAAATCTGCGTTATTTCATATTTCCTTTGAGATCTCGACCAAATAACCGTGCTTTTCGGAATCAGCGTAAAAAAATACATCGGATAGGGTGGTCGAGATTCCAATTCCGAAGATTTTCATTTTTCGAAAAAATTGACAATTTCTGTAAGGTCGGGACCTTACAGAAAATGCGATTTTTCGCAAAAATCGAAATCTCTGGAATCGAATTCTCGACCATCCTATCTTATGTATTTTTTCGCGCTGATTACGAAAATGATATATTTATTGAGGAAATCTCAACGGAACACCGAGATATCGATGATTTCTTGCGGAAAAAAAAATTTCTTTATACACAAAATCAGCGTTATTTCATATTTCCTTTGAGATCTCGACCAAATAACCGTGCTTTTCGGAATCAGCGTAAAAAAATACATCGGATAGGGTGGTCGAGATTCCAATTCCGAAGATTTTCATTTTTCGAAAAAATTGACAATTTCTGTAAGGTCGGGACCTTACAGAAAATGCGATTTTTCGCAAAAATCGAAATCTCTGGAATCGAATTCTCGACCATCCTATCTTATGTATTTTTTCGCGCTGATTACGAAAATGATATATTTATTGAGGAAATCTCAACGGAACACCGAGATATCGATGATTTCTTGCGGAAAAAAAAATTTCTTTATACACAAAATCAGCGTTATTTCATATTTCCTTTGAGATCTCGACCAAATAACCGTGCTTTTCGGAATCAGCGTAAAAAAATACATCGGATAGGGTGGTCGAGATTCCAATTCCGAAGATTTTCATTTTTCGAAAAAATTGACAATTTCTGTAAGGTCGGGACCTTACAGAAAATGCGATTTTTCGCAAAAATCGAAATCTCTGGAATCGAATTCTCGACCATCCTATCTTATGTATTTTTTCGCGCTGATTACGAAAATGATATATTTATTGAGGAAATCTCAACGGAACACCGAGATATCGATGATTTCTTGCGGAAAAAAAAATTTCTTTATACACAAAATCAGCGTTATTTCATATTTCCTTTGAGATCTCGACCAAATAACCGTGCTTTTCGGAATCAGCGTAAAAAAATACATCGGATAGGGTGGTCGAGATTCCAATTCCGAAGATTTTCATTTTTCGAAAAAATTGACAATTTCTGTAAGGTCGGGACCTTACAGAAAATGCGATTTTTCGCAAAAATCGAAATCTCTGGAATCGAATTCTCGACCATCCTATCTTATGTATTTTTTCGCGCTGATTACGAAAATGATATATTTATTGAGGAAATCTCAACGGAACACCGAGATATCGATGATTTCTTGCGGAAAAAAAAATTTCTTTATACACAAAATCAGCGTTATTTCATATTTCCTTTGAGATTTCGACCAAATAACCGTGCTTTTCGGAATCAGCGTCAAAAAATACATCGGATAGGGTGGTCGAGATTCCAATTCCGAAGATTTTCATTTTTCGAAAAAATTGACAATTTCTGTAAGGTCGGGACCTTACAGAAAATGCGATTTTTCGCAAAAATCGAAATCTCTGGAATCGAATTCTCGACCATCCTATCTTATGTATTTTTTCGCGCTGATTACGAAAATGATATATTTATTGAGGAAATCTCAACGGAACACCGAGATATCGATGATTTCTTGCGGAAAAAAAAATTTCTTTATACACAAAATCAGCGTTATTTCATATTTCCTTTGAGATCTCGACCAAATAACCGTGCTTTTCGGAATCAGCGTAAAAAAATACATCGGATAGGGTGGTCGAGATTCCAATTCCGAAGATTTTCATTTTTCGAAAAAATTGACAATTTCTGTAAGGTCGGGACCTTACAGAAAATGCGATTTTTCGCAAAAATCGAAATCTCTGGAATCGAATTCTCGACCATCCTATCTTATGTATTTTTTCGCGCTGATTACGAAAATGATATATTTATTGAGGAAATCTCAACGGAACACCGAGATATCGATGAATTCTTGCGGAAAAAAAAATTTCTTTATACACAAAATCAGCGTTATTTCATATTTCCTTTGAGATCTCGACCAAATAACCGTGCTTTTCGGAATCAGCGTAAAAAAATACATCGGATAGGGTGGTCGAGATTCCAATTCCGAAGATTTTCATTTTTCGAAAAAATTGACAATTTCTGTAAGGTCGGGACCTTACAGAAAATGCGATTTTTCGCAAAAATCGAAATCTCTGGAATCGAATTCTCGACCATCCTATCTTATGTATTTTTTTACGCTGACTACGAAAATGATATATTTATTGAGGAAATCTCAACGGAACACCGAGATATCGATGATTTCTTGCGGAAAAAAATATTTCTTTATACACAAAATCTGCGTTATTTCATATTTCCTTTGAGATCTCGACCAAATAACCGTGCTTTTCGGAATCAGCGTAAAAAAATACATCGGATAGGGTGGTCGAGATTCCAATTCCGAAGATTTTCATTTTTCGAAAAAATTGACAATTTCTGTAAGGTCGGGACCTTACAGAAAATGCGATTTTTCGCAAAAATCGAAATCTCTGGAATCGAATTCTCGACCATCCTATCTTATGTATTTTTTCGCGCTGATTACGAAAATGATATATTTATTGAGGAAATCTCAACGGAACACCGAGATATCGATGATTTCTTGCGGAAAAAAAAATTTCTTTATACACAAAATCAGCGTTATTTCATATTTCCTTTGAGATCTCGACCAAATAACCGTGCTTTTCGGAATCAGCGTAAAAAAATACATCGGATAGGGTGGTCGAGATTCCAATTCCGAAGATTTTCATTTTTCGAAAAAATTGACAATTTCTGTAAGGTCGGGACCTTACAGAAAATGCGATTTTTCGCAAAAATCGAAATCTCTGGAATCGAATTCTCGACCATCCTATCTTATGTATTTTTTCGCGCTGATTACGAAAATGATATATTTATTGAGGAAATCTCAACGGAACACCGAGATATCGATGATTTCTTGCGGAAAAAAATATTTCTTTATACACAAAATCTGCGTTATTTCATATTTCCTTTGAGATCTCGACCAAATAACCGTGCTTTTCGGAATCAGCGTAAAAAAATACATCGGATAGGGTGGTCGAGATTCCAATTCCGAAGATTTTCATTTTTCGAAAAAATTGACAATTTCTGTAAGGTCGGGACCTTACAGAAAATGCGATTTTTCGCAAAAATCGAAATCTCTGGAATCGAATTCTCGACCATCCTATCTTATGTATTTTTTCGCGCTGATTACGAAAATGATATATTTATTGAGGAAATCTCAACGGAACACCGAGATATCGATGATTTCTTGCGGAAAAAAAAATTTCTTTATACACAAAATCAGCGTTATTTCATATTTCCTTTGAGATCTCGACCAAATAACCGTGCTTTTCGGAATCAGCGTAAAAAAATACATCGGATAGGGTGGTCGAGATTCCAATTCCGAAGATTTTCATTTTTCGAAAAAATTGACAATTTCTGTAAGGTCGGGACCTTACAGAAAATGCGATTTTTCGCAAAAATCGAAATCTCTGGAATCGAATTCTCGACCATCCTATCTTATGTATTTTTTCGCGCTGATTACGAAAATGATATATTTATTGAGGAAATCTCAACGGAACACCGAGATATCGATGATTTCTTGCGGAAAAAAAAATTTCTTTATACACAAAATCAGCGTTATTTCATATTTCCTTTGAGATCTCGACCAAATAACCGTGCTTTTCGGAATCAGCGTAAAAAAATACATCGGATAGGGTGGTCGAGATTCCAATTCCGAAGATTTTCATTTTTCGAAAAAATTGACAATTTCTGTAAGGTCGGGACCTTACAGAAAATGCGATTTTTCGCAAAAATCGAAATCTCTGGAATCGAATTCTCGACCATCCTATCTTATGTATTTTTTCGCGCTGATTACGAAAATGATATATTTATTGAGGAAATCTCAACGGAACACCGAGATATCGATGATTTCTTGCGGAAAAAAAAAATTCTTTATACACAAAATCAGCGTTATTTCATATTTCCTTTGAGATTTCGACCAAATAACCGTGCTTTTCGGAATCAGCGTAAAAAAATACATCGGATAGGGTGGTCGAGATTCCAATTCCGAAGATTTTCATTTTTCGAAAAAATTGACAATTTCTGTAAGGTCGGGACCTTACAGAAAATGCGATTTTTCGCAAAAATCGAAATCTCTGGAATCGAATTCTCGACCATCCTATCTTATGTATTTTTTCGCGCTGATTACGAAAATGATATATTTATTGAGGAAATCTCAACGGAACACCGAGATATCGATGATTTCTTGCGGAAAAAAAAATTTCTTTATACACAAAATCAGCGTTATTTCATATTTCCTTTGAGATCTCGACCAAATAACCGTGCTTTTCGGAATCAGCGTAAAAAAATACATCGGATAGGGTGGTCGAGATTCCAATTCCGAAGATTTTCATTTTTCGAAAAAATTGACAATTTCTGTAAGGTCGGGACCTTACAGAAAATGCGATTTTTCGCAAAAATCGAAATCTCTGGAATCGAATTCTCGACCATCCTATCTTATGTATTTTTTCGCGCTGATTACGAAAATGATATATTTATTGAGGAAATCTCAACGGAACACCGAGATATCGATGATTTCTTGCGGAAAAAAAAATTTCTTTATACACAAAATCAGCGTTATTTCATATTTCCTTTGAGATTTCGACCAAATAACCGTGCTTTTCGGAATCAGCGTAAAAAAATACATCGGATAGGGTGGTCGAGATTCCAATTCCGAAGATTTTCATTTTTCGAAAAAATTGACAATTTCTGTAAGGTCGGGACCTTACAGAAAATGCGATTTTTCGCAAAAATCGAAATCTCTGGAATCGAATTCTCGACCATCCTATCTTATGTATTTTTTCGCGCTGATTACGAAAATGATATATTTATTGAGGAAATCTCAACGGAACACCGAGATATCGATGATTTCTTGCGGAAAAAAAAATTTCTTTATACACAAAATCAGCGTTATTTCATATTTCCTTTGAGATCTCGACCAAATAACCGTGCTTTTCGGAATCAGCGTAAAAAAATACATCGGATAGGGTGGTCGAGATTCCAATTCCGAAGATTTTCATTTTTCGAAAAAATTGACAATTTCTGTAAGGTCGGGACCTTACAGAAAATGCGATTTTTCGCAAAAATCGAAATCTCTGGAATCGAATTCTCGACCATCCTATCTTATGTATTTTTTCGCGCTGATTACGAAAATGATATATTTATTGAGGAAATCTCAACGGAACACCGAGATATCGATGATTTCTTGCGGAAAAAAAAATTTCTTTATACACAAAATCAGCGTTATTTCATATTTCCTTTGAGATCTCGACCAAATAACCGTGCTTTTCGGAATCAGCGTAAAAAAATACATCGGATAGGGTGGTCGAGATTCCAATTCCGAAGATTTTCATTTTTCGAAAAAATTGACAATTTCTGTAAGGTCGGGACCTTACAGAAAATGCGATTTTTCGCAAAAATCGAAATCTCTGGAATCGAATTCTCGACCATCCTATCTTATGTATTTTTTCGCGCTGATTACGAAAATGATATATTTATTGAGGAAATCTCAACGGAACACCGAGATATCGATGATTTCTTGCGGAAAAAAAAATTTCTTTATACACAAAATCAGCGTTATTTCATATTTCCTTTGAGATCTCGACCAAATAACCGTGCTTTTCGGAATCAGCGTAAAAAAATACATCGGATAGGGTGGTCGAGATTCCAATTCCGAAGATTTTCATTTTTCGAAAAAATTGACAATTTCTGTAAGGTCGGGACCTTACAGAAAATGCGATTTTTCGCAAAAATCGAAATCTCTGGAATCGAATTCTCGACCATCCTATCTTATGTATTTTTTCGCGCTGATTACGAAAATGATATATTTATTGAGGAAATCTCAACGGAACACCGAGATATCGATGATTTCTTGCGGAAAAAAAAATTTCTTTATACACAAAATCAGCGTTATTTCATATTTCCTTTGAGATCTCGACCAAATAACCGTGCTTTTCGGAATCAGCGTAAAAAAATACATCGGATAGGGTGGTCGAGATTCCAATTCCGAAGATTTTCATTTTTCGAAAAAATTGACAATTTCTGTAAGGTCGGGACCTTACAGAAAATGCGATTTTTCGCAAAAATCGAAATCTCTGGAATCGAATTCTCGACCATCCTATCTTATGTATTTTTTCGCGCTGATTACGAAAATGATATATTTATTGAGGAAATCTCAACGGAACACCGAGATATCGATGATTTCTTGCGGAAAAAAATATTTCTTTATACACAAAATCTGCGTTATTTCATATTTCCTTTGAGATCTCGACCAAATAACCGTGCTTTTCGGAATCAGCGTAAAAAAATACATCGGATAGGGTGGTCGAGATTCCAATTCCGAAGATTTTCATTTTTCGAAAAAATTGACAATTTCTGTAAGGTCGGGACCTTACAGAAAATGCGATTTTTCGCAAAAATCGAAATCTCTGGAATCGAATTCTCGACCATCCTATCTTATGTATTTTTTTACGCTGACTACGAAAATGATATATTTATTGAGGAAATCTCAACGGAACACCGAGATATCGATGATTTCTTGCGGAAAAAAATATTTCTTTATACACAAAATCTGCGTTATTTCATATTTCCTTTGAGATCTCGACCAAATAACCGTGCTTTTCGGAATCAGCGTAAAAAAATACATCGGATAGGGTGGTCGAGATTCCAATTCCGAAGATTTTCATTTTTCGAAAAAATTGACAATTTCTGTAAGGTCGGGACCTTACAGAAAATGCGATTTTTCGCAAAAATCGAAATCTCTGGAATCGAATTCTCGACCATCCTATCTTATGTATTTTTTTACGCTGACTACGAAAATGATATATTTATTGAGGAAATCTCAACGGAACACCGAGATATCGATGATTTCTTGCGGAAAAAAATATTTCTTTATACACAAAATCTGCGTTATTTCATATTTCCTTTGAGATCTCGACCAAATAACCGTGCTTTTCGGAATCAGCGTAAAAAAATACATCGGATAGGGTGGTCGAGATTCCAATTCCGAAGATTTTCATTTTTCGAAAAAATTGACAATTTCTGTAAGGTCGGGACCTTACAGAAAATGCGATTTTTCGCAAAAATCGAAATCTCTGGAATCGAATTCTCGACCATCCTATCTTATGTATTTTTTTACGCTGACTACGAAAATGATATATTTATTGAGGAAATCTCAACGGAACACCGAGATATCGATGATTTCTTGCGGAAAAAAATATTTCTTTATACACAAAATCTGCGTTATTTCATATTTCCTTTGAGATCTCGACCAAATAACCGTGCTTTTCGGAATCAGCGTAAAAAAATACATCGGATAGGGTGGTCGAGATTCCAATTCCGAAGATTTTCATTTTTCGAAAAAATTGACAATTTCTGTAAGGTCGGGACCTTACAGAAAATGCGATTTTTCGCAAAAATCGAAATCTCTGGAATCGAATTCTCGACCATCCTATCTTATGTATTTTTTCGCGCTGATTACGAAAATGATATATTTATTGAGGAAATCTCAACGGAACACCGAGATATCGATGATTTCTTGCGGAAAAAAATATTTCTTTATACACAAAATCTGCGTTATTTCATATTTCCTTTGAGATCTCGACCAAATAACCGTGCTTTTCGGAATCAGCGTAAAAAAATACATCGGATAGGGTGGTCGAGATTCCAATTCCGAAGATTTTCATTTTTCGAAAAAATTGACAATTTCTGTAAGGTCGGGACCTTACAGAAAATGCGATTTTTCGCAAAAATCGAAATCTCTGGAATCGAATTCTCGACCATCCTATCTTATGTATTTTTTCGCGCTGATTACGAAAATGATATATTTATTGAGGAAATCTCAACGGAACACCGAGATATCGATGATTTCTGGCGGAAAAAAAAATTTCTTTATACACAAAATCAGCGTTATTTCATATTTCCTTTGAGATCTCGACCAAATAACCGTGCTTTTCGGAATCAGCGTAAAAAAATACATAAGATAGGGTGATCCAGAATTCGATTCCAGAGATTTCGATTTTTGCGAAAAATCTAAGGGGTATGCCTTAGATTTTTTGCAAAAATCGAAATGTCTGGAATCGAATTCTCGACCATCCTATCTTATGTATTTTTTCGCGCTGATTACGAAAATGATATATTTATTGAGGAAATCTCAACGGAACACCGAGATATGGATGATTTCTTGCGGAAAAAAAATTTCTTTATACACAAAATCAGCGTTATTTCATATTTCCTTTGAGATTTCGACCAAATAACCGTGCTTTTCGGAATCAGCGTAAAAAAATACATCGGATAGGGTGGTCGAGATTCCAATTCCGAAGATTTTCATTTTTCGAAAAAATTGACAATTTCTGTAAGGTCGGGACCTTACAGAAAATGCGATTTTTCGCAAAAATCGAAATCTCTGGAATCGAATTCTCGACCATCCTATCTTATGTATTTTTTCGCGCTGATTACGAAAATGATATATTTATTGAGGAAATCTCAACGGAACACCGAGATATCGATGATTTCTTGCGGAAAAAAAAATTTCTTTATACACAAAATCAGCGTTATTTCATATTTCCTTTGAGATCTCGACCAAATAACCGTGCTTTTCGGAATCAGCGTAAAAAAATACATCGGATAGGGTGGTCGAGATTCCAATTCCGAAGATTTTCATTTTTCGAAAAAATTGACAATTTCTGTAAGGTCGGGACCTTACAGAAAATGCGATTTTTCGCAAAAATCGAAATCTCTGGAATCGAATTCTCGACCATCCTATCTTATGTATTTTTTCGCGCTGATTACGAAAATGATATATTTATTGAGGAAATCTCAACGGAACACCGAGATATCGATGATTTCTTGCGGAAAAAAATATTTCTTTATACACAAAATCTGCGTTATTTCATATTTCCTTTGAGATCTCGACCAAATAACCGTGCTTTTCGGAATCAGCGTAAAAAAATACATCGGATAGGGTGGTCGAGATTCCAATTCCGAAGATTTTCATTTTTCGAAAAAATTGACAATTTCTGTAAGGTCGGGACCTTACAGAAAATGCGATTTTTCGCAAAAATCGAAATCTCTGGAATCGAATTCTCGACCATCCTATCTTATGTATTTTTTCGCGCTGATTACGAAAATGATATATTTATTGAGGAAATCTCAACGGAACACCGAGATATCGATGATTTCTGGCGGAAAAAAAAATTTCTTTATACACAAAATCAGCGTTATTTCATATTTCCTTTGAGATCTCGACCAAATAACCGTGCTTTTCGGAATCAGCGTAAAAAAATACATAAGATAGGGTGATCCAGAATTCGATTCCAGAGATTTCGATTTTTGCGAAAAATCTAAGGGGTATGCCTTAGATTTTTTGCAAAAATCGAAATGTCTGGAATCGAATTCTCGACCATCCTATCTTATGTATTTTTTCGCGCTGATTACGAAAATGATATATTTATTGAGGAAATCTCAACGGAACACCGAGATATGGATGATTTCTTGCGGAAAAAAAATTTCTTTATACACAAAATCAGCGTTATTTCATATTTCCTTTGAGATTTCGACCAAATAACCGTGCTTTTCGGAATCAGCGTAAAAAAATACATCGGATAGGGTGGTCGAGATTCCAATTCCGAAGATTTTCATTTTTCGAAAAAATTGACAATTTCTGTAAGGTCGGGACCTTACAGAAAATGCGATTTTTCGCAAAAATCGAAATCTCTGGAATCGAATTCTCGACCATCCTATCTTATGTATTTTTTCGCGCTGATTACGAAAATGATATATTTATTGAGGAAATCTCAACGGAACACCGAGATATCGATGATTTCTTGCGGAAAAAAAAATTTCTTTATACACAAAATCAGCGTTATTTCATATTTCCTTTGAGATCTCGACCAAATAACCGTGCTTTTCGGAATCAGCGTAAAAAAATACATCGGATAGGGTGGTCGAGATTCCAATTCCGAAGATTTTCATTTTTCGAAAAAATTGACAATTTCTGTAAGGTCGGGACCTTACAGAAAATGCGATTTTTCGCAAAAATCGAAATCTCTGGAATCGAATTCTCGACCATCCTATCTTATGTATTTTTTTACGCTGACTACGAAAATGATATATTTATTGAGGAAATCTCAACGGAACACCGAGATATCGATGATTTCTTGCGGAAAAAAATATTTCTTTATACACAAAATCTGCGTTATTTCATATTTCCTTTGAGATCTCGACCAAATAACCGTGCTTTTCGGAATCAGCGTAAAAAAATACATCGGTAGGGTGGTCGAGATTCCAATTCCGAAGATTTTCATTTTTCGAAAAAATTGACAATTTCTGTAAGGTCGGGACCTTACAGAAAATGCGATTTTTCGCAAAAATCGAAATCTCTGGAATCGAATTCTCGACCATCCTATCTTATGTATTTTTTCGCGCTGATTACGAAAATGATATATTTATTGAGGAAATCTCAACGGAACACCGAGATATCGATGATTTCTTGCGGAAAAAAAATTTCTTTATACACAAAATCAGCGTTATTTCATATTTCCTTTGAGATCTCGACCAAATAACCGTGCTTTTCGGAATCAGCGTAAAAAAATACATCGGATAGGGTGGTCGAGATTCCAATTCCGAAGATTTTCATTTTTCGAAAAAATTGACAATTTCTGTAAGGTCGGGACCTTACAGAAAATGCGATTTTTCGCAAAAATCGAAATCTCTGGAATCGAATTCTCGACCATCCTATCTTATGTATTTTTTCGCGCTGATTACGAAAATGATATATTTATTGAGGAAATCTCAACGGAACACCGAGATATCGATGATTTCTTGCGGAAAAAAAAATTTCTTTATACACAAAATCAGCGTTATTTCATATTTCCTTTGAGATCTCGACCAAATAACCGTGCTTTTCGGAATCAGCGTAAAAAAATACATCGGATAGGGTGGTCGAGATTCCAATTCCGAAGATTTTCATTTTTCGAAAAAATTGACAATTTCTGTAAGGTCGGGACCTTACAGAAAATGCGATTTTTCGCAAAAATCGAAATCTCTGGAATCGAATTCTCGACCATCCTATCTTATGTATTTTTTCGCGCTGATTACGAAAATGATATATTTATTGAGGAAATCTCAACGGAACACCGAGATATCGATGATTTCTTGCGGAGAAAAAAATTTCTTTATACACAAAATCAGCGTTATTTCATATTTCCTTTGAGATCTCGACCAAATAACCGTGCTTTTCGGAATCAGCGTAAAAAAATACATAAGATAGGGTGATCCAGAATTCGATTCCAGAGATTTCGATTTTTGCGAAAAATCTAAGGGGTATGCCTTAGATTTTTTGCAAAAATCGAAATGTCTGGAATCGAATTCTCGACCATCCTATCTTATGTATTTTTTCGCGCTGATTACGAAAATGATATATTTATTGAGGAAATCTCAACGGAACACCGAGATATGGATGATTTCTTGCGGAAAAAAAATTTCTTTATACACAAAATCAGCGTTATTTCATATTTCCTTTGAGATTTCGACCAAATAACCGTGCTTTTCGGAATCAGCGTAAAAAAATACATCGGATAGGGTGGTCGAGATTCCAATTCCGAAGATTTTCATTTTTCGAAAAAATTGACAATTTCTGTAAGGTCGGGACCTTACAGAAAATGCGATTTTTCGCAAAAATCGAAATCTCTGGAATCGAATTCTCGACCATCCTATCTTATGTATTTTTTCGCGCTGATTACGAAAATGATATATTTATTGAGGAAATCTCAACGGAACACCGAGATATCGATGATTTCTTGCGGAAAAAAAAATTTCTTTATACACAAAATCAGCGTTATTTCATATTTCCTTTGAGATCTCGACCAAATAACCGTGCTTTTCGGAATCAGCGTAAAAAAATACATCGGATAGGGTGGTCGAGATTCCAATTCCGAAGATTTTCATTTTTCGAAAAAATTGACAATTTCTGTAAGGTCCCGACCTTACAGAAAATGCGATTTTTCGCAAAAATCGAAATCTCTGGAATCGAATTCTCGACCATCCTATCTTATGTATTTTTTCGCGCTGATTACGAAAATGATATATTTATTGAGGAAATCTCAACGGAACACCGAGATATCGATGATTTCTTGCGGAAAAAAATATTTCTTTATACACAAAATCAGCGTTATTTCATATTTCCTTTGAGATCTCGACCAAATAACCGTGCTTTTCGGAATCAGCGTAAAAAAATACATAAGATAGGGTGATCCAGAATTCGATTCCAGAGATTTCGATTTTTGCGAAAAATCTAAGGGGTATGCCTTAGATTTTTTGCAAAAATCGAAATGTCTGGAATCGAATTCTCGACCATCCTATCTTATGTATTTTTTCGCGCTGATTACGAAAATGATATATTTATTGAGGAAATCTCAACGGAACACCGAGATATCGATGATTTCTTGCGGAAAAAAATATTTCTTTATACACAAAATCAGCGTTATTTCATATTTCCTTTGAGATCTCGACCAAATAACCGTGCTTTTCGGAATCAGCGTAAAAAAATACATCGGATAGGGTGGTCGAGATTCCAATTCCGAAGATTTTCATTTTTCGAAAAAATTGACAATTTCTGTAAGGTCGGGACCTTACAGAAAATGCGATTTTTCGCAAAAATCGAAATCTCTGGAATCGAATTCTCGACCATCCTATCTTATGTATTTTTTCGCGTTGATTACGAAAATGATATATTTATTGAGGAAATCTCAACGGAACACCGAGATATCGATGATTTCTTGCGGAAAAAAATATTTCTTTATACACAAAATCAGCGTTATTTCATATTTCCTTTGAGATCTCGACCAAATAACCGTGCTTTTCGGAATCAGCGTAAAAAAATACATCGGATGGGGTGGTCGAGATTCCAATTCCGAAGATTTTCATTTTTCGAAAAAATTGACAATTTCTGTAAGGTCGGGACCTTACAGAAAATGCGATTTTTCGCAAAAATCGAAATCTCTGGAATCGAATTCTCGACCATCCTATCTTATGTATTTTTTCGCGCTGATTACGAAAATGATATATTTATTGAGGAAATCTCAACGGAACACCGAGATATCGATGATTTCTTGCGGAGAAAAAAATTTCTTTATACACAAAATCAGCGTTATTTCATATTTCCTTTGAGATCTCGACCAAATAACCGTGCTTTTCGGAATCAGCGTAAAAAAATACATCGGATAGGGTGGTCGAGATTCCAATTCCGAAGATTTTCATTTTTCGAAAAAATTGACAATTTCTGTAAGGTCGGGACCTTACAGAAAATGCGATTTTTTGCAAAAATCTAAATGTCTGGAATCGAATTCTCGACCATCCTATCTTATGTATTTTTTCGCGCTGATTACGAAAATGATATATTTATTGAGGAAATCTCAACGGAACACCGAGATATCGATGATTTCTTGCGGAAAAAAATATTTCTTTATACACAAAATCAGCGTTATTTCATATTTCCTTTGAGATCTCGACCAAATAACCGTGCTTTTCGGAATCAGCGTAAAAAAATACATCGGATAGGGTGGTCGAGATTCCAATTCCGAAGATTTTCATTTTTCGAAAAAATTGACAATTTCTGTAAGGTCGGGACCTTACAGAAAATGCGATTTTTCGCAAAAATCGAAATCTCTGGAATCGAATTCTCGACCATCCTATCTTATGTATTTTTTCGCGCTGATTACGAAAATGATATATTTATTGAGGAAATCTCAACGGAACACCGAGATATCGATGATTTCTTGCGGAAAAAAATATTTCTTTATACACAAAATCAGCGTTATTTCATATTTCCTTTGAGATCTCGACCAAATAACCGTGCTTTTCGGAATCAGCGTAAAAAAATACATCGGATAGGGTGGTCGAGATTCCAATTCCGAAGATTTTCATTTTTCGAAAAAATTGACAATTTCTGTAAGGTCGGGACCTTACAGAAAATGCGATTTTTCGCAAAAATCGAAATCTCTGGAATCGAATTCTCGACCATCCTATCTTATGTATTTTTTTACGCTGACTACGAAAATGATATATTTATTGAGGAAATCTCAACGGAACACCGAGATATCGATGATTTCTTGCGGAAAAAAATATTTCTTTATACACAAAATCTGCGTTATTTCATATTTCCTTTGAGATCTCGACCAAATAACCGTGCTTTTCGGAATCAGCGTAAAAAAATACATCGGATAGGGTGGTCGAGATTCCAATTCCGAAGATTTTCATTTTTCGAAAAAATTGACAATTTCTGTAAGGTCGGGACCTTACAGAAAATGCGATTTTTCGCAAAAATCGAAATCTCTGGAATCGAATTCTCGACCATCCTATCTTATGTATTTTTTCGCGCTGATTACGAAAATGATATATTTATTGAGGAAATCTCAACGGAACACCGAGGTATCGATGATTTCTTGCGGAAAAAAAAATTTCTTTATACACAAAATCAGCGTTATTTCATATTTCCTTTGAGATCTCGACCAAATAACCGTGCTTTTCGGAATCAGCGTAAAAAAATACATCGGATAGGGTGGTCGAGATTCCAATTCCGAAGATTTTCATTTTTCGAAAAAATTGACAATTTCTGTAAGGTCGGGACCTTACAGAAAATGCGATTTTTCGCAAAAATCGAAATCTCTGGAATCGAATTCTCGACCATCCTATCTTATGTATTTTTTTACGCTGACTACGAAAATGATATATTTATTGAGGAAATCTCAACGGAACACCGAGATATCGATGATTTCTTGCGGAAAAAAATATTTCTTTATACACAAAATCTGCGTTATTTCATATTTCCTTTGAGATCTCGACCAAATAACCGTGCTTTTCGGAATCAGCGTAAAAAAATACATCGGATAGGGTGGTCGAGATTCCAATTCCGAAGATTTTCATTTTTCGAAAAAATTGACAATTTCTGTAAGGTCGGGACCTTACAGAAAATGCGATTTTTCGCAAAAATCGAAATCTCTGGAATCGAATTCTCGACCATCCTATCTTATGTATTTTTTCGCGCTGATTACGAAAATGATATATTTATTGAGGAAATCTCAACGGAACACCGAGATATCGATGATTTCTTGCGGAAAAAAAAATTTCTTTATACACAAAATCAGCGTTATTTCATATTTCCTTTGAGATCTCGACCAAATAACCGTGCTTTTCGGAATCAGCGTAAAAAAATACATCGGATAGGGTGGTCGAGATTCCAATTCCGAAGATTTTCATTTTTCGAAAAAATTGACAATTTCTGTAAGGTCGGGACCTTACAGAAAATGCGATTTTTCGCAAAAATCGAAATCTCTGGAATCGAATTCTCGACCATCCTATCTTATGTATTTTTTCGCGCTGATTACGAAAATGATATATTTATTGAGGAAATCTCAACGGAACACCGAGATATCGATGATTTCTTGCGGAAAAAAAAATTTCTTTATACACAAAATCAGCGTTATTTCATATTTCCTTTGAGATCTCGACCAAATAACCGTGCTTTTCGGAATCAGCGTAAAAAAATACATCGGATAGGGTGGTCGAGATTCCAATTCCGAAGATTTTCATTTTTCGAAAAAATTGACAATTTCTGTAAGGTCGGGACCTTACAGAAAATGCGATTTTTCGCAAAAATCGAAATCTCTGGAATCGAATTCTCGACCATCCTATCTTATGTATTTTTTCGCGCTGATTACGAAAATGATATATTTATTGAGGAAATCTCAACGGAACACCGAGATATCGATGATTTCTTGCGGAAAAAAAAATTTCTTTATACACAAAATCAGCGTTATTTCATATTTCCTTTGAGATTTCGACCAAATAACCGTGCTTTTCGGAATCAGCGTAAAAAAATACATCGGATAGGGTGGTCGAGATTCCAATTCCGAAGATTTTCATTTTTCGAAAAAATTGACAATTTCTGTAAGGTCGGGACCTTACAGAAAATGCGATTTTTCGCAAAAATCGAAATCTCTGGAATCGAATTCTCGACCATCCTATCTTATGTATTTTTTCGCGCTGATTACGAAAATGATATATTTATTGAGGAAATCTCAACGGAACACCGAGATATCGATGATTTCTTGCGGAAAAAAAAATTTCTTTATACACAAAATCAGCGTTATTTCATATTTCCTTTGAGATCTCGACCAAATAACCGTGCTTTTCGGAATCAGCGTAAAAAAATACATCGGATAGGGTGGTCGAGATTCCAATTCCGAAGATTTTCATTTTTCGAAAAAATTGACAATTTCTGTAAGGTCGGGACCTTACAGAAAATGCGATTTTTCGCAAAAATCGAAATCTCTGGAATCGAATTCTCGACCATCCTATCTTATGTATTTTTTCGCGCTGATTACGAAAATGATATATTTATTGAGGAAATCTCAACGGAACACCGAGATATCGATGATTTCTTGCGGAAAAAAAAATTTCTTTATACACAAAATCAGCGTTATTTCATATTTCCTTTGAGATCTCGACCAAATAACCGTGCTTTTCGGAATCAGCGTAAAAAAATACATCGGATAGGGTGGTCGAGATTCCAATTCCGAAGATTTTCATTTTTCGAAAAAATTGACAATTTCTGTAAGGTCGGGACCTTACAGAAAATGCGATTTTTCGCAAAAATCGAAATCTCTGGAATCGAATTCTCGACCATCCTATCTTATGTATTTTTTTACGCTGACTACGAAAATGATATATTTATTGAGGAAATCTCAACGGAACACCGAGATATCGATGATTTCTTGCGGAAAAAAATATTTCTTTATACACAAAATCTGCGTTATTTCATATTTCCTTTGAGATCTCGACCAAATAACCGTGCTTTTCGGAATCAGCGTAAAAAAATACATCGGATAGGGTGGTCGAGATTCCAATTCCGAAGATTTTCATTTTTCGAAAAAATTGACAATTTCTGTAAGGTCGGGACCTTACAGAAAATGCGATTTTTCGCAAAAATCGAAATCTCTGGAATCGAATTCTCGACCATCCTATCTTATGTATTTTTTCGCGCTGATTACGAAAATGATATATTTATTGAGGAAATCTCAACGGAACACCGAGATATCGATGAATTCTTGCGGAAAAAAAAATTTCTTTATACACAAAATCAGCGTTATTTCATATTTCCTTTGAGATCTCGACCAAATAACCGTGCTTTTCGGAATCAGCGTAAAAAAATACATCGGATAGGGTGGTCGAGATTCCAATTCCGAAGATTTTCATTTTTCGAAAAAATTGACAATTTCTGTAAGGTCGGGACCTTACAGAAAATGCGATTTTTCGCAAAAATCGAAATCTCTGGAATCGAATTCTCGACCATCCTATCTTATGTATTTTTTTACGCTGACTACGAAAATGATATATTTATTGAGGAAATCTCAACGGAACACCGAGATATCGATGATTTCTTGCGGAAAAAAATATTTCTTTATACACAAAATCTGCGTTATTTCATATTTCCTTTGAGATCTCGACCAAATAACCGTGCTTTTCGGAATCAGCGTAAAAAAATACATCGGATAGGGTGGTCGAGATTCCAATTCCGAAGATTTTCATTTTTCGAAAAAATTGACAATTTCTGTAAGGTCGGGACCTTACAGAAAATGCGATTTTTCGCAAAAATCGAAATCTCTGGAATCGAATTCTCGACCATCCTATCTTATGTATTTTTTCGCGCTGATTACGAAAATGATATATTTATTGAGGAAATCTCAACGGAACACCGAGATATCGATGATTTCTTGCGGAAAAAAAAATTTCTTTATACACAAAATCAGCGTTATTTCATATTTCCTTTGAGATCTCGACCAAATAACCGTGCTTTTCGGAATCAGCGTAAAAAAATACATCGGATAGGGTGGTCGAGATTCCAATTCCGAAGATTTTCATTTTTCGAAAAAATTGACAATTTCTGTAAGGTCGGGACCTTACAGAAAATGCGATTTTTCGCAAAAATCGAAATCTCTGGAATCGAATTCTCGACCATCCTATCTTATGTATTTTTTCGCGCTGATTACGAAAATGATATATTTATTGAGGAAATCTCAACGGAACACCGAGATATCGATGATTTCTTGCGGAAAAAAAAATTTCTTTATACACAAAATCAGCGTTATTTCATATTTCCTTTGAGATCTCGACCAAATAACCGTGCTTTTCGGAATCAGCGTAAAAAAATACATCGGATAGGGTGGTCGAGATTCCAATTCCGAAGATTTTCATTTTTCGAAAAAATTGACAATTTCTGTAAGGTCGGGACCTTACAGAAAATGCGATTTTTCGCAAAAATCGAAATCTCTGGAATCGAATTCTCGACCATCCTATCTTATGTATTTTTTCGCGCTGATTACGAAAATGATATATTTATTGAGGAAATCTCAACGGAACACCGAGATATCGATGATTTCTTGCGGAAAAAAAAATTTCTTTATACACAAAATCAGCGTTATTTCATATTTCCTTTGAGATCTCGACCAAATAACCGTGCTTTTCGGAATCAGCGTAAAAAAATACATCGGATAGGGTGGTCGAGATTCCAATTCCGAAGATTTTCATTTTTCGAAAAAATTGACAATTTCTGTAAGGTCGGGACCTTACAGAAAATGCGATTTTTCGCAAAAATCGAAATCTCTGGAATCGAATTCTCGACCATCCTATCTTATGTATTTTTTCGCGCTGATTACGAAAATGATATATTTATTGAGGAAATCTCAACGGAACACCGAGATATCGATGATTTCTTGCGGAAAAAAATATTTCTTTATACACAAAATCTGCGTTATTTCATATTTCCTTTGAGATCTCGACCAAATAACCGTGCTTTTCGGAATCAGCGTAAAAAAATACATCGGATAGGGTGGTCGAGATTCCAATTCCGAAGATTTTCATTTTTCGAAAAAATTGACAATTTCTGTAAGGTCGGGACCTTACAGAAAATGCGATTTTTCGCAAAAATCGAAATCTCTGGAATCGAATTCTCGACCATCCTATCTTATGTATTTTTTCGCGCTGATTACGAAAATGATATATTTATTGAGGAAATCTCAACGGAACACCGAGATATCGATGATTTCTGGCGGAAAAAAAAATTTCTTTATACACAAAATCAGCGTTATTTCATATTTCCTTTGAGATCTCGACCAAATAACCGTGCTTTTCGGAATCAGCGTAAAAAAATACATCGGATAGGGTGGTCGAGATTCCAATTCCGAAGATTTTCATTTTTCGAAAAAATTGACAATTTCTGTAAGGTCGGGACCTTACAGAAAATGCGATTTTTCGCAAAAATCGAAATCTCTGGAATCGAATTCTCGACCATCCTATCTTATGTATTTTTTCGCGCTGATTACGAAAATGATATATTTATTGAGGAAATCTCAACGGAACACCGAGATATCGATGATTTCTTGCGGAAAAAAAAATTTCTTTATACACAAAATCAGCGTTATTTCATATTTCCTTTGAGATCTCGACCAAATAACCGTGCTTTTCGGAATCAGCGTAAAAAAATACATCGGATAGGGTGGTCGAGATTCCAATTCCGAAGATTTTCATTTTTCGAAAAAATTGACAATTTCTGTAAGGTCGGGACCTTACAGAAAATGCGATTTTTCGCAAAAATCGAAATCTCTGGAATCGAATTCTCGACCATCCTATCTTATGTATTTTTTCGCGCTGATTACGAAAATGATATATTTATTGAGGAAATCTCAACGGAACACCGAGATATCGATGATTTCTTGCGGAAAAAAATATTTCTTTATACACAAAATCTGCGTTATTTCATATTTCCTTTGAGATCTCGACCAAATAACCGTGCTTTTCGGAATCAGCGTAAAAAAATACATCGGATAGGGTGGTCGAGATTCCAATTCCGAAGATTTTCATTTTTCGAAAAAATTGACAATTTCTGTAAGGTCGGGACCTTACAGAAAATGCGATTTTTCGCAAAAATCGAAATCTCTGGAATCGAATTCTCGACCATCCTATCTTATGTATTTTTTCGCGCTGATTACGAAAATGATATATTTATTGAGGAAATCTCAACGGAACACCGAGATATCGATGATTTCTGGCGGAAAAAAAAATTTCTTTATACACAAAATCAGCGTTATTTCATATTTCCTTTGAGATCTCGACCAAATAACCGTGCTTTTCGGAATCAGCGTAAAAAAATACATCGGATAGGGTGGTCGAGATTCCAATTCCGAAGATTTTCATTTTTCGAAAAAATTGACAATTTCTGTAAGGTCGGGACCTTACAGAAAATGCGATTTTTCGCAAAAATCGAAATCTCTGGAATCGAATTCTCGACCATCCTATCTTATGTATTTTTTCGCGCTGATTACGAAAATGATATATTTATTGAGGAAATCTCAACGGAACACCGAGATATCGATGATTTCTTGCGGAAAAAAAAATTTCTTTATACACAAAATCAGCGTTATTTCATATTTCCTTTGAGATCTCGACCAAATAACCGTGCTTTTCGGAATCAGCGTAAAAAAATACATCGGATAGGGTGGTCGAGATTCCAATTCCGAAGATTTTCATTTTTCGAAAAAATTGACAATTTCTGTAAGGTCGGGACCTTACAGAAAATGCGATTTTTCGCAAAAATCGAAATCTCTGGAATCGAATTCTCGACCATCCTATCTTATGTATTTTTTCGCGCTGATTACGAAAATGATATATTTATTGAGGAAATCTCAACGGAACACCGAGATATCGATGATTTCTTGCGGAAAAAAAAATTTCTTTATACACAAAATCAGCGTTATTTCATATTTCCTTTGAGATCTCGACCAAATAACCGTGCTTTTCGGAATCAGCGTAAAAAAATACATCGGATAGGGTGGTCGAGATTCCAATTCCGAAGATTTTCATTTTTCGAAAAAATTGACAATTTCTGTAAGGTCGGGACCTTACAGAAAATGCGATTTTTCGCAAAAATCGAAATCTCTGGAATCGAATTCTCGACCATCCTATCTTATGTATTTTTTTACGCTGACTACGAAAATGATATATTTATTGAGGAAATCTCAACGGAACACCGAGATATCGATGATTTCTTGCGGAAAAAAATATTTCTTTATACACAAAATCTGCGTTATTTCATATTTCCTTTGAGATCTCGACCAAATAACCGTGCTTTTCGGAATCAGCGTAAAAAAATACATCGGATAGGGTGGTCGAGATTCCAATTCCGAAGATTTTCATTTTTCGAAAAAATTGACAATTTCTGTAAGGTCGGGACCTTACAGAAAATGCGATTTTTCGCAAAAATCGAAATCTCTGGAATCGAATTCTCGACCATCCTATCTTATGTATTTTTTCGCGCTGATTACGAAAATGATATATTTATTGAGGAAATCTCAACGGAACACCGAGATATCGATGATTTCTTGCGGAAAAAAATATTTCTTTATACACAAAATCTGCGTTATTTCATATTTCCTTTGAGATCTCGACCAAATAACCGTGCTTTTCGGAATCAGCGTAAAAAAATACATCGGATAGGGTGGTCGAGATTCCAATTCCGAAGATTTTCATTTTTCGAAAAAATTGACAATTTCTGTAAGGTCGGGACCTTACAGAAAATGCGATTTTTCGCAAAAATCGAAATCTCTGGAATCGAATTCTCGACCATCCTATCTTATGTATTTTTTCGCGCTGATTACGAAAATGATATATTTATTGAGGAAATCTCAACGGAACACCGAGATATCGATGATTTCTGGCGGAAAAAAAAATTTCTTTATACACAAAATCAGCGTTATTTCATATTTCCTTTGAGATCTCGACCAAATAACCGTGCTTTTCGGAATCAGCGTAAAAAAATACATCGGATAGGGTGGTCGAGATTCCAATTCCGAAGATTTTCATTTTTCGAAAAAATTGACAATTTCTGTAAGGTCGGGACCTTACAGAAAATGCGATTTTTCGCAAAAATCGAAATCTCTGGAATCGAATTCTCGACCATCCTATCTTATGTATTTTTTCGCGCTGATTACGAAAATGATATATTTATTGAGGAAATCTCAACGGAACACCGAGATATCGATGATTTCTTGCGGAAAAAAAAATTTCTTTATACACAAAATCAGCGTTATTTCATATTTCCTTTGAGATCTCGACCAAATAACCGTGCTTTTCGGAATCAGCGTAAAAAAATACATCGGATAGGGTGGTCGAGATTCCAATTCCGAAGATTTTCATTTTTCGAAAAAATTGACAATTTCTGTAAGGTCGGGACCTTACAGAAAATGCGATTTTTCGCAAAAATCGAAATCTCTGGAATCGAATTCTCGACCATCCTATCTTATGTATTTTTTCGCGCTGATTACGAAAATGATATATTTATTGAGGAAATCTCAACGGAACACCGAGATATCGATGATTTCTTGCGGAAAAAAAAATTTCTTTATACACAAAATCAGCGTTATTTCATATTTCCTTTGAGATTTCGACCAAATAACCGTGCTTTTCGGAATCAGCGTAAAAAAATACATCGGATAGGGTGGTCGAGATTCCAATTCCGAAGATTTTCATTTTTCGAAAAAATTGACAATTTCTGTAAGGTCGGGACCTTACAGAAAATGCGATTTTTCGCAAAAATCGAAATCTCTGGAATCGAATTCTCGACCATCCTATCTTATGTATTTTTTCGCGCTGATTACGAAAATGATATATTTATTGAGGAAATCTCAACGGAACACCGAGATATCGATGATTTCTTGCGGAAAAAAATATTTCTTTATACACAAAATCTGCGTTATTTCATATTTCCTTTGAGATCTCGACCAAATAACCGTGCTTTTCGGAATCAGCGTAAAAAAATACATCGGATAGGGTGGTCGAGATTCCAATTCCGAAGATTTTCATTTTTCGAAAAAATTGACAATTTCTGTAAGGTCGGGACCTTACAGAAAATGCGATTTTTCGCAAAAATCGAAATCTCTGGAATCGAATTCTCGACCATCCTATCTTATGTATTTTTTTACGCTGACTACGAAAATGATATATTTATTGAGGAAATCTCAACGGAACACCGAGATATCGATGATTTCTTGCGGAAAAAAATATTTCTTTATACACAAAATCTGCGTTATTTCATATTTCCTTTGAGATCTCGACCAAATAACCGTGCTTTTCGGAATCAGCGTAAAAAAATACATCGGATAGGGTGGTCGAGATTCCAATTCCGAAGATTTTCATTTTTCGAAAAAATTGACAATTTCTGTAAGGTCGGGACCTTACAGAAAATGCGATTTTTCGCAAAAATCGAAATCTCTGGAATCGAATTCTCGACCATCCTATCTTATGTATTTTTTTACGCTGACTACGAAAATGATATATTTATTGAGGAAATCTCAACGGAACACCGAGATATCGATGATTTCTTGCGGAAAAAAATATTTCTTTATACACAAAATCTGCGTTATTTCATATTTCCTTTGAGATCTCGACCAAATAACCGTGCTTTTCGGAATCAGCGTAAAAAAATACATCGGATAGGGTGGTCGAGATTCCAATTCCGAAGATTTTCATTTTTCGAAAAAATTGACAATTTCTGTAAGGTCGGGACCTTACAGAAAATGCGATTTTTCGCAAAAATCGAAATCTCTGGAATCGAATTCTCGACCATCCTATCTTATGTATTTTTTCGCGCTGATTACGAAAATGATATATTTATTGAGGAAATCTCAACGGAACACCGAGATATCGATGATTTCTTGCGGAAAAAAATATTTCTTTATACACAAAATCTGCGTTATTTCATATTTCCTTTGAGATCTCGACCAAATAACCGTGCTTTTCGGAATCAGCGTAAAAAAATACATCGGATAGGGTGGTCGAGATTCCAATTCCGAAGATTTTCATTTTTCGAAAAAATTGACAATTTCTGTAAGGTCGGGACCTTACAGAAAATGCGATTTTTCGCAAAAATCGAAATCTCTGGAATCGAATTCTCGACCATCCTATCTTATGTATTTTTTTACGCTGACTACGAAAATGATATATTTATTGAGGAAATCTCAACGGAACACCGAGATATCGATGATTTCTTGCGGAAAAAAATATTTCTTTATACACAAAATCTGCGTTATTTCATATTTCCTTTGAGATCTCGACCAAATAACCGTGCTTTTCGGAATCAGCGTAAAAAAATACATCGGATAGGGTGGTCGAGATTCCAATTCCGAAGATTTTCATTTTTCGAAAAAATTGACAATTTCTGTAAGGTCGGGACCTTACAGAAAATGCGATTTTTCGCAAAAATCGAAATCTCTGGAATCGAATTCTCGACCATCCTATCTTATGTATTTTTTCGCGCTGATTACGAAAATGATATATTTATTGAGGAAATCTCAACGGAACACCGAGATATCGATGATTTCTTGCGGAAAAAAATATTTCTTTATACACAAAATCTGCGTTATTTCATATTTCCTTTGAGATCTCGACCAAATAACCGTGCTTTTCGGAATCAGCGTAAAAAAATACATCGGATAGGGTGGTCGAGATTCCAATTCCGAAGATTTTCATTTTTCGAAAAAATTGACAATTTCTGTAAGGTCGGGACCTTACAGAAAATGCGATTTTTCGCAAAAATCGAAATCTCTGGAATCGAATTCTCGACCATCCTATCTTATGTATTTTTTCGCGCTGATTACGAAAATGATATATTTATTGAGGAAATCTCAACGGAACACCGAGATATCGATGATTTCTGGCGGAAAAAAAAATTTCTTTATACACAAAATCAGCGTTATTTCATATTTCCTTTGAGATCTCGACCAAATAACCGTGCTTTTCGGAATCAGCGTAAAAAAATACATAAGATAGGGTGATCCAGAATTCGATTCCAGAGATTTCGATTTTTGCGAAAAATCTAAGGGGTATGCCTTAGATTTTTTGCAAAAATCGAAATGTCTGGAATCGAATTCTCGACCATCCTATCTTATGTATTTTTTCGCGCTGATTACGAAAATGATATATTTATTGAGGAAATCTCAACGGAACACCGAGATATGGATGATTTCTTGCGGAAAAAAAATTTCTTTATACACAAAATCAGCGTTATTTCATATTTCCTTTGAGATTTCGACCAAATAACCGTGCTTTTCGGAATCAGCGTAAAAAAATACATCGGATAGGGTGGTCGAGATTCCAATTCCGAAGATTTTCATTTTTCGAAAAAATTGACAATTTCTGTAAGGTCGGGACCTTACAGAAAATGCGATTTTTCGCAAAAATCGAAATCTCTGGAATCGAATTCTCGACCATCCTATCTTATGTATTTTTTCGCGCTGATTACGAAAATGATATATTTATTGAGGAAATCTCAACGGAACACCGAGATATCGATGATTTCTTGCGGAAAAAAAAATTTCTTTATACACAAAATCAGCGTTATTTCATATTTCCTTTGAGATCTCGACCAAATAACCGTGCTTTTCGGAATCAGCGTAAAAAAATACATCGGATAGGGTGGTCGAGATTCCAATTCCGAAGATTTTCATTTTTCGAAAAAATTGACAATTTCTGTAAGGTCGGGACCTTACAGAAAATGCGATTTTTCGCAAAAATCGAAATCTCTGGAATCGAATTCTCGACCATCCTATCTTATGTATTTTTTTACGCTGACTACGAAAATGATATATTTATTGAGGAAATCTCAACGGAACACCGAGATATCGATGATTTCTTGCGGAAAAAAATATTTCTTTATACACAAAATCTGCGTTATTTCATATTTCCTTTGAGATCTCGACCAAATAACCGTGCTTTTCGGAATCAGCGTAAAAAAATACATCGGATAGGGTGGTCGAGATTCCAATTCCGAAGATTTTCATTTTTCGAAAAAATTGACAATTTCTGTAAGGTCGGGACCTTACAGAAAATGCGATTTTTCGCAAAAATCGAAATCTCTGGAATCGAATTCTCGACCATCCTATCTTATGTATTTTTTCGCGCTGATTACGAAAATGATATATTTATTGAGGAAATCTCAACGGAACACCGAGATATCGATGATTTCTTGCGGAAAAAAAAATTTCTTTATACACAAAATCAGCGTTATTTCATATTTCCTTTGAGATCTCGACCAAATAACCGTGCTTTTCGGAATCAGCGTAAAAAAATACATCGGATAGGGTGGTCGAGATTCCAATTCCGAAGATTTTCATTTTTCGAAAAAATTGACAATTTCTGTAAGGTCGGGACCTTACAGAAAATGCGATTTTTCGCAAAAATCGAAATCTCTGGAATCGAATTCTCGACCATCCTATCTTATGTATTTTTTCGCGCTGATTACGAAAATGATATATTTATTGAGGAAATCTCAACGGAACACCGAGATATCGATGATTTCTTGCGGAAAAAAAAATTTCTTTATACACAAAATCAGCGTTATTTCATATTTCCTTTGAGATCTCGACCAAATAACCGTGCTTTTCGGAATCAGCGTAAAAAAATACATCGGATAGGGTGGTCGAGATTCCAATTCCGAAGATTTTCATTTTTCGAAAAAATTGACAATTTCTGTAAGGTCGGGACCTTACAGAAAATGCGATTTTTCGCAAAAATCGAAATCTCTGGAATCGAATTCTCGACCATCCTATCTTATGTATTTTTTCGCGCTGATTACGAAAATGATATATTTATTGAGGAAATCTCAACGGAACACCGAGATATCGATGATTTCTTGCGGAGAAAAAAATTTCTTTATACACAAAATCAGCGTTATTTCATATTTCCTTTGAGATCTCGACCAAATAACCGTGCTTTTCGGAATCAGCGTAAAAAAATACATAAGATAGGGTGATCCAGAATTCGATTCCAGAGATTTCGATTTTTGCGAAAAATCTAAGGGGTATGCCTTAGATTTTTTGCAAAAATCGAAATGTCTGGAATCGAATTCTCGACCATCCTATCTTATGTATTTTTTCGCGCTGATTACGAAAATGATATATTTATTGAGGAAATCTCAACGGAACACCGAGATATGGATGATTTCTTGCGGAAAAAAAATTTCTTTATACACAAAATCAGCGTTATTTCATATTTCCTTTGAGATTTCGACCAAATAACCGTGCTTTCGGAATCAGCGTAAAAAAATACATCGGATAGGGTGGTCGAGATTCCAATTCCGAAGATTTTCATTTTTCGAAAAAATTGACAATTTCTGTAAGGTCGGGACCTTACAGAAAATGCGATTTTTCGCAAAAATCGAAATCTCTGGAATCGAATTCTCGACCATCCTATCTTATGTATTTTTTCGCGCTGATTACGAAAATGATATATTTATTGAGGAAATCTCAACGGAACACCGAGATATCGATGATTTCTTGCGGAAAAAAAAATTTCTTTATACACAAAATCAGCGTTATTTCATATTTCCTTTGAGATCTCGACCAAATAACCGTGCTTTTCGGAATCAGCGTAAAAAAATACATCGGATAGGGTGGTCGAGATTCCAATTCCGAAGATTTTCATTTTTCGAAAAAATTGACAATTTCTGTAAGGTCCCGACCTTACAGAAAATGCGATTTTTCGCAAAAATCGAAATCTCTGGAATCGAATTCTCGACCATCCTATCTTATGTATTTTTTCGCGCTGATTACGAAAATGATATATTTATTGAGGAAATCTCAACGGAACACCGAGATATCGATGATTTCTTGCGGAAAAAAAAATTTCTTTATACACAAAATCAGCGTTATTTCATATTTCCTTTGAGATCTCGACCAAATAACCGTGCTTTTCGGAATCAGCGTAAAAAAATACATCGGATAGGGTGGTCGAGATTCCAATTCCGAAGATTTTCATTTTTCGAAAAAATTGACAATTTCTGTAAGGTCGGGACCTTACAGAAAATGCGATTTTTCGCAAAAATCGAAATCTCTGGAATCGAATTCTCGACCATCCTATCTTATGTATTTTTTCGCGCTGATTACGAAAATGATATATTTATTGAGGAAATCTCAACGGAACACCGAGATATCGATGATTTCTTGCGGAAAAAAAAATTTCTTTATACACAAAATCAGCGTTATTTCATATTTCCTTTGAGATCTCGACCAAATAACCGTGCTTTTCGGAATCAGCGTAAAAAAATACATCGGATAGGGTGGTCGAGATTCCAATTCCGAAGATTTTCATTTTTCGAAAAAATTGACAATTTCTGTAAGGTCGGGACCTTACAGAAAATGCGATTTTTCGCAAAAATCGAAATCTCTGGAATCGAATTCTCGACCATCCTATCTTATGTATTTTTTCGCGCTGATTACGAAAATGATATATTTATTGAGGAAATCTCAACGGAACACCGAGATATCGATGATTTCTTGCGGAAAAAAATATTTCTTTATACACAAAATCTGCGTTATTTCATATTTCCTTTGAGATCTCGACCAAATAACCGTGCTTTTCGGAATCAGCGTAAAAAAATACATCGGATAGGGTGGTCGAGATTCCAATTCCGAAGATTTTCATTTTTCGAAAAAATTGACAATTTCTGTAAGGTCGGGACCTTACAGAAAATGCGATTTTTCGCAAAAATCGAAATCTCTGGAATCGAATTCTCGACCATCCTATCTTATGTATTTTTTCGCGCTGATTACGAAAATGATATATTTATTGAGGAAATCTCAACGGAACACCGAGATATCGATGATTTCTGGCGGAAAAAAAAATTTCTTTATACACAAAATCAGCGTTATTTCATATTTCCTTTGAGATCTCGACCAAATAACCGTGCTTTTCGGAATCAGCGTAAAAAAATACATAAGATAGGGTGATCCAGAATTCGATTCCAGAGATTTCGATTTTTGCGAAAAATCTAAGGGGTATGCCTTAGATTTTTTGCAAAAATCGAAATGTCTGGAATCGAATTCTCGACCATCCTATCTTATGTATTTTTTCGCGCTGATTACGAAAATGATATATTTATTGAGGAAATCTCAACGGAACACCGAGATATGGATGATTTCTTGCGGAAAAAAAATTTCTTTATACACAAAATCAGCGTTATTTCATATTTCCTTTGAGATTTCGACCAAATAACCGTGCTTTTCGGAATCAGCGTAAAAAAATACATCGGATAGGGTGGTCGAGATTCCAATTCCGAAGATTTTCATTTTTCGAAAAAATTGACAATTTCTGTAAGGTCGGGACCTTACAGAAAATGCGATTTTTCGCAAAAATCGAAATCTCTGGAATCGAATTCTCGACCATCCTATCTTATGTATTTTTTCGCGCTGATTACGAAAATGATATATTTATTGAGGAAATCTCAACGGAACACCGAGATATCGATGATTTCTTGCGGAAAAAAATATTTCTTTATACACAAAATCTGCGTTATTTCATATTTCCTTTGAGATCTCGACCAAATAACCGTGCTTTTCGGAATCAGCGTAAAAAAATACATCGGATAGGGTGGTCGAGATTCCAATTCCGAAGATTTTCATTTTTCGAAAAAATTGACAATTTCTGTAAGGTCGGGACCTTACAGAAAATGCGATTTTTCGCAAAAATCGAAATCTCTGGAATCGAATTCTCGACCATCCTATCTTATGTATTTTTTCGCGCTGATTACGAAAATGATATATTTATTGAGGAAATCTCAACGGAACACCGATATATCGATGATTTCTTGCGGAAAAAAAAATTTCTTTATACACAAAATCAGCGTTATTTCATATTTCCTTTGAGATCTCGACCAAATAACCGTGCTTTTCGGAATCAGCGTAAAAAAATACATCGGATAGGGTGGTCGAGATTCCAATTCCGAAGATTTTCATTTTTCGAAAAAATTGACAATTTCTGTAAGGTCGGGACCTTACAGAAAATGCGATTTTTCGCAAAAATCGAAATCTCTGGAATCGAATTCTCGACCATCCTATCTTATGTATTTTTTCGCGCTGATTACGAAAATGATATATTTATTGAGGAAATCTCAACGGAACACCGAGATATCGATGATTTCTGGCGGAAAAAAAAATTTCTTTATACACAAAATCAGCGTTATTTCATATTTCCTTTGAGATCTCGACCAAATAACCGTGCTTTTCGGAATCAGCGTAAAAAAATACATAAGATAGGGTGATCCAGAATTCGATTCCAGAGATTTCGATTTTTGCGAAAAATCTAAGGGGTATGCCTTAGATTTTTTGCAAAAATCGAAATGTCTGGAATCGAATTCTCGACCATCCTATCTTATGTATTTTTTCGCGCTGATTACGAAAATGATATATTTATTGAGGAAATCTCAACGGAACACCGAGATATGGATGATTTCTTGCGGAAAAAAAATTTCTTTATACACAAAATCAGCGTTATTTCATATTTCCTTTGAGATTTCGACCAAATAACCGTGCTTTTCGGAATCAGCGTAAAAAAATACATCGGATAGGGTGGTCGAGATTCCAATTCCGAAGATTTTCATTTTTCGAAAAAATTGACAATTTCTGTAAGGTCGGGACCTTACAGAAAATGCGATTTTTCGCAAAAATCGAAATCTCTGGAATCGAATTCTCGACCATCCTATCTTATGTATTTTTTCGCGCTGATTACGAAAATGATATATTTATTGAGGAAATCTCAACGGAACACCGAGGTATCGATGATTTCTTGCGGAAAAAAAAATTTCTTTATACACAAAATCAGCGTTATTTCATATTTCCTTTGAGATCTCGACCAAATAACCGTGCTTTTCGGAATCAGCGTAAAAAAATACATCGGATAGGGTGGTCGAGATTCCAATTCCGAAGATTTTCATTTTTCGAAAAAATTGACAATTTCTGTAAGGTCGGGACCTTACAGAAAATGCGATTTTTCGCAAAAATCGAAATCTCTGGAATCGAATTCTCGACCATCCTATCTTATGTATTTTTTTACGCTGACTACGAAAATGATATATTTATTGAGGAAATCTCAACGGAACACCGAGATATCGATGATTTCTTGCGGAAAAAAATATTTCTTTATACACAAAATCTGCGTTATTTCATATTTCCTTTGAGATCTCGACCAAATAACCGTGCTTTTCGGAATCAGCGTAAAAAAATACATCGGATAGGGTGGTCGAGATTCCAATTCCGAAGATTTTCATTTTTCGAAAAAATTGACAATTTCTGTAAGGTCGGGACCTTACAGAAAATGCGATTTTTCGCAAAAATCGAAATCTCTGGAATCGAATTCTCGACCATCCTATCTTATGTATTTTTTCGCGCTGATTACGAAAATGATATATTTATTGAGGAAATCTCAACGGAACACCGAGATATCGATGATTTCTTGCGGAGAAAAAAATTTCTTTATACACAAAATCAGCGTTATTTCATATTTCCTTTGAGATCTCGACCAAATAACCGTGCTTTTCGGAATCAGCGTAAAAAAATACATAAGATAGGGTGATCCAGAATTCGATTCCAGAGATTTCGATTTTTGCGAAAAATCTAAGGGGTATGCCTTAGATTTTTTGCAAAAATCGAAATGTCTGGAATCGAATTCTCGACCATCCTATCTTATGTATTTTTTCGCGCTGATTACGAAAATGATATATTTATTGAGGAAATCTCAACGGAACACCGAGATATCGATGATTTCTTGCGGAAAAAAATATTTCTTTATACACAAAATCTGCGTTATTTCATATTTCCTTTGAGATCTCGACCAAATAACCGTGCTTTTCGGAATCAGCGTAAAAAAATACATCGGATAGGGTGGTCGAGATTCCAATTCCGAAGATTTTCATTTTTCGAAAAAATTGACAATTTCTGTAAGGTCGGGACCTTACAGAAAATGCGATTTTTCGCAAAAATCGAAATCTCTGGAATCGAATTCTCGACCATCCTATCTTATGTATTTTTTCGCGCTGATTACGAAAATGATATATTTATTGAGGAAATCTCAACGGAACACCGAGATATCGATGATTTCTTGCGGAAAAAAAAATTTCTTTATACACAAAATCAGCGTTATTTCATATTTCCTTTGAGATCTCGACCAAATAACCGTGCTTTTCGGAATCAGCGTAAAAAAATACATCGGATAGGGTGGTCGAGATTCCAATTCCGAAGATTTTCATTTTTCGAAAAAATTGACAATTTCTGTAAGGTCGGGACCTTACAGAAAATGCGATTTTTCGCAAAAATCGAAATCTCTGGAATCGAATTCTCGACCATCCTATCTTATGTATTTTTTTACGCTGACTACGAAAATGATATATTTATTGAGGAAATCTCAACGGAACACCGAGATATCGATGATTTCTTGCGGAAAAAAATATTTCTTTATACACAAAATCTGCGTTATTTCATATTTCCTTTGAGATCTCGACCAAATAACCGTGCTTTTCGGAATCAGCGTAAAAAAATACATCGGATAGGGTGGTCGAGATTCCAATTCCGAAGATTTTCATTTTTCGAAAAAATTGACAATTTCTGTAAGGTCGGGACCTTACAGAAAATGCGATTTTTCGCAAAAATCGAAATCTCTGGAATCGAATTCTCGACCATCCTATCTTATGTATTTTTTCGCGCTGATTACGAAAATGATATATTTATTGAGGAAATCTCAACGGAACACCGAGATATCGATGATTTCTTGCGGAAAAAAATATTTCTTTATACACAAAATCTGCGTTATTTCATATTTCCTTTGAGATCTCGACCAAATAACCGTGCTTTTCGGAATCAGCGTAAAAAAATACATCGGATAGGGTGGTCGAGATTCCAATTCCGAAGATTTTCATTTTTCGAAAAAATTGACAATTTCTGTAAGGTCGGGACCTTACAGAAAATGCGATTTTTCGCAAAAATCGAAATCTCTGGAATCGAATTCTCGACCATCCTATCTTATGTATTTTTTCGCGCTGATTACGAAAATGATATATTTATTGAGGAAATCTCAACGGAACACCGAGATATCGATGATTTCTGGCGGAAAAAAAAATTTCTTTATACACAAAATCAGCGTTATTTCATATTTCCTTTGAGATCTCGACCAAATAACCGTGCTTTTCGGAATCAGCGTAAAAAAATACATAAGATAGGGTGATCCAGAATTCGATTCCAGAGATTTCGATTTTTGCGAAAAATCTAAGGGGTATGCCTTAGATTTTTTGCAAAAATCGAAATGTCTGGAATCGAATTCTCGACCATCCTATCTTATGTATTTTTTCGCGCTGATTACGAAAATGATATATTTATTGAGGAAATCTCAACGGAACACCGAGATATGGATGATTTCTTGCGGAAAAAAAATTTCTTTATACACAAAATCAGCGTTATTTCATATTTCCTTTGAGATTTCGACCAAATAACCGTGCTTTTCGGAATCAGCGTAAAAAAATACATCGGATAGGGTGGTCGAGATTCCAATTCCGAAGATTTTCATTTTTCGAAAAAATTGACAATTTCTGTAAGGTCGGGACCTTACAGAAAATGCGATTTTTCGCAAAAATCGAAATCTCTGGAATCGAATTCTCGACCATCCTATCTTATGTATTTTTTCGCGCTGATTACGAAAATGATATATTTATTGAGGAAATCTCAACGGAACACCGAGATATCGATGATTTCTTGCGGAAAAAAAAATTTCTTTATACACAAAATCAGCGTTATTTCATATTTCCTTTGAGATCTCGACCAAATAACCGTGCTTTTCGGAATCAGCGTAAAAAAATACATCGGATAGGGTGGTCGAGATTCCAATTCCGAAGATTTTCATTTTTCGAAAAAATTGACAATTTCTGTAAGGTCGGGACCTTACAGAAAATGCGATTTTTCGCAAAAATCGAAATCTCTGGAATCGAATTCTCGACCATCCTATCTTATGTATTTTTTTACGCTGACTACGAAAATGATATATTTATTGAGGAAATCTCAACGGAACACCGAGATATCGATGATTTCTTGCGGAAAAAAATATTTCTTTATACACAAAATCTGCGTTATTTCATATTTCCTTTGAGATCTCGACCAAATAACCGTGCTTTTCGGAATCAGCGTAAAAAAATACATCGGATAGGGTGGTCGAGATTCCAATTCCGAAGATTTTCATTTTTCGAAAAAATTGACAATTTCTGTAAGGTCGGGACCTTACAGAAAATGCGATTTTTCGCAAAAATCGAAATCTCTGGAATCGAATTCTCGACCATCCTATCTTATGTATTTTTTCGCGCTGATTACGAAAATGATATATTTATTGAGGAAATCTCAACGGAACACCGAGATATCGATGATTTCTTGCGGAAAAAAAAATTTCTTTATACACAAAATCAGCGTTATTTCATATTTCCTTTGAGATCTCGACCAAATAACCGTGCTTTTCGGAATCAGCGTAAAAAAATACATCGGATAGGGTGGTCGAGATTCCAATTCCGAAGATTTTCATTTTTCGAAAAAATTGACAATTTCTGTAAGGTCGGGACCTTACAGAAAATGCGATTTTTCGCAAAAATCGAAATCTCTGGAATCGAATTCTCGACCATCCTATCTTATGTATTTTTTTACGCTGACTACGAAAATGATATATTTATTGAGGAAATCTCAACGGAACACCGAGATATCGATGATTTCTTGCGGAAAAAAATATTTCTTTATACACAAAATCTGCGTTATTTCATATTTCCTTTGAGATCTCGACCAAATAACCGTGCTTTTCGGAATCAGCGTAAAAAAATACATCGGATAGGGTGGTCGAGATTCCAATTCCGAAGATTTTCATTTTTCGAAAAAATTGACAATTTCTGTAAGGTCGGGACCTTACAGAAAATGCGATTTTTCGCAAAAATCGAAATCTCTGGAATCGAATTCTCGACCATCCTATCTTATGTATTTTTTCGCGCTGATTACGAAAATGATATATTTATTGAGGAAATCTCAACGGAACACCGAGATATCGATGATTTCTTGCGGAGAAAAAAATTTCTTTATACACAAAATCAGCGTTATTTCATATTTCCTTTGAGATCTCGACCAAATAACCGTGCTTTTCGGAATCAGCGTAAAAAAATACATAAGATAGGGTGATCCAGAATTCGATTCCAGAGATTTCGATTTTTGCGAAAAATCTAAGGGGTATGCCTTAGATTTTTTGCAAAAATCGAAATGTCTGGAATCGAATTCTCGACCATCCTATCTTATGTATTTTTTCGCGCTGATTACGAAAATGATATATTTATTGAGGAAATCTCAACGGAACACCGAGATATGGATGATTTCTTGCGGAAAAAAAATTTCTTTATACACAAAATCAGCGTTATTTCATATTTCCTTTGAGATTTCGACCAAATAACCGTGCTTTCGGAATCAGCGTAAAAAAATACATCGGATAGGGTGGTCGAGATTCCAATTCCGAAGATTTTCATTTTTCGAAAAAATTGACAATTTCTGTAAGGTCGGGACCTTACAGAAAATGCGATTTTTCGCAAAAATCGAAATCTCTGGAATCGAATTCTCGACCATCCTATCTTATGTATTTTTTCGCGCTGATTACGAAAATGATATATTTATTGAGGAAATCTCAACGGAACACCGAGATATCGATGATTTCTTGCGGAAAAAAAAATTTCTTTATACACAAAATCAGCGTTATTTCATATTTCCTTTGAGATCTCGACCAAATAACCGTGCTTTTCGGAATCAGCGTAAAAAAATACATCGGATAGGGTGGTCGAGATTCCAATTCCGAAGATTTTCATTTTTCGAAAAAATTGACAATTTCTGTAAGGTCCCGACCTTACAGAAAATGCGATTTTTCGCAAAAATCGAAATCTCTGGAATCGAATTCTCGACCATCCTATCTTATGTATTTTTTCGCGCTGATTACGAAAATGATATATTTATTGAGGAAATCTCAACGGAACACCGAGATATCGATGATTTCTTGCGGAAAAAAAAATTTCTTTATACACAAAATCAGCGTTATTTCATATTTCCTTTGAGATCTCGACCAAATAACCGTGCTTTTCGGAATCAGCGTAAAAAAATACATCGGATAGGGTGGTCGAGATTCCAATTCCGAAGATTTTCATTTTTCGAAAAAATTGACAATTTCTGTAAGGTCGGGACCTTACAGAAAATGCGATTTTTCGCAAAAATCGAAATCTCTGGAATCGAATTCTCGACCATCCTATCTTATGTATTTTTTCGCGCTGATTACGAAAATGATATATTTATTGAGGAAATCTCAACGGAACACCGAGATATCGATGATTTCTTGCGGAAAAAAAAATTTCTTTATACACAAAATCAGCGTTATTTCATATTTCCTTTGAGATCTCGACCAAATAACCGTGCTTTTCGGAATCAGCGTAAAAAAATACATCGGATAGGGTGGTCGAGATTCCAATTCCGAAGATTTTCATTTTTCGAAAAAATTGACAATTTCTGTAAGGTCGGGACCTTACAGAAAATGCGATTTTTCGCAAAAATCGAAATCTCTGGAATCGAATTCTCGACCATCCTATCTTATGTATTTTTTCGCGCTGATTACGAAAATGATATATTTATTGAGGAAATCTCAACGGAACACCGAGATATCGATGATTTCTTGCGGAAAAAAATATTTCTTTATACACAAAATCTGCGTTATTTCATATTTCCTTTGAGATCTCGACCAAATAACCGTGCTTTTCGGAATCAGCGTAAAAAAATACATCGGATAGGGTGGTCGAGATTCCAATTCCGAAGATTTTCATTTTTCGAAAAAATTGACAATTTCTGTAAGGTCGGGACCTTACAGAAAATGCGATTTTTCGCAAAAATCGAAATCTCTGGAATCGAATTCTCGACCATCCTATCTTATGTATTTTTTCGCGCTGATTACGAAAATGATATATTTATTGAGGAAATCTCAACGGAACACCGAGATATCGATGATTTCTGGCGGAAAAAAAAATTTCTTTATACACAAAATCAGCGTTATTTCATATTTCCTTTGAGATCTCGACCAAATAACCGTGCTTTTCGGAATCAGCGTAAAAAAATACATAAGATAGGGTGATCCAGAATTCGATTCCAGAGATTTCGATTTTTGCGAAAAATCTAAGGGGTATGCCTTAGATTTTTTGCAAAAATCGAAATGTCTGGAATCGAATTCTCGACCATCCTATCTTATGTATTTTTTCGCGCTGATTACGAAAATGATATATTTATTGAGGAAATCTCAACGGAACACCGAGATATGGATGATTTCTTGCGGAAAAAAAATTTCTTTATACACAAAATCAGCGTTATTTCATATTTCCTTTGAGATTTCGACCAAATAACCGTGCTTTTCGGAATCAGCGTAAAAAAATACATCGGATAGGGTGGTCGAGATTCCAATTCCGAAGATTTTCATTTTTCGAAAAAATTGACAATTTCTGTAAGGTCGGGACCTTACAGAAAATGCGATTTTTCGCAAAAATCGAAATCTCTGGAATCGAATTCTCGACCATCCTATCTTATGTATTTTTTCGCGCTGATTACGAAAATGATATATTTATTGAGGAAATCTCAACGGAACACCGAGATATCGATGATTTCTTGCGGAAAAAAATATTTCTTTATACACAAAATCTGCGTTATTTCATATTTCCTTTGAGATCTCGACCAAATAACCGTGCTTTTCGGAATCAGCGTAAAAAAATACATCGGATAGGGTGGTCGAGATTCCAATTCCGAAGATTTTCATTTTTCGAAAAAATTGACAATTTCTGTAAGGTCGGGACCTTACAGAAAATGCGATTTTTCGCAAAAATCGAAATCTCTGGAATCGAATTCTCGACCATCCTATCTTATGTATTTTTTCGCGCTGATTACGAAAATGATATATTTATTGAGGAAATCTCAACGGAACACCGAGATATCGATGATTTCTTGCGGAAAAAAAAATTTCTTTATACACAAAATCAGCGTTATTTCATATTTCCTTTGAGATCTCGACCAAATAACCGTGCTTTTCGGAATCAGCGTAAAAAAATACATCGGATAGGGTGGTCGAGATTCCAATTCCGAAGATTTTCATTTTTCGAAAAAATTGACAATTTCTGTAAGGTCGGGACCTTACAGAAAATGCGATTTTTCGCAAAAATCGAAATCTCTGGAATCGAATTCTCGACCATCCTATCTTATGTATTTTTTCGCGCTGATTACGAAAATGATATATTTATTGAGGAAATCTCAACGGAACACCGAGATATCGATGATTTCTGGCGGAAAAAAAAATTTCTTTATACACAAAATCAGCGTTATTTCATATTTCCTTTGAGATCTCGACCAAATAACCGTGCTTTTCGGAATCAGCGTAAAAAAATACATAAGATAGGGTGATCCAGAATTCGATTCCAGAGATTTCGATTTTTGCGAAAAATCTAAGGGGTATGCCTTAGATTTTTTGCAAAAATCGAAATGTCTGGAATCGAATTCTCGACCATCCTATCTTATGTATTTTTTCGCGCTGATTACGAAAATGATATATTTATTGAGGAAATCTCAACGGAACACCGAGATATGGATGATTTCTTGCGGAAAAAAAATTTCTTTATACACAAAATCAGCGTTATTTCATATTTCCTTTGAGATTTCGACCAAATAACCGTGCTTTTCGGAATCAGCGTAAAAAAATACATCGGATAGGGTGGTCGAGATTCCAATTCCGAAGATTTTCATTTTTCGAAAAAATTGACAATTTCTGTAAGGTCGGGACCTTACAGAAAATGCGATTTTTCGCAAAAATCGAAATCTCTGGAATCGAATTCTCGACCATCCTATCTTATGTATTTTTTCGCGCTGATTACGAAAATGATATATTTATTGAGGAAATCTCAACGGAACACCGAGGTATCGATGATTTCTTGCGGAAAAAAAAATTTCTTTATACACAAAATCAGCGTTATTTCATATTTCCTTTGAGATCTCGACCAAATAACCGTGCTTTTCGGAATCAGCGTAAAAAAATACATCGGATAGGGTGGTCGAGATTCCAATTCCGAAGATTTTCATTTTTCGAAAAAATTGACAATTTCTGTAAGGTCGGGACCTTACAGAAAATGCGATTTTTCGCAAAAATCGAAATCTCTGGAATCGAATTCTCGACCATCCTATCTTATGTATTTTTTTACGCTGACTACGAAAATGATATATTTATTGAGGAAATCTCAACGGAACACCGAGATATCGATGATTTCTTGCGGAAAAAAATATTTCTTTATACACAAAATCTGCGTTATTTCATATTTCCTTTGAGATCTCGACCAAATAACCGTGCTTTTCGGAATCAGCGTAAAAAAATACATCGGATAGGGTGGTCGAGATTCCAATTCCGAAGATTTTCATTTTTCGAAAAAATTGACAATTTCTGTAAGGTCGGGACCTTACAGAAAATGCGATTTTTCGCAAAAATCGAAATCTCTGGAATCGAATTCTCGACCATCCTATCTTATGTATTTTTTCGCGCTGATTACGAAAATGATATATTTATTGAGGAAATCTCAACGGAACACCGAGATATCGATGATTTCTTGCGGAAAAAAAAATTTCTTTATACACAAAATCAGCGTTATTTCATATTTCCTTTGAGATCTCGACCAAATAACCGTGCTTTTCGGAATCAGCGTAAAAAAATACATCGGATAGGGTGGTCGAGATTCCAATTCCGAAGATTTTCATTTTTCGAAAAAATTGACAATTTCTGTAAGGTCGGGACCTTACAGAAAATGCGATTTTTCGCAAAAATCGAAATCTCTGGAATCGAATTCTCGACCATCCTATCTTATGTATTTTTTCGCGCTGATTACGAAAATGATATATTTATTGAGGAAATCTCAACGGAACACCGAGATATCGATGATTTCTTGCGGAAAAAAAAATTTCTTTATACACAAAATCAGCGTTATTTCATATTTCCTTTGAGATCTCGACCAAATAACCGTGCTTTTCGGAATCAGCGTAAAAAAATACATCGGATAGGGTGGTCGAGATTCCAATTCCGAAGATTTTCATTTTTCGAAAAAATTGACAATTTCTGTAAGGTCGGGACCTTACAGAAAATGCGATTTTTCGCAAAAATCGAAATCTCTGGAATCGAATTCTCGACCATCCTATCTTATGTATTTTTTCGCGCTGATTACGAAAATGATATATTTATTGAGGAAATCTCAACGGAACACCGAGATATCGATGATTTCTTGCGGAAAAAAAAATTTCTTTATACACAAAATCAGCGTTATTTCATATTTCCTTTGAGATCTCGACCAAATAACCGTGCTTTTCGGAATCAGCGTAAAAAAATACATCGGATAGGGTGGTCGAGATTCCAATTCCGAAGATTTTCATTTTTCGAAAAAATTGACAATTTCTGTAAGGTCGGGACCTTACAGAAAATGCGATTTTTCGCAAAAATCGAAATCTCTGGAATCGAATTCTCGACCATCCTATCTTATGTATTTTTTTACGCTGACTACGAAAATGATATATTTATTGAGGAAATCTCAACGGAACACCGAGATATCGATGATTTCTTGCGGAAAAAAATATTTCTTTATACACAAAATCTGCGTTATTTCATATTTCCTTTGAGATCTCGACCAAATAACCGTGCTTTTCGGAATCAGCGTAAAAAAATACATCGGATAGGGTGGTCGAGATTCCAATTCCGAAGATTTTCATTTTTCGAAAAAATTGACAATTTCTGTAAGGTCGGGACCTTACAGAAAATGCGATTTTTCGCAAAAATCGAAATCTCTGGAATCGAATTCTCGACCATCCTATCTTATGTATTTTTTCGCGCTGATTACGAAAATGATATATTTATTGAGGAAATCTCAACGGAACACCGAGATATCGATGATTTCTTGCGGAAAAAAAAATTTCTTTATACACAAAATCAGCGTTATTTCATATTTCCTTTGAGATCTCGACCAAATAACCGTGCTTTTCGGAATCAGCGTAAAAAAATACATCGGATAGGGTGGTCGAGATTCCAATTCCGAAGATTTTCATTTTTCGAAAAAATTGACAATTTCTGTAAGGTCGGGACCTTACAGAAAATGCGATTTTTCGCAAAAATCGAAATCTCTGGAATCGAATTCTCGACCATCCTATCTTATGTATTTTTTCGCGCTGATTACGAAAATGATATATTTATTGAGGAAATCTCAACGGAACACCGAGATATCGATGATTTCTTGCGGAAAAAAAAATTTCTTTATACACAAAATCAGCGTTATTTCATATTTCCTTTGAGATTTCGACCAAATAACCGTGCTTTTCGGAATCAGCGTAAAAAAATACATCGGATAGGGTGGTCGAGATTCCAATTCCGAAGATTTTCATTTTTCGAAAAAATTGACAATTTCTGTAAGGTCGGGACCTTACAGAAAATGCGATTTTTCGCAAAAATCGAAATCTCTGGAATCGAATTCTCGACCATCCTATCTTATGTATTTTTTCGCGCTGATTACGAAAATGATATATTTATTGAGGAAATCTCAACGGAACACCGAGATATCGATGATTTCTTGCGGAGAAAAAAATTTCTTTATACACAAAATCAGCGTTATTTCATATTTCCTTTGAGATCTCGACCAAATAACCGTGCTTTTCGGAATCAGCGTAAAAAAATACATCGGATAGGGTGGTCGAGATTCCAATTCCGAAGATTTTCATTTTTCGAAAAAATTGACAATTTCTGTAAGGTCGGGACCTTACAGAAAATGCGATTTTTCGCAAAAATCGAAATCTCTGGAATCGAATTCTCGACCATCCTATCTTATGTATTTTTTCGCGCTGATTACGAAAATGATATATTTATTGAGGAAATCTCAACGGAACACCGAGATATCGATGATTTCTTGCGGAAAAAAAAATTTCTTTATACACAAAATCAGCGTTATTTCATATTTCCTTTGAGATCTCGACCAAATAACCGTGCTTTTCGGAATCAGCGTAAAAAAATACATCGGATAGGGTGGTCGAGATTCCAATTCCGAAGATTTTCATTTTTCGAAAAAATTGACAATTTCTGTAAGGTCGGGACCTTACAGAAAATGCGATTTTTCGCAAAAATCGAAATCTCTGGAATCGAATTCTCGACCATCCTATCTTATGTATTTTTTCGCGCTGATTACGAAAATGATATATTTATTGAGGAAATCTCAACGGAACACCGAGATATCGATGATTTCTTGCGGAAAAAAAAATTTCTTTATACACAAAATCAGCGTTATTTCATATTTCCTTTGAGATCTCGACCAAATAACCGTGCTTTTCGGAATCAGCGTAAAAAAATACATCGGATAGGGTGGTCGAGATTCCAATTCCGAAGATTTTCATTTTTCGAAAAAATTGACAATTTCTGTAAGGTCGGGACCTTACAGAAAATGCGATTTTTCGCAAAAATCGAAATCTCTGGAATCGAATTCTCGACCATCCTATCTTATGTATTTTTTCGCGCTGATTACGAAAATGATATATTTATTGAGGAAATCTCAACGGAACACCGAGATATCGATGATTTCTTGCGGAAAAAAAAATTTCTTTATACACAAAATCAGCGTTATTTCATATTTCCTTTGAGATCTCGACCAAATAACCGTGCTTTTCGGAATCAGCGTAAAAAAATACATCGGATAGGGTGGTCGAGATTCCAATTCCGAAGATTTTCATTTTTCGAAAAAATTGACAATTTCTGTAAGGTCGGGACCTTACAGAAAATGCGATTTTTCGCAAAAATCGAAATCTCTGGAATCGAATTCTCGACCATCCTATCTTATGTATTTTTTTACGCTGACTACGAAAATGATATATTTATTGAGGAAATCTCAACGGAACACCGAGATATCGATGATTTCTTGCGGAAAAAAATATTTCTTTATACACAAAATCTGCGTTATTTCATATTTCCTTTGAGATCTCGACCAAATAACCGTGCTTTTCGGAATCAGCGTAAAAAAATACATCGGATAGGGTGGTCGAGATTCCAATTCCGAAGATTTTCATTTTTCGAAAAAATTGACAATTTCTGTAAGGTCGGGACCTTACAGAAAATGCGATTTTTCGCAAAAATCGAAATCTCTGGAATCGAATTCTCGACCATCCTATCTTATGTATTTTTTCGCGCTGATTACGAAAATGATATATTTATTGAGGAAATCTCAACGGAACACCGAGATATCGATGATTTCTTGCGGAAAAAAAAATTTCTTTATACACAAAATCAGCGTTATTTCATATTTCCTTTGAGATCTCGACCAAATAACCGTGCTTTTCGGAATCAGCGTAAAAAAATACATCGGATAGGGTGGTCGAGATTCCAATTCCGAAGATTTTCATTTTTCGAAAAAATTGACAATTTCTGTAAGGTCGGGACCTTACAGAAAATGCGATTTTTCGCAAAAATCGAAATCTCTGGAATCGAATTCTCGACCATCCTATCTTATGTATTTTTTTACGCTGACTACGAAAATGATATATTTATTGAGGAAATCTCAACGGAACACCGAGATATCGATGATTTCTTGCGGAAAAAAATATTTCTTTATACACAAAATCTGCGTTATTTCATATTTCCTTTGAGATCTCGACCAAATAACCGTGCTTTTCGGAATCAGCGTAAAAAAATACATCGGATAGGGTGGTCGAGATTCCAATTCCGAAGATTTTCATTTTTCGAAAAAATTGACAATTTCTGTAAGGTCGGGACCTTACAGAAAATGCGATTTTTCGCAAAAATCGAAATCTCTGGAATCGAATTCTCGACCATCCTATCTTATGTATTTTTTCGCGCTGATTACGAAAATGATATATTTATTGAGGAAATCTCAACGGAACACCGAGATATCGATGATTTCTTGCGGAAAAAAAAATTTCTTTATACACAAAATCAGCGTTATTTCATATTTCCTTTGAGATCTCGACCAAATAACCGTGCTTTTCGGAATCAGCGTAAAAAAATACATCGGATAGGGTGGTCGAGATTCCAATTCCGAAGATTTTCATTTTTCGAAAAAATTGACAATTTCTGTAAGGTCGGGACCTTACAGAAAATGCGATTTTTCGCAAAAATCGAAATCTCTGGAATCGAATTCTCGACCATCCTATCTTATGTATTTTTTCGCGCTGATTACGAAAATGATATATTTATTGAGGAAATCTCAACGGAACACCGAGATATCGATGATTTCTTGCGGAAAAAAATATTTCTTTATACACAAAATCTGCGTTATTTCATATTTCCTTTGAGATCTCGACCAAATAACCGTGCTTTTCGGAATCAGCGTAAAAAAATACATCGGATAGGGTGGTCGAGATTCCAATTCCGAAGATTTTCATTTTTCGAAAAAATTGACAATTTCTGTAAGGTCGGGACCTTACAGAAAATGCGATTTTTCGCAAAAATCGAAATCTCTGGAATCGAATTCTCGACCATCCTATCTTATGTATTTTTTCGCGCTGATTACGAAAATGATATATTTATTGAGGAAATCTCAACGGAACACCGAGATATCGATGATTTCTTGCGGAAAAAAAAATTTCTTTATACACAAAATCAGCGTTATTTCATATTTCCTTTGAGATCTCGACCAAATAACCGTGCTTTTCGGAATCAGCGTAAAAAAATACATCGGATAGGGTGGTCGAGATTCCAATTCCGAAGATTTTCATTTTTCGAAAAAATTGACAATTTCTGTAAGGTCGGGACCTTACAGAAAATGCGATTTTTCGCAAAAATCGAAATCTCTGGAATCGAATTCTCGACCATCCTATCTTATGTATTTTTTCGCGCTGATTACGAAAATGATATATTTATTGAGGAAATCTCAACGGAACACCGAGATATCGATGATTTCTTGCGGAAAAAAAAATTTCTTTATACACAAAATCAGCGTTATTTCATATTTCCTTTGAGATCTCGACCAAATAACCGTGCTTTTCGGAATCAGCGTAAAAAAATACATCGGATAGGGTGGTCGAGATTCCAATTCCGAAGATTTTCATTTTTCGAAAAAATTGACAATTTCTGTAAGGTCGGGACCTTACAGAAAATGCGATTTTTCGCAAAAATCGAAATCTCTGGAATCGAATTCTCGACCATCCTATCTTATGTATTTTTTCGCGCTGATTACGAAAATGATATATTTATTGAGGAAATCTCAACGGAACACCGAGATATCGATGATTTCTTGCGGAAAAAAAAAATTCTTTATACACAAAATCAGCGTTATTTCATATTTCCTTTGAGATTTCGACCAAATAACCGTGCTTTTCGGAATCAGCGTAAAAAAATACATCGGATAGGGTGGTCGAGATTCCAATTCCGAAGATTTTCATTTTTCGAAAAAATTGACAATTTCTGTAAGGTCGGGACCTTACAGAAAATGCGATTTTTCGCAAAAATCGAAATCTCTGGAATCGAATTCTCGACCATCCTATCTTATGTATTTTTTCGCGCTGATTACGAAAATGATATATTTATTGAGGAAATCTCAACGGAACACCGAGATATCGATGATTTCTTGCGGAAAAAAAAATTTCTTTATACACAAAATCAGCGTTATTTCATATTTCCTTTGAGATCTCGACCAAATAACCGTGCTTTTCGGAATCAGCGTAAAAAAATACATCGGATAGGGTGGTCGAGATTCCAATTCCGAAGATTTTCATTTTTCGAAAAAATTGACAATTTCTGTAAGGTCGGGACCTTACAGAAAATGCGATTTTTCGCAAAAATCGAAATCTCTGGAATCGAATTCTCGACCATCCTATCTTATGTATTTTTTCGCGCTGATTACGAAAATGATATATTTATTGAGGAAATCTCAACGGAACACCGAGATATCGATGATTTCTTGCGGAAAAAAAAATTTCTTTATACACAAAATCAGCGTTATTTCATATTTCCTTTGAGATTTCGACCAAATAACCGTGCTTTTCGGAATCAGCGTAAAAAAATACATCGGATAGGGTGGTCGAGATTCCAATTCCGAAGATTTTCATTTTTCGAAAAAATTGACAATTTCTGTAAGGTCGGGACCTTACAGAAAATGCGATTTTTCGCAAAAATCGAAATCTCTGGAATCGAATTCTCGACCATCCTATCTTATGTATTTTTTCGCGCTGATTACGAAAATGATATATTTATTGAGGAAATCTCAACGGAACACCGAGATATCGATGATTTCTTGCGGAAAAAAAAATTTCTTTATACACAAAATCAGCGTTATTTCATATTTCCTTTGAGATCTCGACCAAATAACCGTGCTTTTCGGAATCAGCGTAAAAAAATACATCGGATAGGGTGGTCGAGATTCCAATTCCGAAGATTTTCATTTTTCGAAAAAATTGACAATTTCTGTAAGGTCGGGACCTTACAGAAAATGCGATTTTTCGCAAAAATCGAAATCTCTGGAATCGAATTCTCGACCATCCTATCTTATGTATTTTTTCGCGCTGATTACGAAAATGATATATTTATTGAGGAAATCTCAACGGAACACCGAGATATCGATGATTTCTTGCGGAAAAAAAAATTTCTTTATACACAAAATCAGCGTTATTTCATATTTCCTTTGAGATCTCGACCAAATAACCGTGCTTTTCGGAATCAGCGTAAAAAAATACATCGGATAGGGTGGTCGAGATTCCAATTCCGAAGATTTTCATTTTTCGAAAAAATTGACAATTTCTGTAAGGTCGGGACCTTACAGAAAATGCGATTTTTCGCAAAAATCGAAATCTCTGGAATCGAATTCTCGACCATCCTATCTTATGTATTTTTTCGCGCTGATTACGAAAATGATATATTTATTGAGGAAATCTCAACGGAACACCGAGATATCGATGATTTCTTGCGGAAAAAAAAATTTCTTTATACACAAAATCAGCGTTATTTCATATTTCCTTTGAGATCTCGACCAAATAACCGTGCTTTTCGGAATCAGCGTAAAAAAATACATCGGATAGGGTGGTCGAGATTCCAATTCCGAAGATTTTCATTTTTCGAAAAAATTGACAATTTCTGTAAGGTCGGGACCTTACAGAAAATGCGATTTTTCGCAAAAATCGAAATCTCTGGAATCGAATTCTCGACCATCCTATCTTATGTATTTTTTCGCGCTGATTACGAAAATGATATATTTATTGAGGAAATCTCAACGGAACACCGAGATATCGATGATTTCTTGCGGAAAAAAATATTTCTTTATACACAAAATCTGCGTTATTTCATATTTCCTTTGAGATCTCGACCAAATAACCGTGCTTTTCGGAATCAGCGTAAAAAAATACATCGGATAGGGTGGTCGAGATTCCAATTCCGAAGATTTTCATTTTTCGAAAAAATTGACAATTTCTGTAAGGTCGGGACCTTACAGAAAATGCGATTTTTCGCAAAAATCGAAATCTCTGGAATCGAATTCTCGACCATCCTATCTTATGTATTTTTTTACGCTGACTACGAAAATGATATATTTATTGAGGAAATCTCAACGGAACACCGAGATATCGATGATTTCTTGCGGAAAAAAATATTTCTTTATACACAAAATCTGCGTTATTTCATATTTCCTTTGAGATCTCGACCAAATAACCGTGCTTTTCGGAATCAGCGTAAAAAAATACATCGGATAGGGTGGTCGAGATTCCAATTCCGAAGATTTTCATTTTTCGAAAAAATTGACAATTTCTGTAAGGTCGGGACCTTACAGAAAATGCGATTTTTCGCAAAAATCGAAATCTCTGGAATCGAATTCTCGACCATCCTATCTTATGTATTTTTTTACGCTGACTACGAAAATGATATATTTATTGAGGAAATCTCAACGGAACACCGAGATATCGATGATTTCTTGCGGAAAAAAATATTTCTTTATACACAAAATCTGCGTTATTTCATATTTCCTTTGAGATCTCGACCAAATAACCGTGCTTTTCGGAATCAGCGTAAAAAAATACATCGGATAGGGTGGTCGAGATTCCAATTCCGAAGATTTTCATTTTTCGAAAAAATTGACAATTTCTGTAAGGTCGGGACCTTACAGAAAATGCGATTTTTCGCAAAAATCGAAATCTCTGGAATCGAATTCTCGACCATCCTATCTTATGTATTTTTTTACGCTGACTACGAAAATGATATATTTATTGAGGAAATCTCAACGGAACACCGAGATATCGATGATTTCTTGCGGAAAAAAATATTTCTTTATACACAAAATCTGCGTTATTTCATATTTCCTTTGAGATCTCGACCAAATAACCGTGCTTTTCGGAATCAGCGTAAAAAAATACATCGGATAGGGTGGTCGAGATTCCAATTCCGAAGATTTTCATTTTTCGAAAAAATTGACAATTTCTGTAAGGTCGGGACCTTACAGAAAATGCGATTTTTCGCAAAAATCGAAATCTCTGGAATCGAATTCTCGACCATCCTATCTTATGTATTTTTTCGCGCTGATTACGAAAATGATATATTTATTGAGGAAATCTCAACGGAACACCGAGATATCGATGATTTCTTGCGGAAAAAAATATTTCTTTATACACAAAATCTGCGTTATTTCATATTTCCTTTGAGATCTCGACCAAATAACCGTGCTTTTCGGAATCAGCGTAAAAAAATACATCGGATAGGGTGGTCGAGATTCCAATTCCGAAGATTTTCATTTTTCGAAAAAATTGACAATTTCTGTAAGGTCGGGACCTTACAGAAAATGCGATTTTTCGCAAAAATCGAAATCTCTGGAATCGAATTCTCGACCATCCTATCTTATGTATTTTTTCGCGCTGATTACGAAAATGATATATTTATTGAGGAAATCTCAACGGAACACCGAGATATCGATGATTTCTGGCGGAAAAAAAAATTTCTTTATACACAAAATCAGCGTTATTTCATATTTCCTTTGAGATCTCGACCAAATAACCGTGCTTTTCGGAATCAGCGTAAAAAAATACATAAGATAGGGTGATCCAGAATTCGATTCCAGAGATTTCGATTTTTGCGAAAAATCTAAGGGGTATGCCTTAGATTTTTTGCAAAAATCGAAATGTCTGGAATCGAATTCTCGACCATCCTATCTTATGTATTTTTTCGCGCTGATTACGAAAATGATATATTTATTGAGGAAATCTCAACGGAACACCGAGATATGGATGATTTCTTGCGGAAAAAAAATTTCTTTATACACAAAATCAGCGTTATTTCATATTTCCTTTGAGATTTCGACCAAATAACCGTGCTTTTCGGAATCAGCGTAAAAAAATACATCGGATAGGGTGGTCGAGATTCCAATTCCGAAGATTTTCATTTTTCGAAAAAATTGACAATTTCTGTAAGGTCGGGACCTTACAGAAAATGCGATTTTTCGCAAAAATCGAAATCTCTGGAATCGAATTCTCGACCATCCTATCTTATGTATTTTTTCGCGCTGATTACGAAAATGATATATTTATTGAGGAAATCTCAACGGAACACCGAGATATCGATGATTTCTTGCGGAAAAAAAAATTTCTTTATACACAAAATCAGCGTTATTTCATATTTCCTTTGAGATCTCGACCAAATAACCGTGCTTTTCGGAATCAGCGTAAAAAAATACATCGGATAGGGTGGTCGAGATTCCAATTCCGAAGATTTTCATTTTTCGAAAAAATTGACAATTTCTGTAAGGTCGGGACCTTACAGAAAATGCGATTTTTCGCAAAAATCGAAATCTCTGGAATCGAATTCTCGACCATCCTATCTTATGTATTTTTTTACGCTGACTACGAAAATGATATATTTATTGAGGAAATCTCAACGGAACACCGAGATATCGATGATTTCTTGCGGAAAAAAATATTTCTTTATACACAAAATCTGCGTTATTTCATATTTCCTTTGAGATCTCGACCAAATAACCGTGCTTTTCGGAATCAGCGTAAAAAAATACATCGGATAGGGTGGTCGAGATTCCAATTCCGAAGATTTTCATTTTTCGAAAAAATTGACAATTTCTGTAAGGTCGGGACCTTACAGAAAATGCGATTTTTCGCAAAAATCGAAATCTCTGGAATCGAATTCTCGACCATCCTATCTTATGTATTTTTTCGCGCTGATTACGAAAATGATATATTTATTGAGGAAATCTCAACGGAACACCGAGATATCGATGATTTCTTGCGGAAAAAAAAATTTCTTTATACACAAAATCAGCGTTATTTCATATTTCCTTTGAGATCTCGACCAAATAACCGTGCTTTTCGGAATCAGCGTAAAAAAATACATCGGATAGGGTGGTCGAGATTCCAATTCCGAAGATTTTCATTTTTCGAAAAAATTGACAATTTCTGTAAGGTCGGGACCTTACAGAAAATGCGATTTTTCGCAAAAATCGAAATCTCTGGAATCGAATTCTCGACCATCCTATCTTATGTATTTTTTCGCGCTGATTACGAAAATGATATATTTATTGAGGAAATCTCAACGGAACACCGAGATATCGATGATTTCTTGCGGAAAAAAAAATTTCTTTATACACAAAATCAGCGTTATTTCATATTTCCTTTGAGATCTCGACCAAATAACCGTGCTTTTCGGAATCAGCGTAAAAAAATACATCGGATAGGGTGGTCGAGATTCCAATTCCGAAGATTTTCATTTTTCGAAAAAATTGACAATTTCTGTAAGGTCGGGACCTTACAGAAAATGCGATTTTTCGCAAAAATCGAAATCTCTGGAATCGAATTCTCGACCATCCTATCTTATGTATTTTTTCGCGCTGATTACGAAAATGATATATTTATTGAGGAAATCTCAACGGAACACCGAGATATCGATGATTTCTTGCGGAGAAAAAAATTTCTTTATACACAAAATCAGCGTTATTTCATATTTCCTTTGAGATCTCGACCAAATAACCGTGCTTTTCGGAATCAGCGTAAAAAAATACATAAGATAGGGTGATCCAGAATTCGATTCCAGAGATTTCGATTTTTGCGAAAAATCTAAGGGGTATGCCTTAGATTTTTTGCAAAAATCGAAATGTCTGGAATCGAATTCTCGACCATCCTATCTTATGTATTTTTTCGCGCTGATTACGAAAATGATATATTTATTGAGGAAATCTCAACGGAACACCGAGATATGGATGATTTCTTGCGGAAAAAAAATTTCTTTATACACAAAATCAGCGTTATTTCATATTTCCTTTGAGATTTCGACCAAATAACCGTGCTTTTCGGAATCAGCGTAAAAAAATACATCGGATAGGGTGGTCGAGATTCCAATTCCGAAGATTTTCATTTTTCGAAAAAATTGACAATTTCTGTAAGGTCGGGACCTTACAGAAAATGCGATTTTTCGCAAAAATCGAAATCTCTGGAATCGAATTCTCGACCATCCTATCTTATGTATTTTTTCGCGCTGATTACGAAAATGATATATTTATTGAGGAAATCTCAACGGAACACCGAGATATCGATGATTTCTTGCGGAAAAAAAAATTTCTTTATACACAAAATCAGCGTTATTTCATATTTCCTTTGAGATCTCGACCAAATAACCGTGCTTTTCGGAATCAGCGTAAAAAAATACATCGGATAGGGTGGTCGAGATTCCAATTCCGAAGATTTTCATTTTTCGAAAAAATTGACAATTTCTGTAAGGTCCCGACCTTACAGAAAATGCGATTTTTCGCAAAAATCGAAATCTCTGGAATCGAATTCTCGACCATCCTATCTTATGTATTTTTTCGCGCTGATTACGAAAATGATATATTTATTGAGGAAATCTCAACGGAACACCGAGATATCGATGATTTCTTGCGGAAAAAAAAATTTCTTTATACACAAAATCAGCGTTATTTCATATTTCCTTTGAGATCTCGACCAAATAACCGTGCTTTTCGGAATCAGCGTAAAAAAATACATAAGATAGGGTGATCCAGAATTCGATTCCAGAGATTTCGATTTTTGCGAAAAATCTAAGGGGTATGCCTTAGATTTTTTGCAAAAATCGAAATGTCTGGAATCGAATTCTCGACCATCCTATCTTATGTATTTTTTCGCGCTGATTACGAAAATGATATATTTATTGAGGAAATCTCAACGGAACACCGAGATATCGATGATTTCTTGCGGAAAAAAATATTTCTTTATACACAAAATCAGCGTTATTTCATATTTCCTTTGAGATCTCGACCAAATAACCGTGCTTTTCGGAATCAGCGTAAAAAAATACATCGGATAGGGTGGTCGAGATTCCAATTCCGAAGATTTTCATTTTTCGAAAAAATTGACAATTTCTGTAAGGTCGGGACCTTACAGAAAATGCGATTTTTCGCAAAAATCGAAATCTCTGGAATCGAATTCTCGACCATCCTATCTTATGTATTTTTTCGCGCTGATTACGAAAATGATATATTTATTGAGGAAATCTCAACGGAACACCGAGATATCGATGATTTCTTGCGGAAAAAAAAATTTCTTTATACACAAAATCAGCGTTATTTCATATTTCCTTTGAGATTTCGACCAAATAACCGTGCTTTTCGGAATCAGCGTAAAAAAATACATCGGATAGGGTGGTCGAGATTCCAATTCCGAAGATTTTCATTTTTCGAAAAAATTGACAATTTCTGTAAGGTCGGGACCTTACAGAAAATGCGATTTTTCGCAAAAATCGAAATCTCTGGAATCGAATTCTCGACCATCCTATCTTATGTATTTTTTCGCGCTGATTACGAAAATGATATATTTATTGAGGAAATCTCAACGGAACACCGAGATATCGATGATTTCTTGCGGAAAAAAAAATTTCTTTATACACAAAATCAGCGTTATTTCATATTTCCTTTGAGATCTCGACCAAATAACCGTGCTTTTCGGAATCAGCGTAAAAAAATACATCGGATAGGGTGGTCGAGATTCCAATTCCGAAGATTTTCATTTTTCGAAAAAATTGACAATTTCTGTAAGGTCGGGACCTTACAGAAAATGCGATTTTTCGCAAAAATCGAAATCTCTGGAATCGAATTCTCGACCATCCTATCTTATGTATTTTTTTACGCTGACTACGAAAATGATATATTTATTGAGGAAATCTCAACGGAACACCGAGATATCGATGATTTCTTGCGGAAAAAAATATTTCTTTATACACAAAATCTGCGTTATTTCATATTTCCTTTGAGATCTCGACCAAATAACCGTGCTTTTCGGAATCAGCGTAAAAAAATACATCGGATAGGGTGGTCGAGATTCCAATTCCGAAGATTTTCATTTTTCGAAAAAATTGACAATTTCTGTAAGGTCGGGACCTTACAGAAAATGCGATTTTTCGCAAAAATCGAAATCTCTGGAATCGAATTCTCGACCATCCTATCTTATGTATTTTTTCGCGCTGATTACGAAAATGATATATTTATTGAGGAAATCTCAACGGAACACCGAGGTATCGATGATTTCTTGCGGAAAAAAAAATTTCTTTATACACAAAATCAGCGTTATTTCATATTTCCTTTGAGATCTCGACCAAATAACCGTGCTTTTCGGAATCAGCGTAAAAAAATACATCGGATAGGGTGGTCGAGATTCCAATTCCGAAGATTTTCATTTTTCGAAAAAATTGACAATTTCTGTAAGGTCGGGACCTTACAGAAAATGCGATTTTTCGCAAAAATCGAAATCTCTGGAATCGAATTCTCGACCATCCTATCTTATGTATTTTTTTACGCTGACTACGAAAATGATATATTTATTGAGGAAATCTCAACGGAACACCGAGATATCGATGATTTCTTGCGGAAAAAAATATTTCTTTATACACAAAATCTGCGTTATTTCATATTTCCTTTGAGATCTCGACCAAATAACCGTGCTTTTCGGAATCAGCGTAAAAAAATACATCGGATAGGGTGGTCGAGATTCCAATTCCGAAGATTTTCATTTTTCGAAAAAATTGACAATTTCTGTAAGGTCGGGACCTTACAGAAAATGCGATTTTTCGCAAAAATCGAAATCTCTGGAATCGAATTCTCGACCATCCTATCTTATGTATTTTTTCGCGCTGATTACGAAAATGATATATTTATTGAGGAAATCTCAACGGAACACCGAGATATCGATGATTTCTTGCGGAAAAAAAAATTTCTTTATACACAAAATCAGCGTTATTTCATATTTCCTTTGAGATCTCGACCAAATAACCGTGCTTTTCGGAATCAGCGTAAAAAAATACATCGGATAGGGTGGTCGAGATTCCAATTCCGAAGATTTTCATTTTTCGAAAAAATTGACAATTTCTGTAAGGTCGGGACCTTACAGAAAATGCGATTTTTCGCAAAAATCGAAATCTCTGGAATCGAATTCTCGACCATCCTATCTTATGTATTTTTTCGCGCTGATTACGAAAATGATATATTTATTGAGGAAATCTCAACGGAACACCGAGATATCGATGATTTCTTGCGGAAAAAAAAATTTCTTTATACACAAAATCAGCGTTATTTCATATTTCCTTTGAGATCTCGACCAAATAACCGTGCTTTTCGGAATCAGCGTAAAAAAATACATCGGATAGGGTGGTCGAGATTCCAATTCCGAAGATTTTCATTTTTCGAAAAAATTGACAATTTCTGTAAGGTCGGGACCTTACAGAAAATGCGATTTTTCGCAAAAATCGAAATCTCTGGAATCGAATTCTCGACCATCCTATCTTATGTATTTTTTCGCGCTGATTACGAAAATGATATATTTATTGAGGAAATCTCAACGGAACACCGAGATATCGATGATTTCTTGCGGAAAAAAAAATTTCTTTATACACAAAATCAGCGTTATTTCATATTTCCTTTGAGATTTCGACCAAATAACCGTGCTTTTCGGAATCAGCGTAAAAAAATACATCGGATAGGGTGGTCGAGATTCCAATTCCGAAGATTTTCATTTTTCGAAAAAATTGACAATTTCTGTAAGGTCGGGACCTTACAGAAAATGCGATTTTTCGCAAAAATCGAAATCTCTGGAATCGAATTCTCGACCATCCTATCTTATGTATTTTTTCGCGCTGATTACGAAAATGATATATTTATTGAGGAAATCTCAACGGAACACCGAGATATCGATGATTTCTTGCGGAAAAAAAAATTTCTTTATACACAAAATCAGCGTTATTTCATATTTCCTTTGAGATCTCGACCAAATAACCGTGCTTTTCGGAATCAGCGTAAAAAAATACATCGGATAGGGTGGTCGAGATTCCAATTCCGAAGATTTTCATTTTTCGAAAAAATTGACAATTTCTGTAAGGTCGGGACCTTACAGAAAATGCGATTTTTCGCAAAAATCGAAATCTCTGGAATCGAATTCTCGACCATCCTATCTTATGTATTTTTTCGCGCTGATTACGAAAATGATATATTTATTGAGGAAATCTCAACGGAACACCGAGATATCGATGATTTCTTGCGGAAAAAAAAATTTCTTTATACACAAAATCAGCGTTATTTCATATTTCCTTTGAGATCTCGACCAAATAACCGTGCTTTTCGGAATCAGCGTAAAAAAATACATCGGATAGGGTGGTCGAGATTCCAATTCCGAAGATTTTCATTTTTCGAAAAAATTGACAATTTCTGTAAGGTCGGGACCTTACAGAAAATGCGATTTTTCGCAAAAATCGAAATCTCTGGAATCGAATTCTCGACCATCCTATCTTATGTATTTTTTTACGCTGACTACGAAAATGATATATTTATTGAGGAAATCTCAACGGAACACCGAGATATCGATGATTTCTTGCGGAAAAAAATATTTCTTTATACACAAAATCTGCGTTATTTCATATTTCCTTTGAGATCTCGACCAAATAACCGTGCTTTTCGGAATCAGCGTAAAAAAATACATCGGATAGGGTGGTCGAGATTCCAATTCCGAAGATTTTCATTTTTCGAAAAAATTGACAATTTCTGTAAGGTCGGGACCTTACAGAAAATGCGATTTTTCGCAAAAATCGAAATCTCTGGAATCGAATTCTCGACCATCCTATCTTATGTATTTTTTCGCGCTGATTACGAAAATGATATATTTATTGAGGAAATCTCAACGGAACACCGAGATATCGATGAATTCTTGCGGAAAAAAAAATTTCTTTATACACAAAATCAGCGTTATTTCATATTTCCTTTGAGATCTCGACCAAATAACCGTGCTTTTCGGAATCAGCGTAAAAAAATACATCGGATAGGGTGGTCGAGATTCCAATTCCGAAGATTTTCATTTTTCGAAAAAATTGACAATTTCTGTAAGGTCGGGACCTTACAGAAAATGCGATTTTTCGCAAAAATCGAAATCTCTGGAATCGAATTCTCGACCATCCTATCTTATGTATTTTTTTACGCTGACTACGAAAATGATATATTTATTGAGGAAATCTCAACGGAACACCGAGATATCGATGATTTCTTGCGGAAAAAAATATTTCTTTATACACAAAATCTGCGTTATTTCATATTTCCTTTGAGATCTCGACCAAATAACCGTGCTTTTCGGAATCAGCGTAAAAAAATACATCGGATAGGGTGGTCGAGATTCCAATTCCGAAGATTTTCATTTTTCGAAAAAATTGACAATTTCTGTAAGGTCGGGACCTTACAGAAAATGCGATTTTTCGCAAAAATCGAAATCTCTGGAATCGAATTCTCGACCATCCTATCTTATGTATTTTTTCGCGCTGATTACGAAAATGATATATTTATTGAGGAAATCTCAACGGAACACCGAGATATCGATGATTTCTTGCGGAAAAAAAAATTTCTTTATACACAAAATCAGCGTTATTTCATATTTCCTTTGAGATCTCGACCAAATAACCGTGCTTTTCGGAATCAGCGTAAAAAAATACATCGGATAGGGTGGTCGAGATTCCAATTCCGAAGATTTTCATTTTTCGAAAAAATTGACAATTTCTGTAAGGTCGGGACCTTACAGAAAATGCGATTTTTCGCAAAAATCGAAATCTCTGGAATCGAATTCTCGACCATCCTATCTTATGTATTTTTTCGCGCTGATTACGAAAATGATATATTTATTGAGGAAATCTCAACGGAACACCGAGATATCGATGATTTCTTGCGGAAAAAAAAATTTCTTTATACACAAAATCAGCGTTATTTCATATTTCCTTTGAGATCTCGACCAAATAACCGTGCTTTTCGGAATCAGCGTAAAAAAATACATCGGATAGGGTGGTCGAGATTCCAATTCCGAAGATTTTCATTTTTCGAAAAAATTGACAATTTCTGTAAGGTCGGGACCTTACAGAAAATGCGATTTTTCGCAAAAATCGAAATCTCTGGAATCGAATTCTCGACCATCCTATCTTATGTATTTTTTCGCGCTGATTACGAAAATGATATATTTATTGAGGAAATCTCAACGGAACACCGAGATATCGATGATTTCTTGCGGAAAAAAAAATTTCTTTATACACAAAATCAGCGTTATTTCATATTTCCTTTGAGATCTCGACCAAATAACCGTGCTTTTCGGAATCAGCGTAAAAAAATACATCGGATAGGGTGGTCGAGATTCCAATTCCGAAGATTTTCATTTTTCGAAAAAATTGACAATTTCTGTAAGGTCGGGACCTTACAGAAAATGCGATTTTTCGCAAAAATCGAAATCTCTGGAATCGAATTCTCGACCATCCTATCTTATGTATTTTTTCGCGCTGATTACGAAAATGATATATTTATTGAGGAAATCTCAACGGAACACCGAGATATCGATGATTTCTTGCGGAAAAAAATATTTCTTTATACACAAAATCTGCGTTATTTCATATTTCCTTTGAGATCTCGACCAAATAACCGTGCTTTTCGGAATCAGCGTAAAAAAATACATCGGATAGGGTGGTCGAGATTCCAATTCCGAAGATTTTCATTTTTCGAAAAAATTGACAATTTCTGTAAGGTCGGGACCTTACAGAAAATGCGATTTTTCGCAAAAATCGAAATCTCTGGAATCGAATTCTCGACCATCCTATCTTATGTATTTTTTCGCGCTGATTACGAAAATGATATATTTATTGAGGAAATCTCAACGGAACACCGAGATATCGATGATTTCTGGCGGAAAAAAAAATTTCTTTATACACAAAATCAGCGTTATTTCATATTTCCTTTGAGATCTCGACCAAATAACCGTGCTTTTCGGAATCAGCGTAAAAAAATACATCGGATAGGGTGGTCGAGATTCCAATTCCGAAGATTTTCATTTTTCGAAAAAATTGACAATTTCTGTAAGGTCGGGACCTTACAGAAAATGCGATTTTTCGCAAAAATCGAAATCTCTGGAATCGAATTCTCGACCATCCTATCTTATGTATTTTTTCGCGCTGATTACGAAAATGATATATTTATTGAGGAAATCTCAACGGAACACCGAGATATCGATGATTTCTTGCGGAAAAAAAAATTTCTTTATACACAAAATCAGCGTTATTTCATATTTCCTTTGAGATCTCGACCAAATAACCGTGCTTTTCGGAATCAGCGTAAAAAAATACATCGGATAGGGTGGTCGAGATTCCAATTCCGAAGATTTTCATTTTTCGAAAAAATTGACAATTTCTGTAAGGTCGGGACCTTACAGAAAATGCGATTTTTCGCAAAAATCGAAATCTCTGGAATCGAATTCTCGACCATCCTATCTTATGTATTTTTTCGCGCTGATTACGAAAATGATATATTTATTGAGGAAATCTCAACGGAACACCGAGATATCGATGATTTCTTGCGGAAAAAAATATTTCTTTATACACAAAATCTGCGTTATTTCATATTTCCTTTGAGATCTCGACCAAATAACCGTGCTTTTCGGAATCAGCGTAAAAAAATACATCGGATAGGGTGGTCGAGATTCCAATTCCGAAGATTTTCATTTTTCGAAAAAATTGACAATTTCTGTAAGGTCGGGACCTTACAGAAAATGCGATTTTTCGCAAAAATCGAAATCTCTGGAATCGAATTCTCGACCATCCTATCTTATGTATTTTTTCGCGCTGATTACGAAAATGATATATTTATTGAGGAAATCTCAACGGAACACCGAGATATCGATGATTTCTGGCGGAAAAAAAAATTTCTTTATACACAAAATCAGCGTTATTTCATATTTCCTTTGAGATCTCGACCAAATAACCGTGCTTTTCGGAATCAGCGTAAAAAAATACATCGGATAGGGTGGTCGAGATTCCAATTCCGAAGATTTTCATTTTTCGAAAAAATTGACAATTTCTGTAAGGTCGGGACCTTACAGAAAATGCGATTTTTCGCAAAAATCGAAATCTCTGGAATCGAATTCTCGACCATCCTATCTTATGTATTTTTTCGCGCTGATTACGAAAATGATATATTTATTGAGGAAATCTCAACGGAACACCGAGATATCGATGATTTCTTGCGGAAAAAAAAATTTCTTTATACACAAAATCAGCGTTATTTCATATTTCCTTTGAGATCTCGACCAAATAACCGTGCTTTTCGGAATCAGCGTAAAAAAATACATCGGATAGGGTGGTCGAGATTCCAATTCCGAAGATTTTCATTTTTCGAAAAAATTGACAATTTCTGTAAGGTCGGGACCTTACAGAAAATGCGATTTTTCGCAAAAATCGAAATCTCTGGAATCGAATTCTCGACCATCCTATCTTATGTATTTTTTCGCGCTGATTACGAAAATGATATATTTATTGAGGAAATCTCAACGGAACACCGAGATATCGATGATTTCTTGCGGAAAAAAAAATTTCTTTATACACAAAATCAGCGTTATTTCATATTTCCTTTGAGATTTCGACCAAATAACCGTGCTTTTCGGAATCAGCGTAAAAAAATACATCGGATAGGGTGGTCGAGATTCCAATTCCGAAGATTTTCATTTTTCGAAAAAATTGACAATTTCTGTAAGGTCGGGACCTTACAGAAAATGCGATTTTTCGCAAAAATCGAAATCTCTGGAATCGAATTCTCGACCATCCTATCTTATGTATTTTTTCGCGCTGATTACGAAAATGATATATTTATTGAGGAAATCTCAACGGAACACCGAGATATCGATGATTTCTTGCGGAAAAAAAAATTTCTTTATACACAAAATCAGCGTTATTTCATATTTCCTTTGAGATCTCGACCAAATAACCGTGCTTTTCGGAATCAGCGTAAAAAAATACATCGGATAGGGTGGTCGAGATTCCAATTCCGAAGATTTTCATTTTTCGAAAAAATTGACAATTTCTGTAAGGTCGGGACCTTACAGAAAATGCGATTTTTCGCAAAAATCGAAATCTCTGGAATCGAATTCTCGACCATCCTATCTTATGTATTTTTTTACGCTGACTACGAAAATGATATATTTATTGAGGAAATCTCAACGGAACACCGAGATATCGATGATTTCTTGCGGAAAAAAATATTTCTTTATACACAAAATCTGCGTTATTTCATATTTCCTTTGAGATCTCGACCAAATAACCGTGCTTTTCGGAATCAGCGTAAAAAAATACATCGGATAGGGTGGTCGAGATTCCAATTCCGAAGATTTTCATTTTTCGAAAAAATTGACAATTTCTGTAAGGTCGGGACCTTACAGAAAATGCGATTTTTCGCAAAAATCGAAATCTCTGGAATCGAATTCTCGACCATCCTATCTTATGTATTTTTTCGCGCTGATTACGAAAATGATATATTTATTGAGGAAATCTCAACGGAACACCGAGATATCGATGATTTCTTGCGGAAAAAAATATTTCTTTATACACAAAATCTGCGTTATTTCATATTTCCTTTGAGATCTCGACCAAATAACCGTGCTTTTCGGAATCAGCGTAAAAAAATACATCGGATAGGGTGGTCGAGATTCCAATTCCGAAGATTTTCATTTTTCGAAAAAATTGACAATTTCTGTAAGGTCGGGACCTTACAGAAAATGCGATTTTTCGCAAAAATCGAAATCTCTGGAATCGAATTCTCGACCATCCTATCTTATGTATTTTTTCGCGCTGATTACGAAAATGATATATTTATTGAGGAAATCTCAACGGAACACCGAGATATCGATGATTTCTGGCGGAAAAAAAAATTTCTTTATACACAAAATCAGCGTTATTTCATATTTCCTTTGAGATCTCGACCAAATAACCGTGCTTTTCGGAATCAGCGTAAAAAAATACATCGGATAGGGTGGTCGAGATTCCAATTCCGAAGATTTTCATTTTTCGAAAAAATTGACAATTTCTGTAAGGTCGGGACCTTACAGAAAATGCGATTTTTCGCAAAAATCGAAATCTCTGGAATCGAATTCTCGACCATCCTATCTTATGTATTTTTTCGCGCTGATTACGAAAATGATATATTTATTGAGGAAATCTCAACGGAACACCGAGATATCGATGATTTCTTGCGGAAAAAAAAATTTCTTTATACACAAAATCAGCGTTATTTCATATTTCCTTTGAGATCTCGACCAAATAACCGTGCTTTTCGGAATCAGCGTAAAAAAATACATCGGATAGGGTGGTCGAGATTCCAATTCCGAAGATTTTCATTTTTCGAAAAAATTGACAATTTCTGTAAGGTCGGGACCTTACAGAAAATGCGATTTTTCGCAAAAATCGAAATCTCTGGAATCGAATTCTCGACCATCCTATCTTATGTATTTTTTCGCGCTGATTACGAAAATGATATATTTATTGAGGAAATCTCAACGGAACACCGAGATATCGATGATTTCTTGCGGAAAAAAAAATTTCTTTATACACAAAATCAGCGTTATTTCATATTTCCTTTGAGATTTCGACCAAATAACCGTGCTTTTCGGAATCAGCGTAAAAAAATACATCGGATAGGGTGGTCGAGATTCCAATTCCGAAGATTTTCATTTTTCGAAAAAATTGACAATTTCTGTAAGGTCGGGACCTTACAGAAAATGCGATTTTTCGCAAAAATCGAAATCTCTGGAATCGAATTCTCGACCATCCTATCTTATGTATTTTTTCGCGCTGATTACGAAAATGATATATTTATTGAGGAAATCTCAACGGAACACCGAGATATCGATGATTTCTTGCGGAAAAAAATATTTCTTTATACACAAAATCTGCGTTATTTCATATTTCCTTTGAGATCTCGACCAAATAACCGTGCTTTTCGGAATCAGCGTAAAAAAATACATCGGATAGGGTGGTCGAGATTCCAATTCCGAAGATTTTCATTTTTCGAAAAAATTGACAATTTCTGTAAGGTCGGGACCTTACAGAAAATGCGATTTTTCGCAAAAATCGAAATCTCTGGAATCGAATTCTCGACCATCCTATCTTATGTATTTTTTTACGCTGACTACGAAAATGATATATTTATTGAGGAAATCTCAACGGAACACCGAGATATCGATGATTTCTTGCGGAAAAAAATATTTCTTTATACACAAAATCTGCGTTATTTCATATTTCCTTTGAGATCTCGACCAAATAACCGTGCTTTTCGGAATCAGCGTAAAAAAATACATCGGATAGGGTGGTCGAGATTCCAATTCCGAAGATTTTCATTTTTCGAAAAAATTGACAATTTCTGTAAGGTCGGGACCTTACAGAAAATGCGATTTTTCGCAAAAATCGAAATCTCTGGAATCGAATTCTCGACCATCCTATCTTATGTATTTTTTTACGCTGACTACGAAAATGATATATTTATTGAGGAAATCTCAACGGAACACCGAGATATCGATGATTTCTTGCGGAAAAAAATATTTCTTTATACACAAAATCTGCGTTATTTCATATTTCCTTTGAGATCTCGACCAAATAACCGTGCTTTTCGGAATCAGCGTAAAAAAATACATCGGATAGGGTGGTCGAGATTCCAATTCCGAAGATTTTCATTTTTCGAAAAAATTGACAATTTCTGTAAGGTCGGGACCTTACAGAAAATGCGATTTTTCGCAAAAATCGAAATCTCTGGAATCGAATTCTCGACCATCCTATCTTATGTATTTTTTCGCGCTGATTACGAAAATGATATATTTATTGAGGAAATCTCAACGGAACACCGAGATATCGATGATTTCTTGCGGAAAAAAATATTTCTTTATACACAAAATCTGCGTTATTTCATATTTCCTTTGAGATCTCGACCAAATAACCGTGCTTTTCGGAATCAGCGTAAAAAAATACATCGGATAGGGTGGTCGAGATTCCAATTCCGAAGATTTTCATTTTTCGAAAAAATTGACAATTTCTGTAAGGTCGGGACCTTACAGAAAATGCGATTTTTCGCAAAAATCGAAATCTCTGGAATCGAATTCTCGACCATCCTATCTTATGTATTTTTTTACGCTGACTACGAAAATGATATATTTATTGAGGAAATCTCAACGGAACACCGAGATATCGATGATTTCTTGCGGAAAAAAATATTTCTTTATACACAAAATCTGCGTTATTTCATATTTCCTTTGAGATCTCGACCAAATAACCGTGCTTTTCGGAATCAGCGTAAAAAAATACATCGGATAGGGTGGTCGAGATTCCAATTCCGAAGATTTTCATTTTTCGAAAAAATTGACAATTTCTGTAAGGTCGGGACCTTACAGAAAATGCGATTTTTCGCAAAAATCGAAATCTCTGGAATCGAATTCTCGACCATCCTATCTTATGTATTTTTTCGCGCTGATTACGAAAATGATATATTTATTGAGGAAATCTCAACGGAACACCGAGATATCGATGATTTCTTGCGGAAAAAAATATTTCTTTATACACAAAATCTGCGTTATTTCATATTTCCTTTGAGATCTCGACCAAATAACCGTGCTTTTCGGAATCAGCGTAAAAAAATACATCGGATAGGGTGGTCGAGATTCCAATTCCGAAGATTTTCATTTTTCGAAAAAATTGACAATTTCTGTAAGGTCGGGACCTTACAGAAAATGCGATTTTTCGCAAAAATCGAAATCTCTGGAATCGAATTCTCGACCATCCTATCTTATGTATTTTTTCGCGCTGATTACGAAAATGATATATTTATTGAGGAAATCTCAACGGAACACCGAGATATCGATGATTTCTGGCGGAAAAAAAAATTTCTTTATACACAAAATCAGCGTTATTTCATATTTCCTTTGAGATCTCGACCAAATAACCGTGCTTTTCGGAATCAGCGTAAAAAAATACATAAGATAGGGTGATCCAGAATTCGATTCCAGAGATTTCGATTTTTGCGAAAAATCTAAGGGGTATGCCTTAGATTTTTTGCAAAAATCGAAATGTCTGGAATCGAATTCTCGACCATCCTATCTTATGTATTTTTTCGCGCTGATTACGAAAATGATATATTTATTGAGGAAATCTCAACGGAACACCGAGATATGGATGATTTCTTGCGGAAAAAAAATTTCTTTATACACAAAATCAGCGTTATTTCATATTTCCTTTGAGATTTCGACCAAATAACCGTGCTTTTCGGAATCAGCGTAAAAAAATACATCGGATAGGGTGGTCGAGATTCCAATTCCGAAGATTTTCATTTTTCGAAAAAATTGACAATTTCTGTAAGGTCGGGACCTTACAGAAAATGCGATTTTTCGCAAAAATCGAAATCTCTGGAATCGAATTCTCGACCATCCTATCTTATGTATTTTTTCGCGCTGATTACGAAAATGATATATTTATTGAGGAAATCTCAACGGAACACCGAGATATCGATGATTTCTTGCGGAAAAAAAAATTTCTTTATACACAAAATCAGCGTTATTTCATATTTCCTTTGAGATCTCGACCAAATAACCGTGCTTTTCGGAATCAGCGTAAAAAAATACATCGGATAGGGTGGTCGAGATTCCAATTCCGAAGATTTTCATTTTTCGAAAAAATTGACAATTTCTGTAAGGTCGGGACCTTACAGAAAATGCGATTTTTCGCAAAAATCGAAATCTCTGGAATCGAATTCTCGACCATCCTATCTTATGTATTTTTTTACGCTGACTACGAAAATGATATATTTATTGAGGAAATCTCAACGGAACACCGAGATATCGATGATTTCTTGCGGAAAAAAATATTTCTTTATACACAAAATCTGCGTTATTTCATATTTCCTTTGAGATCTCGACCAAATAACCGTGCTTTTCGGAATCAGCGTAAAAAAATACATCGGATAGGGTGGTCGAGATTCCAATTCCGAAGATTTTCATTTTTCGAAAAAATTGACAATTTCTGTAAGGTCGGGACCTTACAGAAAATGCGATTTTTCGCAAAAATCGAAATCTCTGGAATCGAATTCTCGACCATCCTATCTTATGTATTTTTTCGCGCTGATTACGAAAATGATATATTTATTGAGGAAATCTCAACGGAACACCGAGATATCGATGATTTCTTGCGGAAAAAAAAATTTCTTTATACACAAAATCAGCGTTATTTCATATTTCCTTTGAGATCTCGACCAAATAACCGTGCTTTTCGGAATCAGCGTAAAAAAATACATCGGATAGGGTGGTCGAGATTCCAATTCCGAAGATTTTCATTTTTCGAAAAAATTGACAATTTCTGTAAGGTCGGGACCTTACAGAAAATGCGATTTTTCGCAAAAATCGAAATCTCTGGAATCGAATTCTCGACCATCCTATCTTATGTATTTTTTCGCGCTGATTACGAAAATGATATATTTATTGAGGAAATCTCAACGGAACACCGAGATATCGATGATTTCTTGCGGAAAAAAAAATTTCTTTATACACAAAATCAGCGTTATTTCATATTTCCTTTGAGATCTCGACCAAATAACCGTGCTTTTCGGAATCAGCGTAAAAAAATACATCGGATAGGGTGGTCGAGATTCCAATTCCGAAGATTTTCATTTTTCGAAAAAATTGACAATTTCTGTAAGGTCGGGACCTTACAGAAAATGCGATTTTTCGCAAAAATCGAAATCTCTGGAATCGAATTCTCGACCATCCTATCTTATGTATTTTTTCGCGCTGATTACGAAAATGATATATTTATTGAGGAAATCTCAACGGAACACCGAGATATCGATGATTTCTTGCGGAGAAAAAAATTTCTTTATACACAAAATCAGCGTTATTTCATATTTCCTTTGAGATCTCGACCAAATAACCGTGCTTTTCGGAATCAGCGTAAAAAAATACATAAGATAGGGTGGTCGAGATTCCAATTCCGAAGATTTTCATTTTTCGAAAAAATTGACAATTTCTGTAAGGTCGGGACCTTACAGAAAATGCGATTTTTCGCAAAAATCGAAATCTCTGGAATCGAATTCTCGACCATCCTATCTTATGTATTTTTTCGCGCTGATTACGAAAATGATATATTTATTGAGGAAATCTCAACGGAACACCGAGATATCGATGATTTCTTGCGGAAAAAAAAATTTCTTTATACACAAAATCAGCGTTATTTCATATTTCCTTTGAGATCTCGACCAAATAACCGTGCTTTTCGGAATCAGCGTAAAAAAATACATCGGATAGGGTGGTCGAGATTCCAATTCCGAAGATTTTCATTTTTCGAAAAAATTGACAATTTCTGTAAGGTCGGGACCTTACAGAAAATGCGATTTTTCGCAAAAATCGAAATCTCTGGAATCGAATTCTCGACCATCCTATCTTATGTATTTTTTCGCGCTGATTACGAAAATGATATATTTATTGAGGAAATCTCAACGGAACACCGAGATATCGATGATTTCTTGCGGAGAAAAAAATTTCTTTATACACAAAATCAGCGTTATTTCATATTTCCTTTGAGATCTCGACCAAATAACCGTGCTTTTCGGAATCAGCGTAAAAAAATACATAAGATAGGGTGATCCAGAATTCGATTCCAGAGATTTCGATTTTTGCGAAAAATCTAAGGGGTATGCCTTAGATTTTTTGCAAAAATCGAAATGTCTGGAATCGAATTCTCGACCATCCTATCTTATGTATTTTTTCGCGCTGATTACGAAAATGATATATTTATTGAGGAAATCTCAACGGAACACCGAGATATGGATGATTTCTTGCGGAAAAAAAATTTCTTTATACACAAAATCAGCGTTATTTCATATTTCCTTTGAGATTTCGACCAAATAACCGTGCTTTTCGGAATCAGCGTAAAAAAATACATCGGATAGGGTGGTCGAGATTCCAATTCCGAAGATTTTCATTTTTCGAAAAAATTGACAATTTCTGTAAGGTCGGGACCTTACAGAAAATGCGATTTTTCGCAAAAATCGAAATCTCTGGAATCGAATTCTCGACCATCCTATCTTATGTATTTTTTCGCGCTGATTACGAAAATGATATATTTATTGAGGAAATCTCAACGGAACACCGAGATATCGATGATTTCTTGCGGAAAAAAAAATTTCTTTATACACAAAATCAGCGTTATTTCATATTTCCTTTGAGATCTCGACCAAATAACCGTGCTTTTCGGAATCAGCGTAAAAAAATACATCGGATAGGGTGGTCGAGATTCCAATTCCGAAGATTTTCATTTTTCGAAAAAATTGACAATTTCTGTAAGGTCCCGACCTTACAGAAAATGCGATTTTTCGCAAAAATCGAAATCTCTGGAATCGAATTCTCGACCATCCTATCTTATGTATTTTTTCGCGCTGATTACGAAAATGATATATTTATTGAGGAAATCTCAACGGAACACCGAGATATCGATGATTTCTTGCGGAAAAAAAAATTTCTTTATACACAAAATCAGCGTTATTTCATATTTCCTTTGAGATCTCGACCAAATAACCGTGCTTTTCGGAATCAGCGTAAAAAAATACATCGGATAGGGTGGTCGAGATTCCAATTCCGAAGATTTTCATTTTTCGAAAAAATTGACAATTTCTGTAAGGTCGGGACCTTACAGAAAATGCGATTTTTCGCAAAAATCGAAATCTCTGGAATCGAATTCTCGACCATCCTATCTTATGTATTTTTTCGCGCTGATTACGAAAATGATATATTTATTGAGGAAATCTCAACGGAACACCGAGATATCGATGATTTCTTGCGGAAAAAAAAATTTCTTTATACACAAAATCAGCGTTATTTCATATTTCCTTTGAGATCTCGACCAAATAACCGTGCTTTTCGGAATCAGCGTAAAAAAATACATCGGATAGGGTGGTCGAGATTCCAATTCCGAAGATTTTCATTTTTCGAAAAAATTGACAATTTCTGTAAGGTCGGGACCTTACAGAAAATGCGATTTTTCGCAAAAATCGAAATCTCTGGAATCGAATTCTCGACCATCCTATCTTATGTATTTTTTCGCGCTGATTACGAAAATGATATATTTATTGAGGAAATCTCAACGGAACACCGAGATATCGATGATTTCTTGCGGAAAAAAATATTTCTTTATACACAAAATCTGCGTTATTTCATATTTCCTTTGAGATCTCGACCAAATAACCGTGCTTTTCGGAATCAGCGTAAAAAAATACATCGGATAGGGTGGTCGAGATTCCAATTCCGAAGATTTTCATTTTTCGAAAAAATTGACAATTTCTGTAAGGTCGGGACCTTACAGAAAATGCGATTTTTCGCAAAAATCGAAATCTCTGGAATCGAATTCTCGACCATCCTATCTTATGTATTTTTTCGCGCTGATTACGAAAATGATATATTTATTGAGGAAATCTCAACGGAACACCGAGATATCGATGATTTCTGGCGGAAAAAAAAATTTCTTTATACACAAAATCAGCGTTATTTCATATTTCCTTTGAGATCTCGACCAAATAACCGTGCTTTTCGGAATCAGCGTAAAAAAATACATAAGATAGGGTGATCCAGAATTCGATTCCAGAGATTTCGATTTTTGCGAAAAATCTAAGGGGTATGCCTTAGATTTTTTGCAAAAATCGAAATGTCTGGAATCGAATTCTCGACCATCCTATCTTATGTATTTTTTCGCGCTGATTACGAAAATGATATATTTATTGAGGAAATCTCAACGGAACACCGAGATATGGATGATTTCTTGCGGAAAAAAAATTTCTTTATACACAAAATCAGCGTTATTTCATATTTCCTTTGAGATTTCGACCAAATAACCGTGCTTTTCGGAATCAGCGTAAAAAAATACATCGGATAGGGTGGTCGAGATTCCAATTCCGAAGATTTTCATTTTTCGAAAAAATTGACAATTTCTGTAAGGTCGGGACCTTACAGAAAATGCGATTTTTCGCAAAAATCGAAATCTCTGGAATCGAATTCTCGACCATCCTATCTTATGTATTTTTTCGCGCTGATTACGAAAATGATATATTTATTGAGGAAATCTCAACGGAACACCGAGATATCGATGATTTCTTGCGGAAAAAAATATTTCTTTATACACAAAATCTGCGTTATTTCATATTTCCTTTGAGATCTCGACCAAATAACCGTGCTTTTCGGAATCAGCGTAAAAAAATACATCGGATAGGGTGGTCGAGATTCCAATTCCGAAGATTTTCATTTTTCGAAAAAATTGACAATTTCTGTAAGGTCGGGACCTTACAGAAAATGCGATTTTTCGCAAAAATCGAAATCTCTGGAATCGAATTCTCGACCATCCTATCTTATGTATTTTTTCGCGCTGATTACGAAAATGATATATTTATTGAGGAAATCTCAACGGAACACCGAGATATCGATGATTTCTTGCGGAGAAAAAAATTTCTTTATACACAAAATCAGCGTTATTTCATATTTCCTTTGAGATCTCGACCAAATAACCGTGCTTTTCGGAATCAGCGTAAAAAAATACATAAGATAGGGTGATCCAGAATTCGATTCCAGAGATTTCGATTTTTGCGAAAAATCTAAGGGGTATGCCTTAGATTTTTTGCAAAAATCGAAATGTCTGGAATCGAATTCTCGACCATCCTATCTTATGTATTTTTTCGCGCTGATTACGAAAATGATATATTTATTGAGGAAATCTCAACGGAACACCGAGATATCGATGATTTCTTGCGGAAAAAAATATTTCTTTATACACAAAATCTGCGTTATTTCATATTTCCTTTGAGATCTCGACCAAATAACCGTGCTTTTCGGAATCAGCGTAAAAAAATACATCGGATAGGGTGGTCGAGATTCCAATTCCGAAGATTTTCATTTTTCGAAAAAATTGACAATTTCTGTAAGGTCGGGACCTTACAGAAAATGCGATTTTTCGCAAAAATCGAAATCTCTGGAATCGAATTCTCGACCATCCTATCTTATGTATTTTTTCGCGCTGATTACGAAAATGATATATTTATTGAGGAAATCTCAACGGAACACCGAGGTATCGATGATTTCTTGCGGAAAAAAAAATTTCTTTATACACAAAATCAGCGTTATTTCATATTTCCTTTGAGATCTCGACCAAATAACCGTGCTTTTCGGAATCAGCGTAAAAAAATACATCGGATAGGGTGGTCGAGATTCCAATTCCGAAGATTTTCATTTTTCGAAAAAATTGACAATTTCTGTAAGGTCGGGACCTTACAGAAAATGCGATTTTTCGCAAAAATCGAAATCTCTGGAATCGAATTCTCGACCATCCTATCTTATGTATTTTTTTACGCTGACTACGAAAATGATATATTTATTGAGGAAATCTCAACGGAACACCGAGATATCGATGATTTCTTGCGGAAAAAAATATTTCTTTATACACAAAATCTGCGTTATTTCATATTTCCTTTGAGATCTCGACCAAATAACCGTGCTTTTCGGAATCAGCGTAAAAAAATACATCGGATAGGGTGGTCGAGATTCCAATTCCGAAGATTTTCATTTTTCGAAAAAATTGACAATTTCTGTAAGGTCGGGACCTTACAGAAAATGCGATTTTTCGCAAAAATCGAAATCTCTGGAATCGAATTCTCGACCATCCTATCTTATGTATTTTTTCGCGCTGATTACGAAAATGATATATTTATTGAGGAAATCTCAACGGAACACCGAGATATCGATGATTTCTTGCGGAAAAAAAAATTTCTTTATACACAAAATCAGCGTTATTTCATATTTCCTTTGAGATCTCGACCAAATAACCGTGCTTTTCGGAATCAGCGTAAAAAAATACATCGGATAGGGTGGTCGAGATTCCAATTCCGAAGATTTTCATTTTTCGAAAAAATTGACAATTTCTGTAAGGTCGGGACCTTACAGAAAATGCGATTTTTCGCAAAAATCGAAATCTCTGGAATCGAATTCTCGACCATCCTATCTTATGTATTTTTTCGCGCTGATTACGAAAATGATATATTTATTGAGGAAATCTCAACGGAACACCGAGATATCGATGATTTCTTGCGGAAAAAAAAATTTCTTTATACACAAAATCAGCGTTATTTCATATTTCCTTTGAGATCTCGACCAAATAACCGTGCTTTTCGGAATCAGCGTAAAAAAATACATCGGATAGGGTGGTCGAGATTCCAATTCCGAAGATTTTCATTTTTCGAAAAAATTGACAATTTCTGTAAGGTCGGGACCTTACAGAAAATGCGATTTTTCGCAAAAATCGAAATCTCTGGAATCGAATTCTCGACCATCCTATCTTATGTATTTTTTTACGCTGACTACGAAAATGATATATTTATTGAGGAAATCTCAACGGAACACCGAGATATCGATGATTTCTTGCGGAAAAAAATATTTCTTTATACACAAAATCTGCGTTATTTCATATTTCCTTTGAGATCTCGACCAAATAACCGTGCTTTTCGGAATCAGCGTAAAAAAATACATCGGATAGGGTGGTCGAGATTCCAATTCCGAAGATTTTCATTTTTCGAAAAAATTGACAATTTCTGTAAGGTCGGGACCTTACAGAAAATGCGATTTTTCGCAAAAATCGAAATCTCTGGAATCGAATTCTCGACCATCCTATCTTATGTATTTTTTCGCGCTGATTACGAAAATGATATATTTATTGAGGAAATCTCAACGGAACACCGAGATATCGATGATTTCTTGCGGAAAAAAATATTTCTTTATACACAAAATCTGCGTTATTTCATATTTCCTTTGAGATCTCGACCAAATAACCGTGCTTTTCGGAATCAGCGTAAAAAAATACATCGGATAGGGTGGTCGAGATTCCAATTCCGAAGATTTTCATTTTTCGAAAAAATTGACAATTTCTGTAAGGTCGGGACCTTACAGAAAATGCGATTTTTCGCAAAAATCGAAATCTCTGGAATCGAATTCTCGACCATCCTATCTTATGTATTTTTTCGCGCTGATTACGAAAATGATATATTTATTGAGGAAATCTCAACGGAACACCGAGATATCGATGATTTCTGGCGGAAAAAAAAATTTCTTTATACACAAAATCAGCGTTATTTCATATTTCCTTTGAGATCTCGACCAAATAACCGTGCTTTTCGGAATCAGCGTAAAAAAATACATAAGATAGGGTGATCCAGAATTCGATTCCAGAGATTTCGATTTTTGCGAAAAATCTAAGGGGTATGCCTTAGATTTTTTGCAAAAATCGAAATGTCTGGAATCGAATTCTCGACCATCCTATCTTATGTATTTTTTCGCGCTGATTACGAAAATGATATATTTATTGAGGAAATCTCAACGGAACACCGAGATATGGATGATTTCTTGCGGAAAAAAAATTTCTTTATACACAAAATCAGCGTTATTTCATATTTCCTTTGAGATTTCGACCAAATAACCGTGCTTTTCGGAATCAGCGTAAAAAAATACATCGGATAGGGTGGTCGAGATTCCAATTCCGAAGATTTTCATTTTTCGAAAAAATTGACAATTTCTGTAAGGTCGGGACCTTACAGAAAATGCGATTTTTCGCAAAAATCGAAATCTCTGGAATCGAATTCTCGACCATCCTATCTTATGTATTTTTTCGCGCTGATTACGAAAATGATATATTTATTGAGGAAATCTCAACGGAACACCGAGGTATCGATGATTTCTTGCGGAAAAAAAAATTTCTTTATACACAAAATCAGCGTTATTTCATATTTCCTTTGAGATCTCGACCAAATAACCGTGCTTTTCGGAATCAGCGTAAAAAAATACATCGGATAGGGTGGTCGAGATTCCAATTCCGAAGATTTTCATTTTTCGAAAAAATTGACAATTTCTGTAAGGTCGGGACCTTACAGAAAATGCGATTTTTCGCAAAAATCGAAATCTCTGGAATCGAATTCTCGACCATCCTATCTTATGTATTTTTTTACGCTGACTACGAAAATGATATATTTATTGAGGAAATCTCAACGGAACACCGAGATATCGATGATTTCTTGCGGAAAAAAATATTTCTTTATACACAAAATCTGCGTTATTTCATATTTCCTTTGAGATCTCGACCAAATAACCGTGCTTTTCGGAATCAGCGTAAAAAAATACATCGGATAGGGTGGTCGAGATTCCAATTCCGAAGATTTTCATTTTTCGAAAAAATTGACAATTTCTGTAAGGTCGGGACCTTACAGAAAATGCGATTTTTCGCAAAAATCGAAATCTCTGGAATCGAATTCTCGACCATCCTATCTTATGTATTTTTTCGCGCTGATTACGAAAATGATATATTTATTGAGGAAATCTCAACGGAACACCGAGATATCGATGATTTCTTGCGGAAAAAAAAATTTCTTTATACACAAAATCAGCGTTATTTCATATTTCCTTTGAGATCTCGACCAAATAACCGTGCTTTTCGGAATCAGCGTAAAAAAATACATCGGATAGGGTGGTCGAGATTCCAATTCCGAAGATTTTCATTTTTCGAAAAAATTGACAATTTCTGTAAGGTCGGGACCTTACAGAAAATGCGATTTTTCGCAAAAATCGAAATCTCTGGAATCGAATTCTCGACCATCCTATCTTATGTATTTTTTCGCGCTGATTACGAAAATGATATATTTATTGAGGAAATCTCAACGGAACACCGAGATATCGATGATTTCTTGCGGAAAAAAAAATTTCTTTATACACAAAATCAGCGTTATTTCATATTTCCTTTGAGATCTCGACCAAATAACCGTGCTTTTCGGAATCAGCGTAAAAAAATACATCGGATAGGGTGGTCGAGATTCCAATTCCGAAGATTTTCATTTTTCGAAAAAATTGACAATTTCTGTAAGGTCGGGACCTTACAGAAAATGCGATTTTTCGCAAAAATCGAAATCTCTGGAATCGAATTCTCGACCATCCTATCTTATGTATTTTTTCGCGCTGATTACGAAAATGATATATTTATTGAGGAAATCTCAACGGAACACCGAGATATCGATGATTTCTTGCGGAAAAAAAAATTTCTTTATACACAAAATCAGCGTTATTTCATATTTCCTTTGAGATCTCGACCAAATAACCGTGCTTTTCGGAATCAGCGTAAAAAAATACATCGGATAGGGTGGTCGAGATTCCAATTCCGAAGATTTTCATTTTTCGAAAAAATTGACAATTTCTGTAAGGTCGGGACCTTACAGAAAATGCGATTTTTCGCAAAAATCGAAATCTCTGGAATCGAATTCTCGACCATCCTATCTTATGTATTTTTTTACGCTGACTACGAAAATGATATATTTATTGAGGAAATCTCAACGGAACACCGAGATATCGATGATTTCTTGCGGAAAAAAATATTTCTTTATACACAAAATCTGCGTTATTTCATATTTCCTTTGAGATCTCGACCAAATAACCGTGCTTTTCGGAATCAGCGTAAAAAAATACATCGGATAGGGTGGTCGAGATTCCAATTCCGAAGATTTTCATTTTTCGAAAAAATTGACAATTTCTGTAAGGTCGGGACCTTACAGAAAATGCGATTTTTCGCAAAAATCGAAATCTCTGGAATCGAATTCTCGACCATCCTATCTTATGTATTTTTTCGCGCTGATTACGAAAATGATATATTTATTGAGGAAATCTCAACGGAACACCGAGATATCGATGATTTCTTGCGGAAAAAAAAATTTCTTTATACACAAAATCAGCGTTATTTCATATTTCCTTTGAGATCTCGACCAAATAACCGTGCTTTTCGGAATCAGCGTAAAAAAATACATCGGATAGGGTGGTCGAGATTCCAATTCCGAAGATTTTCATTTTTCGAAAAAATTGACAATTTCTGTAAGGTCGGGACCTTACAGAAAATGCGATTTTTCGCAAAAATCGAAATCTCTGGAATCGAATTCTCGACCATCCTATCTTATGTATTTTTTCGCGCTGATTACGAAAATGATATATTTATTGAGGAAATCTCAACGGAACACCGAGATATCGATGATTTCTTGCGGAAAAAAAAATTTCTTTATACACAAAATCAGCGTTATTTCATATTTCCTTTGAGATTTCGACCAAATAACCGTGCTTTTCGGAATCAGCGTAAAAAAATACATCGGATAGGGTGGTCGAGATTCCAATTCCGAAGATTTTCATTTTTCGAAAAAATTGACAATTTCTGTAAGGTCGGGACCTTACAGAAAATGCGATTTTTCGCAAAAATCGAAATCTCTGGAATCGAATTCTCGACCATCCTATCTTATGTATTTTTTCGCGCTGATTACGAAAATGATATATTTATTGAGGAAATCTCAACGGAACACCGAGATATCGATGATTTCTTGCGGAGAAAAAAATTTCTTTATACACAAAATCAGCGTTATTTCATATTTCCTTTGAGATCTCGACCAAATAACCGTGCTTTTCGGAATCAGCGTAAAAAAATACATCGGATAGGGTGGTCGAGATTCCAATTCCGAAGATTTTCATTTTTCGAAAAAATTGACAATTTCTGTAAGGTCGGGACCTTACAGAAAATGCGATTTTTCGCAAAAATCGAAATCTCTGGAATCGAATTCTCGACCATCCTATCTTATGTATTTTTTCGCGCTGATTACGAAAATGATATATTTATTGAGGAAATCTCAACGGAACACCGAGATATCGATGATTTCTTGCGGAAAAAAAAATTTCTTTATACACAAAATCAGCGTTATTTCATATTTCCTTTGAGATCTCGACCAAATAACCGTGCTTTTCGGAATCAGCGTAAAAAAATACATCGGATAGGGTGGTCGAGATTCCAATTCCGAAGATTTTCATTTTTCGAAAAAATTGACAATTTCTGTAAGGTCGGGACCTTACAGAAAATGCGATTTTTCGCAAAAATCGAAATCTCTGGAATCGAATTCTCGACCATCCTATCTTATGTATTTTTTCGCGCTGATTACGAAAATGATATATTTATTGAGGAAATCTCAACGGAACACCGAGATATCGATGATTTCTTGCGGAAAAAAAAATTTCTTTATACACAAAATCAGCGTTATTTCATATTTCCTTTGAGATCTCGACCAAATAACCGTGCTTTTCGGAATCAGCGTAAAAAAATACATCGGATAGGGTGGTCGAGATTCCAATTCCGAAGATTTTCATTTTTCGAAAAAATTGACAATTTCTGTAAGGTCGGGACCTTACAGAAAATGCGATTTTTCGCAAAAATCGAAATCTCTGGAATCGAATTCTCGACCATCCTATCTTATGTATTTTTTCGCGCTGATTACGAAAATGATATATTTATTGAGGAAATCTCAACGGAACACCGAGATATCGATGATTTCTTGCGGAAAAAAAAATTTCTTTATACACAAAATCAGCGTTATTTCATATTTCCTTTGAGATCTCGACCAAATAACCGTGCTTTTCGGAATCAGCGTAAAAAAATACATCGGATAGGGTGGTCGAGATTCCAATTCCGAAGATTTTCATTTTTCGAAAAAATTGACAATTTCTGTAAGGTCGGGACCTTACAGAAAATGCGATTTTTCGCAAAAATCGAAATCTCTGGAATCGAATTCTCGACCATCCTATCTTATGTATTTTTTTACGCTGACTACGAAAATGATATATTTATTGAGGAAATCTCAACGGAACACCGAGATATCGATGATTTCTTGCGGAAAAAAATATTTCTTTATACACAAAATCTGCGTTATTTCATATTTCCTTTGAGATCTCGACCAAATAACCGTGCTTTTCGGAATCAGCGTAAAAAAATACATCGGATAGGGTGGTCGAGATTCCAATTCCGAAGATTTTCATTTTTCGAAAAAATTGACAATTTCTGTAAGGTCGGGACCTTACAGAAAATGCGATTTTTCGCAAAAATCGAAATCTCTGGAATCGAATTCTCGACCATCCTATCTTATGTATTTTTTCGCGCTGATTACGAAAATGATATATTTATTGAGGAAATCTCAACGGAACACCGAGATATCGATGATTTCTTGCGGAAAAAAAAATTTCTTTATACACAAAATCAGCGTTATTTCATATTTCCTTTGAGATCTCGACCAAATAACCGTGCTTTTCGGAATCAGCGTAAAAAAATACATCGGATAGGGTGGTCGAGATTCCAATTCCGAAGATTTTCATTTTTCGAAAAAATTGACAATTTCTGTAAGGTCGGGACCTTACAGAAAATGCGATTTTTCGCAAAAATCGAAATCTCTGGAATCGAATTCTCGACCATCCTATCTTATGTATTTTTTTACGCTGACTACGAAAATGATATATTTATTGAGGAAATCTCAACGGAACACCGAGATATCGATGATTTCTTGCGGAAAAAAATATTTCTTTATACACAAAATCTGCGTTATTTCATATTTCCTTTGAGATCTCGACCAAATAACCGTGCTTTTCGGAATCAGCGTAAAAAAATACATCGGATAGGGTGGTCGAGATTCCAATTCCGAAGATTTTCATTTTTCGAAAAAATTGACAATTTCTGTAAGGTCGGGACCTTACAGAAAATGCGATTTTTCGCAAAAATCGAAATCTCTGGAATCGAATTCTCGACCATCCTATCTTATGTATTTTTTCGCGCTGATTACGAAAATGATATATTTATTGAGGAAATCTCAACGGAACACCGAGATATCGATGATTTCTTGCGGAAAAAAAAATTTCTTTATACACAAAATCAGCGTTATTTCATATTTCCTTTGAGATCTCGACCAAATAACCGTGCTTTTCGGAATCAGCGTAAAAAAATACATCGGATAGGGTGGTCGAGATTCCAATTCCGAAGATTTTCATTTTTCGAAAAAATTGACAATTTCTGTAAGGTCGGGACCTTACAGAAAATGCGATTTTTCGCAAAAATCGAAATCTCTGGAATCGAATTCTCGACCATCCTATCTTATGTATTTTTTCGCGCTGATTACGAAAATGATATATTTATTGAGGAAATCTCAACGGAACACCGAGATATCGATGATTTCTTGCGGAAAAAAAAATTTCTTTATACACAAAATCAGCGTTATTTCATATTTCCTTTGAGATCTCGACCAAATAACCGTGCTTTTCGGAATCAGCGTAAAAAAATACATCGGATAGGGTGGTCGAGATTCCAATTCCGAAGATTTTCATTTTTCGAAAAAATTGACAATTTCTGTAAGGTCGGGACCTTACAGAAAATGCGATTTTTCGCAAAAATCGAAATCTCTGGAATCGAATTCTCGACCATCCTATCTTATGTATTTTTTCGCGCTGATTACGAAAATGATATATTTATTGAGGAAATCTCAACGGAACACCGAGATATCGATGATTTCTTGCGGAAAAAAAAATTTCTTTATACACAAAATCAGCGTTATTTCATATTTCCTTTGAGATCTCGACCAAATAACCGTGCTTTTCGGAATCAGCGTAAAAAAATACATCGGATAGGGTGGTCGAGATTCCAATTCCGAAGATTTTCATTTTTCGAAAAAATTGACAATTTCTGTAAGGTCGGGACCTTACAGAAAATGCGATTTTTCGCAAAAATCGAAATCTCTGGAATCGAATTCTCGACCATCCTATCTTATGTATTTTTTCGCGCTGATTACGAAAATGATATATTTATTGAGGAAATCTCAACGGAACACCGAGATATCGATGATTTCTTGCGGAAAAAAAAATTTCTTTATACACAAAATCAGCGTTATTTCATATTTCCTTTGAGATCTCGACCAAATAACCGTGCTTTTCGGAATCAGCGTAAAAAAATACATCGGATAGGGTGGTCGAGATTCCAATTCCGAAGATTTTCATTTTTCGAAAAAATTGACAATTTCTGTAAGGTCGGGACCTTACAGAAAATGCGATTTTTCGCAAAAATCGAAATCTCTGGAATCGAATTCTCGACCATCCTATCTTATGTATTTTTTTACGCTGACTACGAAAATGATATATTTATTGAGGAAATCTCAACGGAACACCGAGATATCGATGATTTCTTGCGGAAAAAAATATTTCTTTATACACAAAATCTGCGTTATTTCATATTTCCTTTGAGATCTCGACCAAATAACCGTGCTTTTCGGAATCAGCGTAAAAAAATACATCGGATAGGGTGGTCGAGATTCCAATTCCGAAGATTTTCATTTTTCGAAAAAATTGACAATTTCTGTAAGGTCGGGACCTTACAGAAAATGCGATTTTTCGCAAAAATCGAAATCTCTGGAATCGAATTCTCGACCATCCTATCTTATGTATTTTTTCGCGCTGATTACGAAAATGATATATTTATTGAGGAAATCTCAACGGAACACCGAGATATCGATGATTTCTTGCGGAAAAAAAAATTTCTTTATACACAAAATCAGCGTTATTTCATATTTCCTTTGAGATCTCGACCAAATAACCGTGCTTTTCGGAATCAGCGTAAAAAAATACATCGGATAGGGTGGTCGAGATTCCAATTCCGAAGATTTTCATTTTTCGAAAAAATTGACAATTTCTGTAAGGTCGGGACCTTACAGAAAATGCGATTTTTCGCAAAAATCGAAATCTCTGGAATCGAATTCTCGACCATCCTATCTTATGTATTTTTTTACGCTGACTACGAAAATGATATATTTATTGAGGAAATCTCAACGGAACACCGAGATATCGATGATTTCTTGCGGAAAAAAATATTTCTTTATACACAAAATCTGCGTTATTTCATATTTCCTTTGAGATCTCGACCAAATAACCGTGCTTTTCGGAATCAGCGTAAAAAAATACATCGGATAGGGTGGTCGAGATTCCAATTCCGAAGATTTTCATTTTTCGAAAAAATTGACAATTTCTGTAAGGTCGGGACCTTACAGAAAATGCGATTTTTCGCAAAAATCGAAATCTCTGGAATCGAATTCTCGACCATCCTATCTTATGTATTTTTTCGCGCTGATTACGAAAATGATATATTTATTGAGGAAATCTCAACGGAACACCGAGATATCGATGATTTCTTGCGGAAAAAAAAATTTCTTTATACACAAAATCAGCGTTATTTCATATTTCCTTTGAGATCTCGACCAAATAACCGTGCTTTTCGGAATCAGCGTAAAAAAATACATCGGATAGGGTGGTCGAGATTCCAATTCCGAAGATTTTCATTTTTCGAAAAAATTGACAATTTCTGTAAGGTCGGGACCTTACAGAAAATGCGATTTTTCGCAAAAATCGAAATCTCTGGAATCGAATTCTCGACCATCCTATCTTATGTATTTTTTCGCGCTGATTACGAAAATGATATATTTATTGAGGAAATCTCAACGGAACACCGAGATATCGATGATTTCTGGCGGAAAAAAAAATTTCTTTATACACAAAATCAGCGTTATTTCATATTTCCTTTGAGATCTCGACCAAATAACCGTGCTTTTCGGAATCAGCGTAAAAAAATACATAAGATAGGGTGATCCAGAATTCGATTCCAGAGATTTCGATTTTTGCGAAAAATCTAAGGGGTATGCCTTAGATTTTTTGCAAAAATCGAAATGTCTGGAATCGAATTCTCGACCATCCTATCTTATGTATTTTTTCGCGCTGATTACGAAAATGATATATTTATTGAGGAAATCTCAACGGAACACCGAGATATGGATGATTTCTTGCGGAAAAAAAATTTCTTTATACACAAAATCAGCGTTATTTCATATTTCCTTTGAGATTTCGACCAAATAACCGTGCTTTTCGGAATCAGCGTAAAAAAATACATCGGATAGGGTGGTCGAGATTCCAATTCCGAAGATTTTCATTTTTCGAAAAAATTGACAATTTCTGTAAGGTCGGGACCTTACAGAAAATGCGATTTTTCGCAAAAATCGAAATCTCTGGAATCGAATTCTCGACCATCCTATCTTATGTATTTTTTCGCGCTGATTACGAAAATGATATATTTATTGAGGAAATCTCAACGGAACACCGAGATATCGATGATTTCTTGCGGAAAAAAAAATTTCTTTATACACAAAATCAGCGTTATTTCATATTTCCTTTGAGATCTCGACCAAATAACCGTGCTTTTCGGAATCAGCGTAAAAAAATACATCGGATAGGGTGGTCGAGATTCCAATTCCGAAGATTTTCATTTTTCGAAAAAATTGACAATTTCTGTAAGGTCGGGACCTTACAGAAAATGCGATTTTTCGCAAAAATCGAAATCTCTGGAATCGAATTCTCGACCATCCTATCTTATGTATTTTTTTACGCTGACTACGAAAATGATATATTTATTGAGGAAATCTCAACGGAACACCGAGATATCGATGATTTCTTGCGGAAAAAAATATTTCTTTATACACAAAATCTGCGTTATTTCATATTTCCTTTGAGATCTCGACCAAATAACCGTGCTTTTCGGAATCAGCGTAAAAAAATACATCGGATAGGGTGGTCGAGATTCCAATTCCGAAGATTTTCATTTTTCGAAAAAATTGACAATTTCTGTAAGGTCGGGACCTTACAGAAAATGCGATTTTTCGCAAAAATCGAAATCTCTGGAATCGAATTCTCGACCATCCTATCTTATGTATTTTTTCGCGCTGATTACGAAAATGATATATTTATTGAGGAAATCTCAACGGAACACCGAGATATCGATGATTTCTTGCGGAAAAAAAAATTTCTTTATACACAAAATCAGCGTTATTTCATATTTCCTTTGAGATCTCGACCAAATAACCGTGCTTTTCGGAATCAGCGTAAAAAAATACATCGGATAGGGTGGTCGAGATTCCAATTCCGAAGATTTTCATTTTTCGAAAAAATTGACAATTTCTGTAAGGTCGGGACCTTACAGAAAATGCGATTTTTCGCAAAAATCGAAATCTCTGGAATCGAATTCTCGACCATCCTATCTTATGTATTTTTTCGCGCTGATTACGAAAATGATATATTTATTGAGGAAATCTCAACGGAACACCGAGATATCGATGATTTCTTGCGGAGAAAAAAATTTCTTTATACACAAAATCAGCGTTATTTCATATTTCCTTTGAGATCTCGACCAAATAACCGTGCTTTTCGGAATCAGCGTAAAAAAATACATAAGATAGGGTGATCCAGAATTCGATTCCAGAGATTTCGATTTTTGCGAAAAATCTAAGGGGTATGCCTTAGATTTTTTGCAAAAATCGAAATGTCTGGAATCGAATTCTCGACCATCCTATCTTATGTATTTTTTCGCGCTGATTACGAAAATGATATATTTATTGAGGAAATCTCAACGGAACACCGAGATATGGATGATTTCTTGCGGAAAAAAAATTTCTTTATACACAAAATCAGCGTTATTTCATATTTCCTTTGAGATTTCGACCAAATAACCGTGCTTTTCGGAATCAGCGTAAAAAAATACATCGGATAGGGTGGTCGAGATTCCAATTCCGAAGATTTTCATTTTTCGAAAAAATTGACAATTTCTGTAAGGTCGGGACCTTACAGAAAATGCGATTTTTCGCAAAAATCGAAATCTCTGGAATCGAATTCTCGACCATCCTATCTTATGTATTTTTTCGCGCTGATTACGAAAATGATATATTTATTGAGGAAATCTCAACGGAACACCGAGATATCGATGATTTCTTGCGGAAAAAAAAATTTCTTTATACACAAAATCAGCGTTATTTCATATTTCCTTTGAGATCTCGACCAAATAACCGTGCTTTTCGGAATCAGCGTAAAAAATACATCGGATAGGGTGGTCGAGATTCCAATTCCGAAGATTTTCATTTTTCGAAAAAATTGACAATTTCTGTAAGGTCCCGACCTTACAGAAAATGCGATTTTTCGCAAAAATCGAAATCTCTGGAATCGAATTCTCGACCATCCTATCTTATGTATTTTTTCGCGCTGATTACGAAAATGATATATTTATTGAGGAAATCTCAACGGAACACCGAGATATCGATGATTTCTTGCGGAAAAAAAAATTTCTTTATACACAAAATCAGCGTTATTTCATATTTCCTTTGAGATCTCGACCAAATAACCGTGCTTTTCGGAATCAGCGTAAAAAAATACATCGGATAGGGTGGTCGAGATTCCAATTCCGAAGATTTTCATTTTTCGAAAAAATTGACAATTTCTGTAAGGTCGGGACCTTACAGAAAATGCGATTTTTCGCAAAAATCGAAATCTCTGGAATCGAATTCTCGACCATCCTATCTTATGTATTTTTTCGCGCTGATTACGAAAATGATATATTTATTGAGGAAATCTCAACGGAACACCGAGATATCGATGATTTCTTGCGGAAAAAAAAATTTCTTTATACACAAAATCAGCGTTATTTCATATTTCCTTTGAGATCTCGACCAAATAACCGTGCTTTTCGGAATCAGCGTAAAAAAATACATCGGATAGGGTGGTCGAGATTCCAATTCCGAAGATTTTCATTTTTCGAAAAAATTGACAATTTCTGTAAGGTCGGGACCTTACAGAAAATGCGATTTTTCGCAAAAATCGAAATCTCTGGAATCGAATTCTCGACCATCCTATCTTATGTATTTTTTTACGCTGACTACGAAAATGATATATTTATTGAGGAAATCTCAACGGAACACCGAGATATCGATGATTTCTTGCGGAAAAAAATATTTCTTTATACACAAAATCTGCGTTATTTCATATTTCCTTTGAGATCTCGACCAAATAACCGTGCTTTTCGGAATCAGCGTAAAAAAATACATCGGATAGGGTGGTCGAGATTCCAATTCCGAAGATTTTCATTTTTCGAAAAAATTGACAATTTCTGTAAGGTCGGGACCTTACAGAAAATGCGATTTTTCGCAAAAATCGAAATCTCTGGAATCGAATTCTCGACCATCCTATCTTATGTATTTTTTCGCGCTGATTACGAAAATGATATATTTATTGAGGAAATCTCAACGGAACACCGAGATATCGATGATTTCTTGCGGAGAAAAAAATTTCTTTATACACAAAATCAGCGTTATTTCATATTTCCTTTGAGATCTCGACCAAATAACCGTGCTTTTCGGAATCAGCGTAAAAAAATACATAAGATAGGGTGATCCAGAATTCGATTCCAGAGATTTCGATTTTTGCGAAAAATCTAAGGGGTATGCCTTAGATTTTTTGCAAAAATCGAAATGTCTGGAATCGAATTCTCGACCATCCTATCTTATGTATTTTTTCGCGCTGATTACGAAAATGATATATTTATTGAGGAAATCTCAACGGAACACCGAGATATCGATGATTTCTTGCGGAAAAAAATATTTCTTTATACACAAAATCTGCGTTATTTCATATTTCCTTTGAGATCTCGACCAAATAACCGTGCTTTTCGGAATCAGCGTAAAAAAATACATCGGATAGGGTGGTCGAGATTCCAATTCCGAAGATTTTCATTTTTCGAAAAAATTGACAATTTCTGTAAGGTCGGGACCTTACAGAAAATGCGATTTTTCGCAAAAATCGAAATCTCTGGAATCGAATTCTCGACCATCCTATCTTATGTATTTTTTCGCGCTGATTACGAAAATGATATATTTATTGAGGAAATCTCAACGGAACACCGAGGTATCGATGATTTCTTGCGGAAAAAAAAATTTCTTTATACACAAAATCAGCGTTATTTCATATTTCCTTTGAGATCTCGACCAAATAACCGTGCTTTTCGGAATCAGCGTAAAAAAATACATCGGATAGGGTGGTCGAGATTCCAATTCCGAAGATTTTCATTTTTCGAAAAAATTGACAATTTCTGTAAGGTCGGGACCTTACAGAAAATGCGATTTTTCGCAAAAATCGAAATCTCTGGAATCGAATTCTCGACCATCCTATCTTATGTATTTTTTTACGCTGACTACGAAAATGATATATTTATTGAGGAAATCTCAACGGAACACCGAGATATCGATGATTTCTTGCGGAAAAAAATATTTCTTTATACACAAAATCTGCGTTATTTCATATTTCCTTTGAGATCTCGACCAAATAACCGTGCTTTTCGGAATCAGCGTAAAAAAATACATCGGATAGGGTGGTCGAGATTCCAATTCCGAAGATTTTCATTTTTCGAAAAAATTGACAATTTCTGTAAGGTCGGGACCTTACAGAAAATGCGATTTTTCGCAAAAATCGAAATCTCTGGAATCGAATTCTCGACCATCCTATCTTATGTATTTTTTCGCGCTGATTACGAAAATGATATATTTATTGAGGAAATCTCAACGGAACACCGAGATATCGATGATTTCTTGCGGAAAAAAAAATTTCTTTATACACAAAATCAGCGTTATTTCATATTTCCTTTGAGATCTCGACCAAATAACCGTGCTTTTCGGAATCAGCGTAAAAAAATACATCGGATAGGGTGGTCGAGATTCCAATTCCGAAGATTTTCATTTTTCGAAAAAATTGACAATTTCTGTAAGGTCGGGACCTTACAGAAAATGCGATTTTTCGCAAAAATCGAAATCTCTGGAATCGAATTCTCGACCATCCTATCTTATGTATTTTTTCGCGCTGATTACGAAAATGATATATTTATTGAGGAAATCTCAACGGAACACCGAGATATCGATGATTTCTTGCGGAAAAAAAAATTTCTTTATACACAAAATCAGCGTTATTTCATATTTCCTTTGAGATCTCGACCAAATAACCGTGCTTTTCGGAATCAGCGTAAAAAAATACATCGGATAGGGTGGTCGAGATTCCAATTCCGAAGATTTTCATTTTTCGAAAAAATTGACAATTTCTGTAAGGTCGGGACCTTACAGAAAATGCGATTTTTCGCAAAAATCGAAATCTCTGGAATCGAATTCTCGACCATCCTATCTTATGTATTTTTTTACGCTGACTACGAAAATGATATATTTATTGAGGAAATCTCAACGGAACACCGAGATATCGATGATTTCTTGCGGAAAAAAATATTTCTTTATACACAAAATCTGCGTTATTTCATATTTCCTTTGAGATCTCGACCAAATAACCGTGCTTTTCGGAATCAGCGTAAAAAAATACATCGGATAGGGTGGTCGAGATTCCAATTCCGAAGATTTTCATTTTTCGAAAAAATTGACAATTTCTGTAAGGTCGGGACCTTACAGAAAATGCGATTTTTCGCAAAAATCGAAATCTCTGGAATCGAATTCTCGACCATCCTATCTTATGTATTTTTTCGCGCTGATTACGAAAATGATATATTTATTGAGGAAATCTCAACGGAACACCGAGATATCGATGATTTCTTGCGGAAAAAAAAATTTCTTTATACACAAAATCAGCGTTATTTCATATTTCCTTTGAGATCTCGACCAAATAACCGTGCTTTTCGGAATCAGCGTAAAAAAATACATCGGATAGGGTGGTCGAGATTCCAATTCCGAAGATTTTCATTTTTCGAAAAAATTGACAATTTCTGTAAGGTCGGGACCTTACAGAAAATGCGATTTTTCGCAAAAATCGAAATCTCTGGAATCGAATTCTCGACCATCCTATCTTATGTATTTTTTCGCGCTGATTACGAAAATGATATATTTATTGAGGAAATCTCAACGGAACACCGAGATATCGATGATTTCTTGCGGAAAAAAAAATTTCTTTATACACAAAATCAGCGTTATTTCATATTTCCTTTGAGATCTCGACCAAATAACCGTGCTTTTCGGAATCAGCGTAAAAAAATACATCGGATAGGGTGGTCGAGATTCCAATTCCGAAGATTTTCATTTTTCGAAAAAATTGACAATTTCTGTAAGGTCGGGACCTTACAGAAAATGCGATTTTTCGCAAAAATCGAAATCTCTGGAATCGAATTCTCGACCATCCTATCTTATGTATTTTTTCGCGCTGATTACGAAAATGATATATTTATTGAGGAAATCTCAACGGAACACCGAGATATCGATGATTTCTTGCGGAAAAAAAAATTTCTTTATACACAAAATCAGCGTTATTTCATATTTCCTTTGAGATCTCGACCAAATAACCGTGCTTTTCGGAATCAGCGTAAAAAAATACATCGGATAGGGTGGTCGAGATTCCAATTCCGAAGATTTTCATTTTTCGAAAAAATTGACAATTTCTGTAAGGTCGGGACCTTACAGAAAATGCGATTTTTCGCAAAAATCGAAATCTCTGGAATCGAATTCTCGACCATCCTATCTTATGTATTTTTTTACGCTGACTACGAAAATGATATATTTATTGAGGAAATCTCAACGGAACACCGAGATATCGATGATTTCTTGCGGAAAAAAATATTTCTTTATACACAAAATCTGCGTTATTTCATATTTCCTTTGAGATCTCGACCAAATAACCGTGCTTTTCGGAATCAGCGTAAAAAAATACATCGGATAGGGTGGTCGAGATTCCAATTCCGAAGATTTTCATTTTTCGAAAAAATTGACAATTTCTGTAAGGTCGGGACCTTACAGAAAATGCGATTTTTCGCAAAAATCGAAATCTCTGGAATCGAATTCTCGACCATCCTATCTTATGTATTTTTTCGCGCTGATTACGAAAATGATATATTTATTGAGGAAATCTCAACGGAACACCGAGATATCGATGATTTCTTGCGGAGAAAAAAATTTCTTTATACACAAAATCAGCGTTATTTCATATTTCCTTTGAGATCTCGACCAAATAACCGTGCTTTTCGGAATCAGCGTAAAAAAATACATAAGATAGGGTGATCCAGAATTCGATTCCAGAGATTTCGATTTTTGCGAAAAATCTAAGGGGTATGCCTTAGATTTTTTGCAAAAATCGAAATGTCTGGAATCGAATTCTCGACCATCCTATCTTATGTATTTTTTCGCGCTGATTACGAAAATGATATATTTATTGAGGAAATCTCAACGGAACACCGAGATATCGATGATTTCTTGCGGAAAAAAATATTTCTTTATACACAAAATCTGCGTTATTTCATATTTCCTTTGAGATCTCGACCAAATAACCGTGCTTTTCGGAATCAGCGTAAAAAAATACATCGGATAGGGTGGTCGAGATTCCAATTCCGAAGATTTTCATTTTTCGAAAAAATTGACAATTTCTGTAAGGTCGGGACCTTACAGAAAATGCGATTTTTCGCAAAAATCGAAATCTCTGGAATCGAATTCTCGACCATCCTATCTTATGTATTTTTTCGCGCTGATTACGAAAATGATATATTTATTGAGGAAATCTCAACGGAACACCGAGGTATCGATGATTTCTTGCGGAAAAAAAAATTTCTTTATACACAAAATCAGCGTTATTTCATATTTCCTTTGAGATCTCGACCAAATAACCGTGCTTTTCGGAATCAGCGTAAAAAAATACATCGGATAGGGTGGTCGAGATTCCAATTCCGAAGATTTTCATTTTTCGAAAAAATTGACAATTTCTGTAAGGTCGGGACCTTACAGAAAATGCGATTTTTCGCAAAAATCGAAATCTCTGGAATCGAATTCTCGACCATCCTATCTTATGTATTTTTTTACGCTGACTACGAAAATGATATATTTATTGAGGAAATCTCAACGGAACACCGAGATATCGATGATTTCTTGCGGAAAAAAATATTTCTTTATACACAAAATCTGCGTTATTTCATATTTCCTTTGAGATCTCGACCAAATAACCGTGCTTTTCGGAATCAGCGTAAAAAAATACATCGGATAGGGTGGTCGAGATTCCAATTCCGAAGATTTTCATTTTTCGAAAAAATTGACAATTTCTGTAAGGTCGGGACCTTACAGAAAATGCGATTTTTCGCAAAAATCGAAATCTCTGGAATCGAATTCTCGACCATCCTATCTTATGTATTTTTTCGCGCTGATTACGAAAATGATATATTTATTGAGGAAATCTCAACGGAACACCGAGATATCGATGATTTCTTGCGGAAAAAAAAATTTCTTTATACACAAAATCAGCGTTATTTCATATTTCCTTTGAGATCTCGACCAAATAACCGTGCTTTTCGGAATCAGCGTAAAAAAATACATCGGATAGGGTGGTCGAGATTCCAATTCCGAAGATTTTCATTTTTCGAAAAAATTGACAATTTCTGTAAGGTCGGGACCTTACAGAAAATGCGATTTTTCGCAAAAATCGAAATCTCTGGAATCGAATTCTCGACCATCCTATCTTATGTATTTTTTCGCGCTGATTACGAAAATGATATATTTATTGAGGAAATCTCAACGGAACACCGAGATATCGATGATTTCTTGCGGAAAAAAAAATTTCTTTATACACAAAATCAGCGTTATTTCATATTTCCTTTGAGATCTCGACCAAATAACCGTGCTTTTCGGAATCAGCGTAAAAAAATACATCGGATAGGGTGGTCGAGATTCCAATTCCGAAGATTTTCATTTTTCGAAAAAATTGACAATTTCTGTAAGGTCGGGACCTTACAGAAAATGCGATTTTTCGCAAAAATCGAAATCTCTGGAATCGAATTCTCGACCATCCTATCTTATGTATTTTTTTACGCTGACTACGAAAATGATATATTTATTGAGGAAATCTCAACGGAACACCGAGATATCGATGATTTCTTGCGGAAAAAAATATTTCTTTATACACAAAATCTGCGTTATTTCATATTTCCTTTGAGATCTCGACCAAATAACCGTGCTTTTCGGAATCAGCGTAAAAAAATACATCGGATAGGGTGGTCGAGATTCCAATTCCGAAGATTTTCATTTTTCGAAAAAATTGACAATTTCTGTAAGGTCGGGACCTTACAGAAAATGCGATTTTTCGCAAAAATCGAAATCTCTGGAATCGAATTCTCGACCATCCTATCTTATGTATTTTTTCGCGCTGATTACGAAAATGATATATTTATTGAGGAAATCTCAACGGAACACCGAGATATCGATGATTTCTTGCGGAAAAAAAAATTTCTTTATACACAAAATCAGCGTTATTTCATATTTCCTTTGAGATCTCGACCAAATAACCGTGCTTTTCGGAATCAGCGTAAAAAAATACATCGGATAGGGTGGTCGAGATTCCAATTCCGAAGATTTTCATTTTTCGAAAAAATTGACAATTTCTGTAAGGTCGGGACCTTACAGAAAATGCGATTTTTCGCAAAAATCGAAATCTCTGGAATCGAATTCTCGACCATCATATCTTATGTATTTTTTCGCGCTGATTACGAAAATGATATATTTATTGAGGAAATCTCAACGGAACACCGAGATATCGATGATTTCTTGCGGAAAAAAATATTTCTTTATACACAAAATCAGCGTTATTTCATATTTCCTTTGAGATCTCGACCAAATAACCGTGCTTTTCGGAATCAGCGTAAAAAAATACATCGGATAGGGTGGTCGAGATTCCAATTCCGAAGATTTTCATTTTTCGAAAAAATTGACAATTTCTGTAAGGTCGGGACCTTACAGAAAATGCGATTTTTCGCAAAAATCGAAATCTCTGGAATCGAATTCTCGACCATCCTATCTTATGTATTTTTTCGCGCTGATTACGAAAATGATATATTTATTGAGGAAATCTCAACGGAACACCGAGATATCGATGATTTCTGGCGGAAAAAAAAATTTCTTTATACACAAAATCAGCGTTATTTCATATTTCCTTTGAGATCTCGACCAAATAACCGTGCTTTTCGGAATCAGCGTAAAAAAATACATCGGATAGGGTGGTCTAGATTCCAATTCCGAAGATTTTCATTTTTCGAAAAAATTGACAATTTCTGTAAGGTCGGGACCTTACAGAAAATGCGATTTTTCGCAAAAATCGAAATCTCTGGAATCGAATTCTCGACCATCATATCTTATGTATTTTTTCGCGCTGATTACGAAAATGATATATTTATTGAGGAAATCTCAACGGAACACCGAGATATCGATGATTTCTTGCGGAAAAAAATATTTCTTTATACACAAAATCAGCGTTATTTCATATTTCCTTTGAGATCTCGACCAAATAACCGTGCTTTTCGGAATCAGCGTAAAAAAATACATAAGATAGGGTGATCCAGAATTCGATTCCAGAGATTTCGATTTTTGCGAAAAATCTAAGGGGTATGCCTTAGATTTTTTGCAAAAATCGAAATGTCTGGAATCGAATTCTCGACCATCCTATCTTATGTATTTTTTCGCGCTGATTACGAAAATGATATATTTATTGAGGAAATCTCAACGGAACACCGAGATATCGATGATTTCTTGCGGAAAAAAATATTTCTTTATACACAAAATCAGCGTTATTTCATATTTCCTTTGAGATCTCGACCAAATAACCGTGCTTTTCGGAATCAGCGTAAAAAAATACATCGGATAGGGTGGTCGAGATTCCAATTCCGAAGATTTTCATTTTTCGAAAAAATTGACAATTTCTGTAAGGTCGGGACCTTACAGAAAATGCGATTTTTCGCAAAAATCGAAATCTCTGGAATCGAATTCTCGACCATCCTATCTTATGTATTTTTTCGCGCTGATTACGAAAATGATATATTTATTGAGGAAATCTCAACGGAACACCGAGATATCGATGATTTCTTGCGGAAAAAAAAATTTCTTTATACACAAAATCAGCGTTATTTCATATTTCCTTTGAGATTTCGACCAAATAACCGTGCTTTTCGGAATCAGCGTAAAAAAATACATCGGATAGGGTGGTCGAGATTCCAATTCCGAAGATTTTCATTTTTCGAAAAAATTGACAATTTCTGTAAGGTCGGGACCTTACAGAAAATGCGATTTTTCGCAAAAATCGAAATCTCTGGAATCGAATTCTCGACCATCCTATCTTATGTATTTTTTCGCGCTGATTACGAAAATGATATATTTATTGAGGAAATCTCAACGGAACACCGAGATATCGATGATTTCTTGCGGAAAAAAAAATTTCTTTATACACAAAATCAGCGTTATTTCATATTTCCTTTGAGATCTCGACCAAATAACCGTGCTTTTCGGAATCAGCGTAAAAAAATACATCGGATAGGGTGGTCGAGATTCCAATTCCGAAGATTTTCATTTTTCGAAAAAATTGACAATTTCTGTAAGGTCGGGACCTTACAGAAAATGCGATTTTTCGCAAAAATCGAAATCTCTGGAATCGAATTCTCGACCATCCTATCTTATGTATTTTTTCGCGCTGATTACGAAAATGATATATTTATTGAGGAAATCTCAACGGAACACCGAGATATCGATGATTTCTTGCGGAAAAAAAAATTTCTTTATACACAAAATCAGCGTTATTTCATATTTCCTTTGAGATCTCGACCAAATAACCGTGCTTTTCGGAATCAGCGTAAAAAAATACATCGGATAGGGTGGTCGAGATTCCAATTCCGAAGATTTTCATTTTTCGAAAAAATTGACAATTTCTGTAAGGTCGGGACCTTACAGAAAATGCGATTTTTCGCAAAAATCGAAATCTCTGGAATCGAATTCTCGACCATCCTATCTTATGTATTTTTTTACGCTGACTACGAAAATGATATATTTATTGAGGAAATCTCAACGGAACACCGAGATATCGATGATTTCTTGCGGAAAAAAATATTTCTTTATACACAAAATCTGCGTTATTTCATATTTCCTTTGAGATCTCGACCAAATAACCGTGCTTTTCGGAATCAGCGTAAAAAAATACATCGGATAGGGTGGTCGAGATTCCAATTCCGAAGATTTTCATTTTTCGAAAAAATTGACAATTTCTGTAAGGTCGGGACCTTACAGAAAATGCGATTTTTCGCAAAAATCGAAATCTCTGGAATCGAATTCTCGACCATCCTATCTTATGTATTTTTTCGCGCTGATTACGAAAATGATATATTTATTGAGGAAATCTCAACGGAACACCGAGATATCGATGATTTCTTGCGGAAAAAAAAATTTCTTTATACACAAAATCAGCGTTATTTCATATTTCCTTTGAGATCTCGACCAAATAACCGTGCTTTTCGGAATCAGCGTAAAAAAATACATCGGATAGGGTGGTCGAGATTCCAATTCCGAAGATTTTCATTTTTCGAAAAAATTGACAATTTCTGTAAGGTCGGGACCTTACAGAAAATGCGATTTTTCGCAAAAATCGAAATCTCTGGAATCGAATTCTCGACCATCCTATCTTATGTATTTTTTCGCGCTGATTACGAAAATGATATATTTATTGAGGAAATCTCAACGGAACACCGAGATATCGATGATTTCTTGCGGAAAAAAAAATTTCTTTATACACAAAATCAGCGTTATTTCATATTTCCTTTGAGATCTCGACCAAATAACCGTGCTTTTCGGAATCAGCGTAAAAAAATACATCGGATAGGGTGGTCGAGATTCCAATTCCGAAGATTTTCATTTTTCGAAAAAATTGACAATTTCTGTAAGGTCGGGACCTTACAGAAAATGCGATTTTTCGCAAAAATCGAAATCTCTGGAATCGAATTCTCGACCATCCTATCTTATGTATTTTTTCGCGCTGATTACGAAAATGATATATTTATTGAGGAAATCTCAACGGAACACCGAGATATCGATGATTTCTTGCGGAAAAAAAAATTTCTTTATACACAAAATCAGCGTTATTTCATATTTCCTTTGAGATCTCGACCAAATAACCGTGCTTTTCGGAATCAGCGTAAAAAAATACATCGGATAGGGTGGTCGAGATTCCAATTCCGAAGATTTTCATTTTTCGAAAAAATTGACAATTTCTGTAAGGTCGGGACCTTACAGAAAATGCGATTTTTCGCAAAAATCGAAATCTCTGGAATCGAATTCTCGACCATCCTATCTTATGTATTTTTTTACGCTGACTACGAAAATGATATATTTATTGAGGAAATCTCAACGGAACACCGAGATATCGATGATTTCTTGCGGAAAAAAATATTTCTTTATACACAAAATCTGCGTTATTTCATATTTCCTTTGAGATCTCGACCAAATAACCGTGCTTTTCGGAATCAGCGTAAAAAAATACATCGGATAGGGTGGTCGAGATTCCAATTCCGAAGATTTTCATTTTTCGAAAAAATTGACAATTTCTGTAAGGTCGGGACCTTACAGAAAATGCGATTTTTCGCAAAAATCGAAATCTCTGGAATCGAATTCTCGACCATCCTATCTTATGTATTTTTTCGCGCTGATTACGAAAATGATATATTTATTGAGGAAATCTCAACGGAACACCGAGATGTCGATGATTTCTTGCGGAGAAAAAAATTTCTTTATACACAAAATCAGCGTTATTTCATATTTCCTTTGAGATCTCGACCAAATAACCGTGCTTTTCGGAATCAGCGTAAAAAAATACATAAGATAGGGTGATCCAGAATTCGATTCCAGAGATTTCGATTTTTGCGAAAAATCTAAGGGGTATGCCTTAGATTTTTTGCAAAAATCGAAATGTCTGGAATCGAATTCTCGACCATCCTATCTTATGTATTTTTTCGCGCTGATTACGAAAATGATATATTTATTGAGGAAATCTCAACGGAACACCGAGATATCGATGATTTCTTGCGGAAAAAAATATTTCTTTATACACAAAATCTGCGTTATTTCATATTTCCTTTGAGATCTCGACCAAATAACCGTGCTTTTCGGAATCAGCGTAAAAAAATACATCGGATAGGGTGGTCGAGATTCCAATTCCGAAGATTTTCATTTTTCGAAAAAATTGACAATTTCTGTAAGGTCGGGACCTTACAGAAAATGCGATTTTTCGCAAAAATCGAAATCTCTGGAATCGAATTCTCGACCATCCTATCTTATGTATTTTTTCGCGCTGATTACGAAAATGATATATTTATTGAGGAAATCTCAACGGAACACCGAGGTATCGATGATTTCTTGCGGAAAAAAAAATTTCTTTATACACAAAATCAGCGTTATTTCATATTTCCTTTGAGATCTCGACCAAATAACCGTGCTTTTCGGAATCAGCGTAAAAAAATACATCGGATAGGGTGGTCGAGATTCCAATTCCGAAGATTTTCATTTTTCGAAAAAATTGACAATTTCTGTAAGGTCGGGACCTTACAGAAAATGCGATTTTTCGCAAAAATCGAAATCTCTGGAATCGAATTCTCGACCATCCTATCTTATGTATTTTTTTACGCTGACTACGAAAATGATATATTTATTGAGGAAATCTCAACGGAACACCGAGATATCGATGATTTCTTGCGGAAAAAAATATTTCTTTATACACAAAATCTGCGTTATTTCATATTTCCTTTGAGATCTCGACCAAATAACCGTGCTTTTCGGAATCAGCGTAAAAAAATACATCGGATAGGGTGGTCGAGATTCCAATTCCGAAGATTTTCATTTTTCGAAAAAATTGACAATTTCTGTAAGGTCGGGACCTTACAGAAAATGCGATTTTTCGCAAAAATCGAAATCTCTGGAATCGAATTCTCGACCATCCTATCTTATGTATTTTTTCGCGCTGATTACGAAAATGATATATTTATTGAGGAAATCTCAACGGAACACCGAGATATCGATGATTTCTTGCGGAAAAAAAAATTTCTTTATACACAAAATCAGCGTTATTTCATATTTCCTTTGAGATCTCGACCAAATAACCGTGCTTTTCGGAATCAGCGTAAAAAAATACATCGGATAGGGTGGTCGAGATTCCAATTCCGAAGATTTTCATTTTTCGAAAAAATTGACAATTTCTGTAAGGTCGGGACCTTACAGAAAATGCGATTTTTCGCAAAAATCGAAATCTCTGGAATCGAATTCTCGACCATCCTATCTTATGTATTTTTTCGCGCTGATTACGAAAATGATATATTTATTGAGGAAATCTCAACGGAACACCGAGATATCGATGATTTCTTGCGGAAAAAAAAATTTCTTTATACACAAAATCAGCGTTATTTCATATTTCCTTTGAGATCTCGACCAAATAACCGTGCTTTTCGGAATCAGCGTAAAAAAATACATCGGATAGGGTGGTCGAGATTCCAATTCCGAAGATTTTCATTTTTCGAAAAAATTGACAATTTCTGTAAGGTCGGGACCTTACAGAAAATGCGATTTTTCGCAAAAATCGAAATCTCTGGAATCGAATTCTCGACCATCCTATCTTATGTATTTTTTTACGCTGACTACGAAAATGATATATTTATTGAGGAAATCTCAACGGAACACCGAGATATCGATGATTTCTTGCGGAAAAAAATATTTCTTTATACACAAAATCTGCGTTATTTCATATTTCCTTTGAGATCTCGACCAAATAACCGTGCTTTTCGGAATCAGCGTAAAAAAATACATCGGATAGGGTGGTCGAGATTCCAATTCCGAAGATTTTCATTTTTCGAAAAAATTGACAATTTCTGTAAGGTCGGGACCTTACAGAAAATGCGATTTTTCGCAAAAATCGAAATCTCTGGAATCGAATTCTCGACCATCCTATCTTATGTATTTTTTCGCGCTGATTACGAAAATGATATATTTATTGAGGAAATCTCAACGGAACACCGAGATATCGATGATTTCTTGCGGAAAAAAAAATTTCTTTATACACAAAATCAGCGTTATTTCATATTTCCTTTGAGATCTCGACCAAATAACCGTGCTTTTCGGAATCAGCGTAAAAAAATACATCGGATAGGGTGGTCGAGATTCCAATTCCGAAGATTTTCATTTTTCGAAAAAATTGACAATTTCTGTAAGGTCGGGACCTTACAGAAAATGCGATTTTTCGCAAAAATCGAAATCTCTGGAATCGAATTCTCGACCATCATATCTTATGTATTTTTTCGCGCTGATTACGAAAATGATATATTTATTGAGGAAATCTCAACGGAACACCGAGATATCGATGATTTCTTGCGGAAAAAAATATTTCTTTATACACAAAATCAGCGTTATTTCATATTTCCTTTGAGATCTCGACCAAATAACCGTGCTTTTCGGAATCAGCGTAAAAAAATACATCGGATAGGGTGGTCGAGATTCCAATTCCGAAGATTTTCATTTTTCGAAAAAATTGACAATTTCTGTAAGGTCGGGACCTTACAGAAAATGCGATTTTTCGCAAAAATCGAAATCTCTGGAATCGAATTCTCGACCATCCTATCTTATGTATTTTTTCGCGCTGATTACGAAAATGATATATTTATTGAGGAAATCTCAACGGAACACCGAGATATCGATGATTTCTGGCGGAAAAAAAAATTTCTTTATACACAAAATCAGCGTTATTTCATATTTCCTTTGAGATCTCGACCAAATAACCGTGCTTTTCGGAATCAGCGTAAAAAAATACATCGGATAGGGTGGTCTAGATTCCAATTCCGAAGATTTTCATTTTTCGAAAAAATTGACAATTTCTGTAAGGTCGGGACCTTACAGAAAATGCGATTTTTCGCAAAAATCGAAATCTCTGGAATCGAATTCTCGACCATCATATCTTATGTATTTTTTCGCGCTGATTACGAAAATGATATATTTATTGAGGAAATCTCAACGGAACACCGAGATATCGATGATTTCTTGCGGAAAAAAATATTTCTTTATACACAAAATCAGCGTTATTTCATATTTCCTTTGAGATCTCGACCAAATAACCGTGCTTTTCGGAATCAGCGTAAAAAAATACATAAGATAGGGTGATCCAGAATTCGATTCCAGAGATTTCGATTTTTGCGAAAAATCTAAGGGGTATGCCTTAGATTTTTTGCAAAAATCGAAATGTCTGGAATCGAATTCTCGACCATCCTATCTTATGTATTTTTTCGCGCTGATTACGAAAATGATATATTTATTGAGGAAATCTCAACGGAACACCGAGATATCGATGATTTCTTGCGGAAAAAAATATTTCTTTATACACAAAATCAGCGTTATTTCATATTTCCTTTGAGATCTCGACCAAATAACCGTGCTTTTCGGAATCAGCGTAAAAAAATACATCGGATAGGGTGGTCGAGATTCCAATTCCGAAGATTTTCATTTTTCGAAAAAATTGACAATTTCTGTAAGGTCGGGACCTTACAGAAAATGCGATTTTTCGCAAAAATCGAAATCTCTGGAATCGAATTCTCGACCATCCTATCTTATGTATTTTTTCGCGCTGATTACGAAAATGATATATTTATTGAGGAAATCTCAACGGAACACCGAGATATCGATGATTTCTTGCGGAAAAAAAAATTTCTTTATACACAAAATCAGCGTTATTTCATATTTCCTTTGAGATTTCGACCAAATAACCGTGCTTTTCGGAATCAGCGTAAAAAAATACATCGGATAGGGTGGTCGAGATTCCAATTCCGAAGATTTTCATTTTTCGAAAAAATTGACAATTTCTGTAAGGTCGGGACCTTACAGAAAATGCGATTTTTCGCAAAAATCGAAATCTCTGGAATCGAATTCTCGACCATCCTATCTTATGTATTTTTTCGCGCTGATTACGAAAATGATATATTTATTGAGGAAATCTCAACGGAACACCGAGATATCGATGATTTCTTGCGGAAAAAAAAATTTCTTTATACACAAAATCAGCGTTATTTCATATTTCCTTTGAGATCTCGACCAAATAACCGTGCTTTTCGGAATCAGCGTAAAAAAATACATCGGATAGGGTGGTCGAGATTCCAATTCCGAAGATTTTCATTTTTCGAAAAAATTGACAATTTCTGTAAGGTCGGGACCTTACAGAAAATGCGATTTTTCGCAAAAATCGAAATCTCTGGAATCGAATTCTCGACCATCCTATCTTATGTATTTTTTTACGCTGACTACGAAAATGATATATTTATTGAGGAAATCTCAACGGAACACCGAGATATCGATGATTTCTTGCGGAAAAAAATATTTCTTTATACACAAAATCTGCGTTATTTCATATTTCCTTTGAGATCTCGACCAAATAACCGTGCTTTTCGGAATCAGCGTAAAAAAATACATCGGATAGGGTGGTCGAGATTCCAATTCCGAAGATTTTCATTTTTCGAAAAAATTGACAATTTCTGTAAGGTCGGGACCTTACAGAAAATGCGATTTTTCGCAAAAATCGAAATCTCTGGAATCGAATTCTCGACCATCCTATCTTATGTATTTTTTCGCGCTGATTACGAAAATGATATATTTATTGAGGAAATCTCAACGGAACACCGAGATATCGATGATTTCTTGCGGAAAAAAAAATTTCTTTATACACAAAATCAGCGTTATTTCATATTTCCTTTGAGATCTCGACCAAATAACCGTGCTTTTCGGAATCAGCGTAAAAAAATACATCGGATAGGGTGGTCGAGATTCCAATTCCGAAGATTTTCATTTTTCGAAAAAATTGACAATTTCTGTAAGGTCGGGACCTTACAGAAAATGCGATTTTTCGCAAAAATCGAAATCTCTGGAATCGAATTCTCGACCATCATATCTTATGTATTTTTTCGCGCTGATTACGAAAATGATATATTTATTGAGGAAATCTCAACGGAACACCGAGATATCGATGATTTCTTGCGGAAAAAAATATTTCTTTATACACAAAATCAGCGTTATTTCATATTTCCTTTGAGATCTCGACCAAATAACCGTGCTTTTCGGAATCAGCGTAAAAAAATACATAAGATAGGGTGATCCAGAATTCGATTCCAGAGATTTCGATTTTTGCGAAAAATCTAAGGGGTATGCCTTAGATTTTTTGCAAAAATCGAAATGTCTGGAATCGAATTCTCGACCATCCTATCTTATGTATTTTTTCGCGCTGATTACGAAAATGATATATTTATTGAGGAAATCTCAACGGAACACCGAGATATCGATGATTTCTTGCGGAAAAAAATATTTCTTTATACACAAAATCTGCGTTATTTCATATTTCCTTTGAGATCTCGACCAAATAACCGTGCTTTTCGGAATCAGCGTAAAAAAATACATCGGATAGGGTGGTCGAGATTCCAATTCCGAAGATTTTCATTTTTCGAAAAAATTGACAATTTCTGTAAGGTCGGGACCTTACAGAAAATGCGATTTTTCGCAAAAATCGAAATCTCTGGAATCGAATTCTCGACCATCCTATCTTATGTATTTTTTCGCGCTGATTACGAAAATGATATATTTATTGAGGAAATCTCAACGGAACACCGAGGTATCGATGATTTCTTGCGGAAAAAAAAATTTCTTTATACACAAAATCAGCGTTATTTCATATTTCCTTTGAGATCTCGACCAAATAACCGTGCTTTTCGGAATCAGCGTAAAAAAATACATCGGATAGGGTGGTCGAGATTCCAATTCCGAAGATTTTCATTTTTCGAAAAAATTGACAATTTCTGTAAGGTCGGGACCTTACAGAAAATGCGATTTTTCGCAAAAATCGAAATCTCTGGAATCGAATTCTCGACCATCCTATCTTATGTATTTTTTTACGCTGACTACGAAAATGATATATTTATTGAGGAAATCTCAACGGAACACCGAGATATCGATGATTTCTTGCGGAAAAAAATATTTCTTTATACACAAAATCTGCGTTATTTCATATTTCCTTTGAGATCTCGACCAAATAACCGTGCTTTTCGGAATCAGCGTAAAAAAATACATCGGATAGGGTGGTCGAGATTCCAATTCCGAAGATTTTCATTTTTCGAAAAAATTGACAATTTCTGTAAGGTCGGGACCTTACAGAAAATGCGATTTTTCGCAAAAATCGAAATCTCTGGAATCGAATTCTCGACCATCCTATCTTATGTATTTTTTCGCGCTGATTACGAAAATGATATATTTATTGAGGAAATCTCAACGGAACACCGAGATATCGATGATTTCTTGCGGAAAAAAAAATTTCTTTATACACAAAATCAGCGTTATTTCATATTTCCTTTGAGATCTCGACCAAATAACCGTGCTTTTCGGAATCAGCGTAAAAAAATACATCGGATAGGGTGGTCGAGATTCCAATTCCGAAGATTTTCATTTTTCGAAAAAATTGACAATTTCTGTAAGGTCGGGACCTTACAGAAAATGCGATTTTTCGCAAAAATCGAAATCTCTGGAATCGAATTCTCGACCATCCTATCTTATGTATTTTTTCGCGCTGATTACGAAAATGATATATTTATTGAGGAAATCTCAACGGAACACCGAGATATCGATGATTTCTTGCGGAAAAAAAAATTTCTTTATACACAAAATCAGCGTTATTTCATATTTCCTTTGAGATCTCGACCAAATAACCGTGCTTTTCGGAATCAGCGTAAAAAAATACATCGGATAGGGTGGTCGAGATTCCAATTCCGAAGATTTTCATTTTTCGAAAAAATTGACAATTTCTGTAAGGTCGGGACCTTACAGAAAATGCGATTTTTCGCAAAAATCGAAATCTCTGGAATCGAATTCTCGACCATCCTATCTTATGTATTTTTTTACGCTGACTACGAAAATGATATATTTATTGAGGAAATCTCAACGGAACACCGAGATATCGATGATTTCTTGCGGAAAAAAATATTTCTTTATACACAAAATCTGCGTTATTTCATATTTCCTTTGAGATCTCGACCAAATAACCGTGCTTTTCGGAATCAGCGTAAAAAAATACATCGGATAGGGTGGTCGAGATTCCAATTCCGAAGATTTTCATTTTTCGAAAAAATTGACAATTTCTGTAAGGTCGGGACCTTACAGAAAATGCGATTTTTCGCAAAAATCGAAATCTCTGGAATCGAATTCTCGACCATCCTATCTTATGTATTTTTTCGCGCTGATTACGAAAATGATATATTTATTGAGGAAATCTCAACGGAACACCGAGATATCGATGATTTCTTGCGGAAAAAAAAATTTCTTTATACACAAAATCAGCGTTATTTCATATTTCCTTTGAGATCTCGACCAAATAACCGTGCTTTTCGGAATCAGCGTAAAAAAATACATCGGATAGGGTGGTCGAGATTCCAATTCCGAAGATTTTCATTTTTCGAAAAAATTGACAATTTCTGTAAGGTCGGGACCTTACAGAAAATGCGATTTTTCGCAAAAATCGAAATCTCTGGAATCGAATTCTCGACCATCATATCTTATGTATTTTTTCGCGCTGATTACGAAAATGATATATTTATTGAGGAAATCTCAACGGAACACCGAGATATCGATGATTTCTTGCGGAAAAAAATATTTCTTTATACACAAAATCAGCGTTATTTCATATTTCCTTTGAGATCTCGACCAAATAACCGTGCTTTTCGGAATCAGCGTAAAAAAATACATCGGATAGGGTGGTCGAGATTCCAATTCCGAAGATTTTCATTTTTCGAAAAAATTGACAATTTCTGTAAGGTCGGGACCTTACAGAAAATGCGATTTTTCGCAAAAATCGAAATCTCTGGAATCGAATTCTCGACCATCCTATCTTATGTATTTTTTCGCGCTGATTACGAAAATGATATATTTATTGAGGAAATCTCAACGGAACACCGAGATATCGATGATTTCTGGCGGAAAAAAAAATTTCTTTATACACAAAATCAGCGTTATTTCATATTTCCTTTGAGATCTCGACCAAATAACCGTGCTTTTCGGAATCAGCGTAAAAAAATACATCGGATAGGGTGGTCTAGATTCCAATTCCGAAGATTTTCATTTTTCGAAAAAATTGACAATTTCTGTAAGGTCGGGACCTTACAGAAAATGCGATTTTTCGCAAAAATCGAAATCTCTGGAATCGAATTCTCGACCATCATATCTTATGTATTTTTTCGCGCTGATTACGAAAATGATATATTTATTGAGGAAATCTCAACGGAACACCGAGATATCGATGATTTCTTGCGGAAAAAAATATTTCTTTATACACAAAATCAGCGTTATTTCATATTTCCTTTGAGATCTCGACCAAATAACCGTGCTTTTCGGAATCAGCGTAAAAAAATACATAAGATAGGGTGATCCAGAATTCGATTCCAGAGATTTCGATTTTTGCGAAAAATCTAAGGGGTATGCCTTAGATTTTTTGCAAAAATCGAAATGTCTGGAATCGAATTCTCGACCATCCTATCTTATGTATTTTTTCGCGCTGATTACGAAAATGATATATTTATTGAGGAAATCTCAACGGAACACCGAGATATCGATGATTTCTTGCGGAAAAAAATATTTCTTTATACACAAAATCAGCGTTATTTCATATTTCCTTTGAGATCTCGACCAAATAACCGTGCTTTTCGGAATCAGCGTAAAAAAATACATCGGATAGGGTGGTCGAGATTCCAATTCCGAAGATTTTCATTTTTCGAAAAAATTGACAATTTCTGTAAGGTCGGGACCTTACAGAAAATGCGATTTTTCGCAAAAATCGAAATCTCTGGAATCGAATTCTCGACCATCCTATCTTATGTATTTTTTCGCGCTGATTACGAAAATGATATATTTATTGAGGAAATCTCAACGGAACACCGAGATATCGATGATTTCTTGCGGAAAAAAAAATTTCTTTATACACAAAATCAGCGTTATTTCATATTTCCTTTGAGATTTCGACCAAATAACCGTGCTTTTCGGAATCAGCGTAAAAAAATACATCGGATAGGGTGGTCGAGATTCCAATTCCGAAGATTTTCATTTTTCGAAAAAATTGACAATTTCTGTAAGGTCGGGACCTTACAGAAAATGCGATTTTTCGCAAAAATCGAAATCTCTGGAATCGAATTCTCGACCATCCTATCTTATGTATTTTTTCGCGCTGATTACGAAAATGATATATTTATTGAGGAAATCTCAACGGAACACCGAGATATCGATGATTTCTTGCGGAAAAAAAAATTTCTTTATACACAAAATCAGCGTTATTTCATATTTCCTTTGAGATCTCGACCAAATAACCGTGCTTTTCGGAATCAGCGTAAAAAAATACATCGGATAGGGTGGTCGAGATTCCAATTCCGAAGATTTTCATTTTTCGAAAAAATTGACAATTTCTGTAAGGTCGGGACCTTACAGAAAATGCGATTTTTCGCAAAAATCGAAATCTCTGGAATCGAATTCTCGACCATCCTATCTTATGTATTTTTTTACGCTGACTACGAAAATGATATATTTATTGAGGAAATCTCAACGGAACACCGAGATATCGATGATTTCTTGCGGAAAAAAATATTTCTTTATACACAAAATCTGCGTTATTTCATATTTCCTTTGAGATCTCGACCAAATAACCGTGCTTTTCGGAATCAGCGTAAAAAAATACATCGGATAGGGTGGTCGAGATTCCAATTCCGAAGATTTTCATTTTTCGAAAAAATTGACAATTTCTGTAAGGTCGGGACCTTACAGAAAATGCGATTTTTCGCAAAAATCGAAATCTCTGGAATCGAATTCTCGACCATCCTATCTTATGTATTTTTTCGCGCTGATTACGAAAATGATATATTTATTGAGGAAATCTCAACGGAACACCGAGATATCGATGATTTCTTGCGGAAAAAAAAATTTCTTTATACACAAAATCAGCGTTATTTCATATTTCCTTTGAGATCTCGACCAAATAACCGTGCTTTTCGGAATCAGCGTAAAAAAATACATCGGATAGGGTGGTCGAGATTCCAATTCCGAAGATTTTCATTTTTCGAAAAAATTGACAATTTCTGTAAGGTCGGGACCTTACAGAAAATGCGATTTTTCGCAAAAATCGAAATCTCTGGAATCGAATTCTCGACCATCCTATCTTATGTATTTTTTCGCGCTGATTACGAAAATGATATATTTATTGAGGAAATCTCAACGGAACACCGAGATATCGATGATTTCTTGCGGAAAAAAAAATTTCTTTATACACAAAATCAGCGTTATTTCATATTTCCTTTGAGATCTCGACCAAATAACCGTGCTTTTCGGAATCAGCGTAAAAAAATACATCGGATAGGGTGGTCGAGATTCCAATTCCGAAGATTTTCATTTTTCGAAAAAATTGACAATTTCTGTAAGGTCGGGACCTTACAGAAAATGCGATTTTTCGCAAAAATCGAAATCTCTGGAATCGAATTCTCGACCATCCTATCTTATGTATTTTTTCGCGCTGATTACGAAAATGATATATTTATTGAGGAAATCTCAACGGAACACCGAGATATCGATGATTTCTTGCGGAAAAAAAAATTTCTTTATACACAAAATCAGCGTTATTTCATATTTCCTTTGAGATCTCGACCAAATAACCGTGCTTTTCGGAATCAGCGTAAAAAAATACATCGGATAGGGTGGTCGAGATTCCAATTCCGAAGATTTTCATTTTTCGAAAAAATTGACAATTTCTGTAAGGTCGGGACCTTACAGAAAATGCGATTTTTCGCAAAAATCGAAATCTCTGGAATCGAATTCTCGACCATCCTATCTTATGTATTTTTTTACGCTGACTACGAAAATGATATATTTATTGAGGAAATCTCAACGGAACACCGAGATATCGATGATTTCTTGCGGAAAAAAATATTTCTTTATACACAAAATCTGCGTTATTTCATATTTCCTTTGAGATCTCGACCAAATAACCGTGCTTTTCGGAATCAGCGTAAAAAAATACATCGGATAGGGTGGTCGAGATTCCAATTCCGAAGATTTTCATTTTTCGAAAAAATTGACAATTTCTGTAAGGTCGGGACCTTACAGAAAATGCGATTTTTCGCAAAAATCGAAATCTCTGGAATCGAATTCTCGACCATCCTATCTTATGTATTTTTTCGCGCTGATTACGAAAATGATATATTTATTGAGGAAATCTCAACGGAACACCGAGATATCGATGATTTCTTGCGGAAAAAAAAATTTCTTTATACACAAAATCAGCGTTATTTCATATTTCCTTTGAGATCTCGACCAAATAACCGTGCTTTTCGGAATCAGCGTAAAAAAATACATCGGATAGGGTGGTCGAGATTCCAATTCCGAAGATTTTCATTTTTCGAAAAAATTGACAATTTCTGTAAGGTCGGGACCTTACAGAAAATGCGATTTTTCGCAAAAATCGAAATCTCTGGAATCGAATTCTCGACCATCCTATCTTATGTATTTTTTCGCGCTGATTACGAAAATGATATATTTATTGAGGAAATCTCAACGGAACACCGAGATATCGATGATTTCTTGCGGAAAAAAAAATTTCTTTATACACAAAATCAGCGTTATTTCATATTTCCTTTGAGATCTCGACCAAATAACCGTGCTTTTCGGAATCAGCGTAAAAAAATACATCGGATAGGGTGGTCGAGATTCCAATTCCGAAGATTTTCATTTTTCGAAAAAATTGACAATTTCTGTAAGGTCGGGACCTTACAGAAAATGCGATTTTTCGCAAAAATCGAAATCTCTGGAATCGAATTCTCGACCATCCTATCTTATGTATTTTTTTACGCTGACTACGAAAATGATATATTTATTGAGGAAATCTCAACGGAACACCGAGATATCGATGATTTCTTGCGGAAAAAAATATTTCTTTATACACAAAATCTGCGTTATTTCATATTTCCTTTGAGATCTCGACCAAATAACCGTGCTTTTCGGAATCAGCGTAAAAAAATACATCGGATAGGGTGGTCGAGATTCCAATTCCGAAGATTTTCATTTTTCGAAAAAATTGACAATTTCTGTAAGGTCGGGACCTTACAGAAAATGCGATTTTTCGCAAAAATCGAAATCTCTGGAATCGAATTCTCGACCATCCTATCTTATGTATTTTTTCGCGCTGATTACGAAAATGATATATTTATTGAGGAAATCTCAACGGAACACCGAGATATCGATGATTTCTTGCGGAAAAAAAAATTTCTTTATACACAAAATCAGCGTTATTTCATATTTCCTTTGAGATCTCGACCAAATAACCGTGCTTTTCGGAATCAGCGTAAAAAAATACATCGGATAGGGTGGTCGAGATTCCAATTCCGAAGATTTTCATTTTTCGAAAAAATTGACAATTTCTGTAAGGTCGGGACCTTACAGAAAATGCGATTTTTCGCAAAAATCGAAATCTCTGGAATCGAATTCTCGACCATCCTATCTTATGTATTTTTTCGCGCTGATTACGAAAATGATATATTTATTGAGGAAATCTCAACGGAACACCGAGATATCGATGATTTCTTGCGGAAAAAAAAATTTCTTTATACACAAAATCAGCGTTATTTCATATTTCCTTTGAGATCTCGACCAAATAACCGTGCTTTTCGGAATCAGCGTAAAAAAATACATCGGATAGGGTGGTCGAGATTCCAATTCCGAAGATTTTCATTTTTCGAAAAAATTGACAATTTCTGTAAGGTCGGGACCTTACAGAAAATGCGATTTTTCGCAAAAATCGAAATCTCTGGAATCGAATTCTCGACCATCCTATCTTATGTATTTTTTCGCGCTGATTACGAAAATGATATATTTATTGAGGAAATCTCAACGGAACACCGAGATATCGATGATTTCTTGCGGAAAAAAAAATTTCTTTATACACAAAATCAGCGTTATTTCATATTTCCTTTGAGATCTCGACCAAATAACCGTGCTTTTCGGAATCAGCGTAAAAAAATACATCGGATAGGGTGGTCGAGATTCCAATTCCGAAGATTTTCATTTTTCGAAAAAATTGACAATTTCTGTAAGGTCGGGACCTTACAGAAAATGCGATTTTTCGCAAAAATCGAAATCTCTGGAATCGAATTCTCGACCATCCTATCTTATGTATTTTTTTACGCTGACTACGAAAATGATATATTTATTGAGGAAATCTCAACGGAACACCGAGATATCGATGATTTCTTGCGGAAAAAAATATTTCTTTATACACAAAATCTGCGTTATTTCATATTTCCTTTGAGATCTCGACCAAATAACCGTGCTTTTCGGAATCAGCGTAAAAAAATACATCGGATAGGGTGGTCGAGATTCCAATTCCGAAGATTTTCATTTTTCGAAAAAATTGACAATTTCTGTAAGGTCGGGACCTTACAGAAAATGCGATTTTTCGCAAAAATCGAAATCTCTGGAATCGAATTCTCGACCATCCTATCTTATGTATTTTTTCGCGCTGATTACGAAAATGATATATTTATTGAGGAAATCTCAACGGAACACCGAGATATCGATGATTTCTTGCGGAAAAAAAAATTTCTTTATACACAAAATCAGCGTTATTTCATATTTCCTTTGAGATCTCGACCAAATAACCGTGCTTTTCGGAATCAGCGTAAAAAAATACATCGGATAGGGTGGTCGAGATTCCAATTCCGAAGATTTTCATTTTTCGAAAAAATTGACAATTTCTGTAAGGTCGGGACCTTACAGAAAATGCGATTTTTCGCAAAAATCGAAATCTCTGGAATCGAATTCTCGACCATCCTATCTTATGTATTTTTTTACGCTGACTACGAAAATGATATATTTATTGAGGAAATCTCAACGGAACACCGAGATATCGATGATTTCTTGCGGAAAAAAATATTTCTTTATACACAAAATCTGCGTTATTTCATATTTCCTTTGAGATCTCGACCAAATAACCGTGCTTTTCGGAATCAGCGTAAAAAAATACATCGGATAGGGTGGTCGAGATTCCAATTCCGAAGATTTTCATTTTTCGAAAAAATTGACAATTTCTGTAAGGTCCCGACCTTACAGAAAATGCGATTTTTCGCAAAAATCGAAATCTCTGGAATCGAATTCTCGACCATCCTATCTTATGTATTTTTTCGCGCTGATTACGAAAATGATATATTTATTGAGGAAATCTCAACGGAACACCGAGATATCGATGATTTCTTGCGGAAAAAAAAATTTCTTTATACACAAAATCAGCGTTATTTCATATTTCCTTTGAGATCTCGACCAAATAACCGTGCTTTTCGGAATCAGCGTAAAAAAATACATCGGATAGGGTGGTCGAGATTCCAATTCCGAAGATTTTCATTTTTCGAAAAAATTGACAATTTCTGTAAGGTCGGGACCTTACAGAAAATGCGATTTTTCGCAAAAATCGAAATCTCTGGAATCGAATTCTCGACCATCCTATCTTATGTATTTTTTCGCGCTGATTACGAAAATGATATATTTATTGAGGAAATCTCAACGGAACACCGAGATATCGATGATTTCTTGCGGAAAAAAAAATTTCTTTATACACAAAATCAGCGTTATTTCATATTTCCTTTGAGATCTCGACCAAATAACCGTGCTTTTCGGAATCAGCGTAAAAAAATACATCGGATAGGGTGGTCGAGATTCCAATTCCGAAGATTTTCATTTTTCGAAAAAATTGACAATTTCTGTAAGGTCGGGACCTTACAGAAAATGCGATTTTTCGCAAAAATCGAAATCTCTGGAATCGAATTCTCGACCATCCTATCTTATGTATTTTTTCGCGCTGATTACGAAAATGATATATTTATTGAGGAAATCTCAACGGAACACCGAGATATCGATGATTTCTTGCGGAAAAAAAAATTTCTTTATACACAAAATCAGCGTTATTTCATATTTCCTTTGAGATCTCGACCAAATAACCGTGCTTTTCGGAATCAGCGTAAAAAAATACATCGGATAGGGTGGTCGAGATTCCAATTCCGAAGATTTTCATTTTTCGAAAAAATTGACAATTTCTGTAAGGTCGGGACCTTACAGAAAATGCGATTTTTCGCAAAAATCGAAATCTCTGGAATCGAATTCTCGACCATCCTATCTTATGTATTTTTTTACGCTGACTACGAAAATGATATATTTATTGAGGAAATCTCAACGGAACACCGAGATATCGATGATTTCTTGCGGAAAAAAATATTTCTTTATACACAAAATCTGCGTTATTTCATATTTCCTTTGAGATCTCGACCAAATAACCGTGCTTTTCGGAATCAGCGTAAAAAAATACATCGGATAGGGTGGTCGAGATTCCAATTCCGAAGATTTTCATTTTTCGAAAAAATTGACAATTTCTGTAAGGTCGGGACCTTACAGAAAATGCGATTTTTCGCAAAAATCGAAATCTCTGGAATCGAATTCTCGACCATCCTATCTTATGTATTTTTTCGCGCTGATTACGAAAATGATATATTTATTGAGGAAATCTCAACGGAACACCGAGATATCGATGATTTCTTGCGGAAAAAAAAATTTCTTTATACACAAAATCAGCGTTATTTCATATTTCCTTTGAGATTTCGACCAAATAACCGTGCTTTTCGGAATCAGCTAAAAAAAATACATCGGATAGGGTGGTCGAGATTCCAATTCCGAAGATTTTCATTTTTCGAAAAAATTGACAATTTCTGTAAGGTCGGGACCTTACAGAAAATGCGATTTTTCGCAAAAATCGAAATCTCTGGAATCGAATTCTCGACCATCCTATCTTATGTATTTTTTCGCGCTGATTACGAAAATGATATATTTATTGAGGAAATCTCAACGGAACACCGAGATATCGATGATTTCTTGCGGAAAAAAAAATTTCTTTATACACAAAATCAGCGTTATTTCATATTTCCTTTGAGATCTCGACCAAATAACCGTGCTTTTCGGAATCAGCGTAAAAAAATACATCGGATAGGGTGGTCGAGATTCCAATTCCGAAGATTTTCATTTTTCGAAAAAATTGACAATTTCTGTAAGGTCGGGACCTTACAGAAAATGCGATTTTTCGCAAAAATCGAAATCTCTGGAATCGAATTCTCGACCATCCTATCTTATGTATTTTTTTACGCTGACTACGAAAATGATATATTTATTGAGGAAATCTCAACGGAACACCGAGATATCGATGATTTCTTGCGGAAAAAAATATTTCTTTATACACAAAATCTGCGTTATTTCATATTTCCTTTGAGATCTCGACCAAATAACCGTGCTTTTCGGAATCAGCGTAAAAAAATACATCGGATAGGGTGGTCGAGATTCCAATTCCGAAGATTTTCATTTTTCGAAAAAATTGACAATTTCTGTAAGGTCGGGACCTTACAGAAAATGCGATTTTTCGCAAAAATCGAAATCTCTGGAATCGAATTCTCGACCATCCTATCTTATGTATTTTTTCGCGCTGATTACGAAAATGATATATTTATTGAGGAAATCTCAACGGAACACCGAGATATCGATGATTTCTTGCGGAAAAAAAAATTTCTTTATACACAAAATCAGCGTTATTTCATATTTCCTTTGAGATCTCGACCAAATAACCGTGCTTTTCGGAATCAGCGTAAAAAAATACATCGGATAGGGTGGTCGAGATTCCAATTCCGAAGATTTTCATTTTTCGAAAAAATTGACAATTTCTGTAAGGTCGGGACCTTACAGAAAATGCGATTTTTCGCAAAAATCGAAATCTCTGGAATCGAATTCTCGACCATCCTATCTTATGTATTTTTTCGCGCTGATTACGAAAATGATATATTTATTGAGGAAATCTCAACGGAACACCGAGATATCGATGATTTCTTGCGGAAAAAAAAATTTCTTTATACACAAAATCAGCGTTATTTCATATTTCCTTTGAGATCTCGACCAAATAACCGTGCTTTTCGGAATCAGCGTAAAAAAATACATCGGATAGGGTGGTCGAGATTCCAATTCCGAAGATTTTCATTTTTCGAAAAAATTGACAATTTCTGTAAGGTCGGGACCTTACAGAAAATGCGATTTTTCGCAAAAATCGAAATCTCTGGAATCGAATTCTCGACCATCCTATCTTATGTATTTTTTTACGCTGACTACGAAAATGATATATTTATTGAGGAAATCTCAACGGAACACCGAGATATCGATGATTTCTTGCGGAAAAAAATATTTCTTTATACACAAAATCTGCGTTATTTCATATTTCCTTTGAGATCTCGACCAAATAACCGTGCTTTTCGGAATCAGCGTAAAAAAATACATCGGATAGGGTGGTCGAGATTCCAATTCCGAAGATTTTCATTTTTCGAAAAAATTGACAATTTCTGTAAGGTCGGGACCTTACAGAAAATGCGATTTTTCGCAAAAATCGAAATCTCTGGAATCGAATTCTCGACCATCCTATCTTATGTATTTTTTCGCGCTGATTACGAAAATGATATATTTATTGAGGAAATCTCAACGGAACACCGAGATATCGATGATTTCTTGCGGAAAAAAAAATTTCTTTATACACAAAATCAGCGTTATTTCATATTTCCTTTGAGATCTCGACCAAATAACCGTGCTTTTCGGAATCAGCGTAAAAAAATACATCGGATAGGGTGGTCGAGATTCCAATTCCGAAGATTTTCATTTTTCGAAAAAATTGACAATTTCTGTAAGGTCGGGACCTTACAGAAAATGCGATTTTTCGCAAAAATCGAAATCTCTGGAATCGAATTCTCGACCATCATATCTTATGTATTTTTTCGCGCTGATTACGAAAATGATATATTTATTGAGGAAATCTCAACGGAACACCGAGATATCGATGATTTCTTGCGGAAAAAAATATTTCTTTATACACAAAATCAGCGTTATTTCATATTTCCTTTGAGATCTCGACCAAATAACCGTGCTTTTCGGAATCAGCGTAAAAAAATACATCGGATAGGGTGGTCGAGATTCCAATTCCGAAGATTTTCATTTTTCGAAAAAATTGACAATTTCTGTAAGGTCGGGACCTTACAGAAAATGCGATTTTTCGCAAAAATCGAAATCTCTGGAATCGAATTCTCGACCATCCTATCTTATGTATTTTTTCGCGCTGATTACGAAAATGATATATTTATTGAGGAAATCTCAACGGAACACCGAGATATCGATGATTTCTGGCGGAAAAAAAAATTTCTTTATACACAAAATCAGCGTTATTTCATATTTCCTTTGAGATCTCGACCAAATAACCGTGCTTTTCGGAATCAGCGTAAAAAAATACATCGGATAGGGTGGTCTAGATTCCAATTCCGAAGATTTTCATTTTTCGAAAAAATTGACAATTTCTGTAAGGTCGGGACCTTACAGAAAATGCGATTTTTCGCAAAAATCGAAATCTCTGGAATCGAATTCTCGACCATCATATCTTATGTATTTTTTCGCGCTGATTACGAAAATGATATATTTATTGAGGAAATCTCAACGGAACACCGAGATATCGATGATTTCTTGCGGAAAAAAATATTTCTTTATACACAAAATCAGCGTTATTTCATATTTCCTTTGAGATCTCGACCAAATAACCGTGCTTTTCGGAATCAGCGTAAAAAAATACATAAGATAGGGTGATCCAGAATTCGATTCCAGAGATTTCGATTTTTGCGAAAAATCTAAGGGGTATGCCTTAGATTTTTTGCAAAAATCGAAATGTCTGGAATCGAATTCTCGACCATCCTATCTTATGTATTTTTTCGCGCTGATTACGAAAATGATATATTTATTGAGGAAATCTCAACGGAACACCGAGATATCGATGATTTCTTGCGGAAAAAAATATTTCTTTATACACAAAATCAGCGTTATTTCATATTTCCTTTGAGATCTCGACCAAATAACCGTGCTTTTCGGAATCAGCGTAAAAAAATACATCGGATAGGGTGGTCGAGATTCCAATTCCGAAGATTTTCATTTTTCGAAAAAATTGACAATTTCTGTAAGGTCGGGACCTTACAGAAAATGCGATTTTTCGCAAAAATCGAAATCTCTGGAATCGAATTCTCGACCATCCTATCTTATGTATTTTTTCGCGCTGATTACGAAAATGATATATTTATTGAGGAAATCTCAACGGAACACCGAGATATCGATGATTTCTTGCGGAAAAAAAAATTTCTTTATACACAAAATCAGCGTTATTTCATATTTCCTTTGAGATTTCGACCAAATAACCGTGCTTTTCGGAATCAGCGTAAAAAAATACATCGGATAGGGTGGTCGAGATTCCAATTCCGAAGATTTTCATTTTTCGAAAAAATTGACAATTTCTGTAAGGTCGGGACCTTACAGAAAATGCGATTTTTCGCAAAAATCGAAATCTCTGGAATCGAATTCTCGACCATCCTATCTTATGTATTTTTTCGCGCTGATTACGAAAATGATATATTTATTGAGGAAATCTCAACGGAACACCGAGATATCGATGATTTCTTGCGGAAAAAAAAATTTCTTTATACACAAAATCAGCGTTATTTCATATTTCCTTTGAGATCTCGACCAAATAACCGTGCTTTTCGGAATCAGCGTAAAAAAATACATCGGATAGGGTGGTCGAGATTCCAATTCCGAAGATTTTCATTTTTCGAAAAAATTGACAATTTCTGTAAGGTCGGGACCTTACAGAAAATGCGATTTTTCGCAAAAATCGAAATCTCTGGAATCGAATTCTCGACCATCCTATCTTATGTATTTTTTCGCGCTGATTACGAAAATGATATATTTATTGAGGAAATCTCAACGGAACACCGAGATATCGATGATTTCTTGCGGAAAAAAAAATTTCTTTATACACAAAATCAGCGTTATTTCATATTTCCTTTGAGATCTCGACCAAATAACCGTGCTTTTCGGAATCAGCGTAAAAAAATACATCGGATAGGGTGGTCGAGATTCCAATTCCGAAGATTTTCATTTTTCGAAAAAATTGACAATTTCTGTAAGGTCGGGACCTTACAGAAAATGCGATTTTTCGCAAAAATCGAAATCTCTGGAATCGAATTCTCGACCATCCTATCTTATGTATTTTTTTACGCTGACTACGAAAATGATATATTTATTGAGGAAATCTCAACGGAACACCGAGATATCGATGATTTCTTGCGGAAAAAAATATTTCTTTATACACAAAATCTGCGTTATTTCATATTTCCTTTGAGATCTCGACCAAATAACCGTGCTTTTCGGAATCAGCGTAAAAAAATACATCGGATAGGGTGGTCGAGATTCCAATTCCGAAGATTTTCATTTTTCGAAAAAATTGACAATTTCTGTAAGGTCGGGACCTTACAGAAAATGCGATTTTTCGCAAAAATCGAAATCTCTGGAATCGAATTCTCGACCATCCTATCTTATGTATTTTTTCGCGCTGATTACGAAAATGATATATTTATTGAGGAAATCTCAACGGAACACCGAGATATCGATGATTTCTTGCGGAAAAAAAAATTTCTTTATACACAAAATCAGCGTTATTTCATATTTCCTTTGAGATCTCGACCAAATAACCGTGCTTTTCGGAATCAGCGTAAAAAAATACATCGGATAGGGTGGTCGAGATTCCAATTCCGAAGATTTTCATTTTTCGAAAAAATTGACAATTTCTGTAAGGTCGGGACCTTACAGAAAATGCGATTTTTCGCAAAAATCGAAATCTCTGGAATCGAATTCTCGACCATCCTATCTTATGTATTTTTTCGCGCTGATTACGAAAATGATATATTTATTGAGGAAATCTCAACGGAACACCGAGATATCGATGATTTCTTGCGGAAAAAAAAATTTCTTTATACACAAAATCAGCGTTATTTCATATTTCCTTTGAGATCTCGACCAAATAACCGTGCTTTTCGGAATCAGCGTAAAAAAATACATCGGATAGGGTGGTCGAGATTCCAATTCCGAAGATTTTCATTTTTCGAAAAAATTGACAATTTCTGTAAGGTCGGGACCTTACAGAAAATGCGATTTTTCGCAAAAATCGAAATCTCTGGAATCGAATTCTCGACCATCCTATCTTATGTATTTTTTCGCGCTGATTACGAAAATGATATATTTATTGAGGAAATCTCAACGGAACACCGAGATATCGATGATTTCTTGCGGAAAAAAAAATTTCTTTATACACAAAATCAGCGTTATTTCATATTTCCTTTGAGATCTCGACCAAATAACCGTGCTTTTCGGAATCAGCGTAAAAAAATACATCGGATAGGGTGGTCGAGATTCCAATTCCGAAGATTTTCATTTTTCGAAAAAATTGACAATTTCTGTAAGGTCGGGACCTTACAGAAAATGCGATTTTTCGCAAAAATCGAAATCTCTGGAATCGAATTCTCGACCATCCTATCTTATGTATTTTTTTACGCTGACTACGAAAATGATATATTTATTGAGGAAATCTCAACGGAACACCGAGATATCGATGATTTCTTGCGGAAAAAAATATTTCTTTATACACAAAATCTGCGTTATTTCATATTTCCTTTGAGATCTCGACCAAATAACCGTGCTTTTCGGAATCAGCGTAAAAAAATACATCGGATAGGGTGGTCGAGATTCCAATTCCGAAGATTTTCATTTTTCGAAAAAATTGACAATTTCTGTAAGGTCGGGACCTTACAGAAAATGCGATTTTTCGCAAAAATCGAAATCTCTGGAATCGAATTCTCGACCATCCTATCTTATGTATTTTTTCGCGCTGATTACGAAAATGATATATTTATTGAGGAAATCTCAACGGAACACCGAGATATCGATGATTTCTTGCGGAGAAAAAAATTTCTTTATACACAAAATCAGCGTTATTTCATATTTCCTTTGAGATCTCGACCAAATAACCGTGCTTTTCGGAATCAGCGTAAAAAAATACATAAGATAGGGTGATCCAGAATTCGATTCCAGAGATTTCGATTTTTGCGAAAAATCTAAGGGGTATGCCTTAGATTTTTTGCAAAAATCGAAATGTCTGGAATCGAATTCTCGACCATCCTATCTTATGTATTTTTTCGCGCTGATTACGAAAATGATATATTTATTGAGGAAATCTCAACGGAACACCGAGATATCGATGATTTCTTGCGGAAAAAAATATTTCTTTATACACAAAATCTGCGTTATTTCATATTTCCTTTGAGATCTCGACCAAATAACCGTGCTTTTCGGAATCAGCGTAAAAAAATACATCGGATAGGGTGGTCGAGATTCCAATTCCGAAGATTTTCATTTTTCGAAAAAATTGACAATTTCTGTAAGGTCGGGACCTTACAGAAAATGCGATTTTTCGCAAAAATCGAAATCTCTGGAATCGAATTCTCGACCATCCTATCTTATGTATTTTTTCGCGCTGATTACGAAAATGATATATTTATTGAGGAAATCTCAACGGAACACCGAGGTATCGATGATTTCTTGCGGAAAAAAAAATTTCTTTATACACAAAATCAGCGTTATTTCATATTTCCTTTGAGATCTCGACCAAATAACCGTGCTTTTCGGAATCAGCGTAAAAAAATACATCGGATAGGGTGGTCGAGATTCCAATTCCGAAGATTTTCATTTTTCGAAAAAATTGACAATTTCTGTAAGGTCGGGACCTTACAGAAAATGCGATTTTTCGCAAAAATCGAAATCTCTGGAATCGAATTCTCGACCATCCTATCTTATGTATTTTTTTACGCTGACTACGAAAATGATATATTTATTGAGGAAATCTCAACGGAACACCGAGATATCGATGATTTCTTGCGGAAAAAAATATTTCTTTATACACAAAATCTGCGTTATTTCATATTTCCTTTGAGATCTCGACCAAATAACCGTGCTTTTCGGAATCAGCGTAAAAAAATACATCGGATAGGGTGGTCGAGATTCCAATTCCGAAGATTTTCATTTTTCGAAAAAATTGACAATTTCTGTAAGGTCGGGACCTTACAGAAAATGCGATTTTTCGCAAAAATCGAAATCTCTGGAATCGAATTCTCGACCATCCTATCTTATGTATTTTTTCGCGCTGATTACGAAAATGATATATTTATTGAGGAAATCTCAACGGAACACCGAGATATCGATGATTTCTTGCGGAAAAAAAAATTTCTTTATACACAAAATCAGCGTTATTTCATATTTCCTTTGAGATCTCGACCAAATAACCGTGCTTTTCGGAATCAGCGTAAAAAAATACATCGGATAGGGTGGTCGAGATTCCAATTCCGAAGATTTTCATTTTTCGAAAAAATTGACAATTTCTGTAAGGTCGGGACCTTACAGAAAATGCGATTTTTCGCAAAAATCGAAATCTCTGGAATCGAATTCTCGACCATCCTATCTTATGTATTTTTTCGCGCTGATTACGAAAATGATATATTTATTGAGGAAATCTCAACGGAACACCGAGATATCGATGATTTCTTGCGGAAAAAAAAATTTCTTTATACACAAAATCAGCGTTATTTCATATTTCCTTTGAGATCTCGACCAAATAACCGTGCTTTTCGGAATCAGCGTAAAAAAATACATCGGATAGGGTGGTCGAGATTCCAATTCCGAAGATTTTCATTTTTCGAAAAAATTGACAATTTCTGTAAGGTCGGGACCTTACAGAAAATGCGATTTTTCGCAAAAATCGAAATCTCTGGAATCGAATTCTCGACCATCCTATCTTATGTATTTTTTTACGCTGACTACGAAAATGATATATTTATTGAGGAAATCTCAACGGAACACCGAGATATCGATGATTTCTTGCGGAAAAAAATATTTCTTTATACACAAAATCTGCGTTATTTCATATTTCCTTTGAGATCTCGACCAAATAACCGTGCTTTTCGGAATCAGCGTAAAAAAATACATCGGATAGGGTGGTCGAGATTCCAATTCCGAAGATTTTCATTTTTCGAAAAAATTGACAATTTCTGTAAGGTCGGGACCTTACAGAAAATGCGATTTTTCGCAAAAATCGAAATCTCTGGAATCGAATTCTCGACCATCCTATCTTATGTATTTTTTCGCGCTGATTACGAAAATGATATATTTATTGAGGAAATCTCAACGGAACACCGAGATATCGATGATTTCTTGCGGAAAAAAAAATTTCTTTATACACAAAATCAGCGTTATTTCATATTTCCTTTGAGATCTCGACCAAATAACCGTGCTTTTCGGAATCAGCGTAAAAAAATACATCGGATAGGGTGGTCGAGATTCCAATTCCGAAGATTTTCATTTTTCGAAAAAATTGACAATTTCTGTAAGGTCGGGACCTTACAGAAAATGCGATTTTTCGCAAAAATCGAAATCTCTGGAATCGAATTCTCGACCATCATATCTTATGTATTTTTTCGCGCTGATTACGAAAATGATATATTTATTGAGGAAATCTCAACGGAACACCGAGATATCGATGATTTCTTGCGGAAAAAAATATTTCTTTATACACAAAATCAGCGTTATTTCATATTTCCTTTGAGATCTCGACCAAATAACCGTGCTTTTCGGAATCAGCGTAAAAAAATACATCGGATAGGGTGGTCGAGATTCCAATTCCGAAGATTTTCATTTTTCGAAAAAATTGACAATTTCTGTAAGGTCGGGACCTTACAGAAAATGCGATTTTTCGCAAAAATCGAAATCTCTGGAATCGAATTCTCGACCATCCTATCTTATGTATTTTTTCGCGCTGATTACGAAAATGATATATTTATTGAGGAAATCTCAACGGAACACCGAGATATCGATGATTTCTGGCGGAAAAAAAAATTTCTTTATACACAAAATCAGCGTTATTTCATATTTCCTTTGAGATCTCGACCAAATAACCGTGCTTTTCGGAATCAGCGTAAAAAAATACATCGGATAGGGTGGTCTAGATTCCAATTCCGAAGATTTTCATTTTTCGAAAAAATTGACAATTTCTGTAAGGTCGGGACCTTACAGAAAATGCGATTTTTCGCAAAAATCGAAATCTCTGGAATCGAATTCTCGACCATCATATCTTATGTATTTTTTCGCGCTGATTACGAAAATGATATATTTATTGAGGAAATCTCAACGGAACACCGAGATATCGATGATTTCTTGCGGAAAAAAATATTTCTTTATACACAAAATCAGCGTTATTTCATATTTCCTTTGAGATCTCGACCAAATAACCGTGCTTTTCGGAATCAGCGTAAAAAAATACATAAGATAGGGTGATCCAGAATTCGATTCCAGAGATTTCGATTTTTGCGAAAAATCTAAGGGGTATGCCTTAGATTTTTTGCAAAAATCGAAATGTCTGGAATCGAATTCTCGACCATCCTATCTTATGTATTTTTTCGCGCTGATTACGAAAATGATATATTTATTGAGGAAATCTCAACGGAACACCGAGATATCGATGATTTCTTGCGGAAAAAAATATTTCTTTATACACAAAATCAGCGTTATTTCATATTTCCTTTGAGATCTCGACCAAATAACCGTGCTTTTCGGAATCAGCGTAAAAAAATACATCGGATAGGGTGGTCGAGATTCCAATTCCGAAGATTTTCATTTTTCGAAAAAATTGACAATTTCTGTAAGGTCGGGACCTTACAGAAAATGCGATTTTTCGCAAAAATCGAAATCTCTGGAATCGAATTCTCGACCATCCTATCTTATGTATTTTTTCGCGCTGATTACGAAAATGATATATTTATTGAGGAAATCTCAACGGAACACCGAGATATCGATGATTTCTTGCGGAAAAAAAAATTTCTTTATACACAAAATCAGCGTTATTTCATATTTCCTTTGAGATTTCGACCAAATAACCGTGCTTTTCGGAATCAGCGTAAAAAAATACATCGGATAGGGTGGTCGAGATTCCAATTCCGAAGATTTTCATTTTTCGAAAAAATTGACAATTTCTGTAAGGTCGGGACCTTACAGAAAATGCGATTTTTCGCAAAAATCGAAATCTCTGGAATCGAATTCTCGACCATCCTATCTTATGTATTTTTTCGCGCTGATTACGAAAATGATATATTTATTGAGGAAATCTCAACGGAACACCGAGATATCGATGATTTCTTGCGGAAAAAAAAATTTCTTTATACACAAAATCAGCGTTATTTCATATTTCCTTTGAGATCTCGACCAAATAACCGTGCTTTTCGGAATCAGCGTAAAAAAATACATCGGATAGGGTGGTCGAGATTCCAATTCCGAAGATTTTCATTTTTCGAAAAAATTGACAATTTCTGTAAGGTCGGGACCTTACAGAAAATGCGATTTTTCGCAAAAATCGAAATCTCTGGAATCGAATTCTCGACCATCCTATCTTATGTATTTTTTTACGCTGACTACGAAAATGATATATTTATTGAGGAAATCTCAACGGAACACCGAGATATCGATGATTTCTTGCGGAAAAAAATATTTCTTTATACACAAAATCTGCGTTATTTCATATTTCCTTTGAGATCTCGACCAAATAACCGTGCTTTTCGGAATCAGCGTAAAAAAATACATCGGATAGGGTGGTCGAGATTCCAATTCCGAAGATTTTCATTTTTCGAAAAAATTGACAATTTCTGTAAGGTCGGGACCTTACAGAAAATGCGATTTTTCGCAAAAATCGAAATCTCTGGAATCGAATTCTCGACCATCCTATCTTATGTATTTTTTCGCGCTGATTACGAAAATGATATATTTATTGAGGAAATCTCAACGGAACACCGAGATATCGATGATTTCTTGCGGAAAAAAAAATTTCTTTATACACAAAATCAGCGTTATTTCATATTTCCTTTGAGATCTCGACCAAATAACCGTGCTTTTCGGAATCAGCGTAAAAAAATACATCGGATAGGGTGGTCGAGATTCCAATTCCGAAGATTTTCATTTTTCGAAAAAATTGACAATTTCTGTAAGGTCGGGACCTTACAGAAAATGCGATTTTTCGCAAAAATCGAAATCTCTGGAATCGAATTCTCGACCATCATATCTTATGTATTTTTTCGCGCTGATTACGAAAATGATATATTTATTGAGGAAATCTCAACGGAACACCGAGATATCGATGATTTCTTGCGGAAAAAAATATTTCTTTATACACAAAATCAGCGTTATTTCATATTTCCTTTGAGATCTCGACCAAATAACCGTGCTTTTCGGAATCAGCGTAAAAAAATACATAAGATAGGGTGATCCAGAATTCGATTCCAGAGATTTCGATTTTTGCGAAAAATCTAAGGGGTATGCCTTAGATTTTTTGCAAAAATCGAAATGTCTGGAATCGAATTCTCGACCATCCTATCTTATGTATTTTTTCGCGCTGATTACGAAAATGATATATTTATTGAGGAAATCTCAACGGAACACCGAGATATCGATGATTTCTTGCGGAAAAAAATATTTCTTTATACACAAAATCTGCGTTATTTCATATTTCCTTTGAGATCTCGACCAAATAACCGTGCTTTTCGGAATCAGCGTAAAAAAATACATCGGATAGGGTGGTCGAGATTCCAATTCCGAAGATTTTCATTTTTCGAAAAAATTGACAATTTCTGTAAGGTCGGGACCTTACAGAAAATGCGATTTTTCGCAAAAATCGAAATCTCTGGAATCGAATTCTCGACCATCCTATCTTATGTATTTTTTCGCGCTGATTACGAAAATGATATATTTATTGAGGAAATCTCAACGGAACACCGAGGTATCGATGATTTCTTGCGGAAAAAAAAATTTCTTTATACACAAAATCAGCGTTATTTCATATTTCCTTTGAGATCTCGACCAAATAACCGTGCTTTTCGGAATCAGCGTAAAAAAATACATCGGATAGGGTGGTCGAGATTCCAATTCCGAAGATTTTCATTTTTCGAAAAAATTGACAATTTCTGTAAGGTCGGGACCTTACAGAAAATGCGATTTTTCGCAAAAATCGAAATCTCTGGAATCGAATTCTCGACCATCCTATCTTATGTATTTTTTTACGCTGACTACGAAAATGATATATTTATTGAGGAAATCTCAACGGAACACCGAGATATCGATGATTTCTTGCGGAAAAAAATATTTCTTTATACACAAAATCTGCGTTATTTCATATTTCCTTTGAGATCTCGACCAAATAACCGTGCTTTTCGGAATCAGCGTAAAAAAATACATCGGATAGGGTGGTCGAGATTCCAATTCCGAAGATTTTCATTTTTCGAAAAAATTGACAATTTCTGTAAGGTCGGGACCTTACAGAAAATGCGATTTTTCGCAAAAATCGAAATCTCTGGAATCGAATTCTCGACCATCCTATCTTATGTATTTTTTCGCGCTGATTACGAAAATGATATATTTATTGAGGAAATCTCAACGGAACACCGAGATATCGATGATTTCTTGCGGAAAAAAAAATTTCTTTATACACAAAATCAGCGTTATTTCATATTTCCTTTGAGATCTCGACCAAATAACCGTGCTTTTCGGAATCAGCGTAAAAAAATACATCGGATAGGGTGGTCGAGATTCCAATTCCGAAGATTTTCATTTTTCGAAAAAATTGACAATTTCTGTAAGGTCGGGACCTTACAGAAAATGCGATTTTTCGCAAAAATCGAAATCTCTGGAATCGAATTCTCGACCATCCTATCTTATGTATTTTTTCGCGCTGATTACGAAAATGATATATTTATTGAGGAAATCTCAACGGAACACCGAGATATCGATGATTTCTTGCGGAAAAAAAAATTTCTTTATACACAAAATCAGCGTTATTTCATATTTCCTTTGAGATCTCGACCAAATAACCGTGCTTTTCGGAATCAGCGTAAAAAAATACATCGGATAGGGTGGTCGAGATTCCAATTCCGAAGATTTTCATTTTTCGAAAAAATTGACAATTTCTGTAAGGTCGGGACCTTACAGAAAATGCGATTTTTCGCAAAAATCGAAATCTCTGGAATCGAATTCTCGACCATCCTATCTTATGTATTTTTTTACGCTGACTACGAAAATGATATATTTATTGAGGAAATCTCAACGGAACACCGAGATATCGATGATTTCTTGCGGAAAAAAATATTTCTTTATACACAAAATCTGCGTTATTTCATATTTCCTTTGAGATCTCGACCAAATAACCGTGCTTTTCGGAATCAGCGTAAAAAAATACATCGGATAGGGTGGTCGAGATTCCAATTCCGAAGATTTTCATTTTTCGAAAAAATTGACAATTTCTGTAAGGTCGGGACCTTACAGAAAATGCGATTTTTCGCAAAAATCGAAATCTCTGGAATCGAATTCTCGACCATCCTATCTTATGTATTTTTTCGCGCTGATTACGAAAATGATATATTTATTGAGGAAATCTCAACGGAACACCGAGATATCGATGATTTCTTGCGGAAAAAAAAATTTCTTTATACACAAAATCAGCGTTATTTCATATTTCCTTTGAGATCTCGACCAAATAACCGTGCTTTTCGGAATCAGCGTAAAAAAATACATCGGATAGGGTGGTCGAGATTCCAATTCCGAAGATTTTCATTTTTCGAAAAAATTGACAATTTCTGTAAGGTCGGGACCTTACAGAAAATGCGATTTTTCGCAAAAATCGAAATCTCTGGAATCGAATTCTCGACCATCATATCTTATGTATTTTTTCGCGCTGATTACGAAAATGATATATTTATTGAGGAAATCTCAACGGAACACCGAGATATCGATGATTTCTTGCGGAAAAAAATATTTCTTTATACACAAAATCAGCGTTATTTCATATTTCCTTTGAGATCTCGACCAAATAACCGTGCTTTTCGGAATCAGCGTAAAAAAATACATCGGATAGGGTGGTCGAGATTCCAATTCCGAAGATTTTCATTTTTCGAAAAAATTGACAATTTCTGTAAGGTCGGGACCTTACAGAAAATGCGATTTTTCGCAAAAATCGAAATCTCTGGAATCGAATTCTCGACCATCCTATCTTATGTATTTTTTCGCGCTGATTACGAAAATGATATATTTATTGAGGAAATCTCAACGGAACACCGAGATATCGATGATTTCTGGCGGAAAAAAAAATTTCTTTATACACAAAATCAGCGTTATTTCATATTTCCTTTGAGATCTCGACCAAATAACCGTGCTTTTCGGAATCAGCGTAAAAAAATACATCGGATAGGGTGGTCTAGATTCCAATTCCGAAGATTTTCATTTTTCGAAAAAATTGACAATTTCTGTAAGGTCGGGACCTTACAGAAAATGCGATTTTTCGCAAAAATCGAAATCTCTGGAATCGAATTCTCGACCATCATATCTTATGTATTTTTTCGCGCTGATTACGAAAATGATATATTTATTGAGGAAATCTCAACGGAACACCGAGATATCGATGATTTCTTGCGGAAAAAAATATTTCTTTATACACAAAATCAGCGTTATTTCATATTTCCTTTGAGATCTCGACCAAATAACCGTGCTTTTCGGAATCAGCGTAAAAAAATACATAAGATAGGGTGATCCAGAATTCGATTCCAGAGATTTCGATTTTTGCGAAAAATCTAAGGGGTATGCCTTAGATTTTTTGCAAAAATCGAAATGTCTGGAATCGAATTCTCGACCATCCTATCTTATGTATTTTTTCGCGCTGATTACGAAAATGATATATTTATTGAGGAAATCTCAACGGAACACCGAGATATCGATGATTTCTTGCGGAAAAAAATATTTCTTTATACACAAAATCAGCGTTATTTCATATTTCCTTTGAGATCTCGACCAAATAACCGTGCTTTTCGGAATCAGCGTAAAAAAATACATCGGATAGGGTGGTCGAGATTCCAATTCCGAAGATTTTCATTTTTCGAAAAAATTGACAATTTCTGTAAGGTCGGGACCTTACAGAAAATGCGATTTTTCGCAAAAATCGAAATCTCTGGAATCGAATTCTCGACCATCCTATCTTATGTATTTTTTCGCGCTGATTACGAAAATGATATATTTATTGAGGAAATCTCAACGGAACACCGAGATATCGATGATTTCTTGCGGAAAAAAAAATTTCTTTATACACAAAATCAGCGTTATTTCATATTTCCTTTGAGATTTCGACCAAATAACCGTGCTTTTCGGAATCAGCGTAAAAAAATACATCGGATAGGGTGGTCGAGATTCCAATTCCGAAGATTTTCATTTTTCGAAAAAATTGACAATTTCTGTAAGGTCGGGACCTTACAGAAAATGCGATTTTTCGCAAAAATCGAAATCTCTGGAATCGAATTCTCGACCATCCTATCTTATGTATTTTTTCGCGCTGATTACGAAAATGATATATTTATTGAGGAAATCTCAACGGAACACCGAGATATCGATGATTTCTTGCGGAAAAAAAAATTTCTTTATACACAAAATCAGCGTTATTTCATATTTCCTTTGAGATCTCGACCAAATAACCGTGCTTTTCGGAATCAGCGTAAAAAAATACATCGGATAGGGTGGTCGAGATTCCAATTCCGAAGATTTTCATTTTTCGAAAAAATTGACAATTTCTGTAAGGTCGGGACCTTACAGAAAATGCGATTTTTCGCAAAAATCGAAATCTCTGGAATCGAATTCTCGACCATCCTATCTTATGTATTTTTTTACGCTGACTACGAAAATGATATATTTATTGAGGAAATCTCAACGGAACACCGAGATATCGATGATTTCTTGCGGAAAAAAATATTTCTTTATACACAAAATCTGCGTTATTTCATATTTCCTTTGAGATCTCGACCAAATAACCGTGCTTTTCGGAATCAGCGTAAAAAAATACATCGGATAGGGTGGTCGAGATTCCAATTCCGAAGATTTTCATTTTTCGAAAAAATTGACAATTTCTGTAAGGTCGGGACCTTACAGAAAATGCGATTTTTCGCAAAAATCGAAATCTCTGGAATCGAATTCTCGACCATCCTATCTTATGTATTTTTTCGCGCTGATTACGAAAATGATATATTTATTGAGGAAATCTCAACGGAACACCGAGATATCGATGATTTCTTGCGGAAAAAAAAATTTCTTTATACACAAAATCAGCGTTATTTCATATTTCCTTTGAGATCTCGACCAAATAACCGTGCTTTTCGGAATCAGCGTAAAAAAATACATCGGATAGGGTGGTCGAGATTCCAATTCCGAAGATTTTCATTTTTCGAAAAAATTGACAATTTCTGTAAGGTCGGGACCTTACAGAAAATGCGATTTTTCGCAAAAATCGAAATCTCTGGAATCGAATTCTCGACCATCCTATCTTATGTATTTTTTCGCGCTGATTACGAAAATGATATATTTATTGAGGAAATCTCAACGGAACACCGAGATATCGATGATTTCTTGCGGAAAAAAAAATTTCTTTATACACAAAATCAGCGTTATTTCATATTTCCTTTGAGATCTCGACCAAATAACCGTGCTTTTCGGAATCAGCGTAAAAAAATACATCGGATAGGGTGGTCGAGATTCCAATTCCGAAGATTTTCATTTTTCGAAAAAATTGACAATTTCTGTAAGGTCGGGACCTTACAGAAAATGCGATTTTTCGCAAAAATCGAAATCTCTGGAATCGAATTCTCGACCATCCTATCTTATGTATTTTTTCGCGCTGATTACGAAAATGATATATTTATTGAGGAAATCTCAACGGAACACCGAGATATCGATGATTTCTTGCGGAAAAAAAAATTTCTTTATACACAAAATCAGCGTTATTTCATATTTCCTTTGAGATCTCGACCAAATAACCGTGCTTTTCGGAATCAGCGTAAAAAAATACATCGGATAGGGTGGTCGAGATTCCAATTCCGAAGATTTTCATTTTTCGAAAAAATTGACAATTTCTGTAAGGTCGGGACCTTACAGAAAATGCGATTTTTCGCAAAAATCGAAATCTCTGGAATCGAATTCTCGACCATCCTATCTTATGTATTTTTTTACGCTGACTACGAAAATGATATATTTATTGAGGAAATCTCAACGGAACACCGAGATATCGATGATTTCTTGCGGAAAAAAATATTTCTTTATACACAAAATCTGCGTTATTTCATATTTCCTTTGAGATCTCGACCAAATAACCGTGCTTTTCGGAATCAGCGTAAAAAAATACATCGGATAGGGTGGTCGAGATTCCAATTCCGAAGATTTTCATTTTTCGAAAAAATTGACAATTTCTGTAAGGTCGGGACCTTACAGAAAATGCGATTTTTCGCAAAAATCGAAATCTCTGGAATCGAATTCTCGACCATCCTATCTTATGTATTTTTTCGCGCTGATTACGAAAATGATATATTTATTGAGGAAATCTCAACGGAACACCGAGATATCGATGATTTCTTGCGGAAAAAAAAATTTCTTTATACACAAAATCAGCGTTATTTCATATTTCCTTTGAGATCTCGACCAAATAACCGTGCTTTTCGGAATCAGCGTAAAAAAATACATCGGATAGGGTGGTCGAGATTCCAATTCCGAAGATTTTCATTTTTCGAAAAAATTGACAATTTCTGTAAGGTCGGGACCTTACAGAAAATGCGATTTTTCGCAAAAATCGAAATCTCTGGAATCGAATTCTCGACCATCCTATCTTATGTATTTTTTCGCGCTGATTACGAAAATGATATATTTATTGAGGAAATCTCAACGGAACACCGAGATATCGATGATTTCTTGCGGAAAAAAAAATTTCTTTATACACAAAATCAGCGTTATTTCATATTTCCTTTGAGATCTCGACCAAATAACCGTGCTTTTCGGAATCAGCGTAAAAAAATACATCGGATAGGGTGGTCGAGATTCCAATTCCGAAGATTTTCATTTTTCGAAAAAATTGACAATTTCTGTAAGGTCGGGACCTTACAGAAAATGCGATTTTTCGCAAAAATCGAAATCTCTGGAATCGAATTCTCGACCATCCTATCTTATGTATTTTTTTACGCTGACTACGAAAATGATATATTTATTGAGGAAATCTCAACGGAACACCGAGATATCGATGATTTCTTGCGGAAAAAAATATTTCTTTATACACAAAATCTGCGTTATTTCATATTTCCTTTGAGATCTCGACCAAATAACCGTGCTTTTCGGAATCAGCGTAAAAAAATACATCGGATAGGGTGGTCGAGATTCCAATTCCGAAGATTTTCATTTTTCGAAAAAATTGACAATTTCTGTAAGGTCGGGACCTTACAGAAAATGCGATTTTTCGCAAAAATCGAAATCTCTGGAATCGAATTCTCGACCATCCTATCTTATGTATTTTTTCGCGCTGATTACGAAAATGATATATTTATTGAGGAAATCTCAACGGAACACCGAGATATCGATGATTTCTTGCGGAAAAAAAAATTTCTTTATACACAAAATCAGCGTTATTTCATATTTCCTTTGAGATCTCGACCAAATAACCGTGCTTTTCGGAATCAGCGTAAAAAAATACATCGGATAGGGTGGTCGAGATTCCAATTCCGAAGATTTTCATTTTTCGAAAAAATTGACAATTTCTGTAAGGTCGGGACCTTACAGAAAATGCGATTTTTCGCAAAAATCGAAATCTCTGGAATCGAATTCTCGACCATCCTATCTTATGTATTTTTTCGCGCTGATTACGAAAATGATATATTTATTGAGGAAATCTCAACGGAACACCGAGATATCGATGATTTCTTGCGGAAAAAAAAATTTCTTTATACACAAAATCAGCGTTATTTCATATTTCCTTTGAGATCTCGACCAAATAACCGTGCTTTTCGGAATCAGCGTAAAAAAATACATCGGATAGGGTGGTCGAGATTCCAATTCCGAAGATTTTCATTTTTCGAAAAAATTGACAATTTCTGTAAGGTCGGGACCTTACAGAAAATGCGATTTTTCGCAAAAATCGAAATCTCTGGAATCGAATTCTCGACCATCCTATCTTATGTATTTTTTCGCGCTGATTACGAAAATGATATATTTATTGAGGAAATCTCAACGGAACACCGAGATATCGATGATTTCTTGCGGAAAAAAAAATTTCTTTATACACAAAATCAGCGTTATTTCATATTTCCTTTGAGATCTCGACCAAATAACCGTGCTTTTCGGAATCAGCGTAAAAAAATACATCGGATAGGGTGGTCGAGATTCCAATTCCGAAGATTTTCATTTTTCGAAAAAATTGACAATTTCTGTAAGGTCGGGACCTTACAGAAAATGCGATTTTTCGCAAAAATCGAAATCTCTGGAATCGAATTCTCGACCATCCTATCTTATGTATTTTTTTACGCTGACTACGAAAATGATATATTTATTGAGGAAATCTCAACGGAACACCGAGATATCGATGATTTCTTGCGGAAAAAAATATTTCTTTATACACAAAATCTGCGTTATTTCATATTTCCTTTGAGATCTCGACCAAATAACCGTGCTTTTCGGAATCAGCGTAAAAAAATACATCGGATAGGGTGGTCGAGATTCCAATTCCGAAGATTTTCATTTTTCGAAAAAATTGACAATTTCTGTAAGGTCGGGACCTTACAGAAAATGCGATTTTTCGCAAAAATCGAAATCTCTGGAATCGAATTCTCGACCATCCTATCTTATGTATTTTTTCGCGCTGATTACGAAAATGATATATTTATTGAGGAAATCTCAACGGAACACCGAGATATCGATGATTTCTTGCGGAAAAAAAAATTTCTTTATACACAAAATCAGCGTTATTTCATATTTCCTTTGAGATCTCGACCAAATAACCGTGCTTTTCGGAATCAGCGTAAAAAAATACATCGGATAGGGTGGTCGAGATTCCAATTCCGAAGATTTTCATTTTTCGAAAAAATTGACAATTTCTGTAAGGTCGGGACCTTACAGAAAATGCGATTTTTCGCAAAAATCGAAATCTCTGGAATCGAATTCTCGACCATCCTATCTTATGTATTTTTTTACGCTGACTACGAAAATGATATATTTATTGAGGAAATCTCAACGGAACACCGAGATATCGATGATTTCTTGCGGAAAAAAATATTTCTTTATACACAAAATCTGCGTTATTTCATATTTCCTTTGAGATCTCGACCAAATAACCGTGCTTTTCGGAATCAGCGTAAAAAAATACATCGGATAGGGTGGTCGAGATTCCAATTCCGAAGATTTTCATTTTTCGAAAAAATTGACAATTTCTGTAAGGTCCCGACCTTACAGAAAATGCGATTTTTCGCAAAAATCGAAATCTCTGGAATCGAATTCTCGACCATCCTATCTTATGTATTTTTTCGCGCTGATTACGAAAATGATATATTTATTGAGGAAATCTCAACGGAACACCGAGATATCGATGATTTCTTGCGGAAAAAAAAATTTCTTTATACACAAAATCAGCGTTATTTCATATTTCCTTTGAGATCTCGACCAAATAACCGTGCTTTTCGGAATCAGCGTAAAAAAATACATCGGATAGGGTGGTCGAGATTCCAATTCCGAAGATTTTCATTTTTCGAAAAAATTGACAATTTCTGTAAGGTCGGGACCTTACAGAAAATGCGATTTTTCGCAAAAATCGAAATCTCTGGAATCGAATTCTCGACCATCCTATCTTATGTATTTTTTCGCGCTGATTACGAAAATGATATATTTATTGAGGAAATCTCAACGGAACACCGAGATATCGATGATTTCTTGCGGAAAAAAAAATTTCTTTATACACAAAATCAGCGTTATTTCATATTTCCTTTGAGATCTCGACCAAATAACCGTGCTTTTCGGAATCAGCGTAAAAAAATACATCGGATAGGGTGGTCGAGATTCCAATTCCGAAGATTTTCATTTTTCGAAAAAATTGACAATTTCTGTAAGGTCGGGACCTTACAGAAAATGCGATTTTTCGCAAAAATCGAAATCTCTGGAATCGAATTCTCGACCATCCTATCTTATGTATTTTTTCGCGCTGATTACGAAAATGATATATTTATTGAGGAAATCTCAACGGAACACCGAGATATCGATGATTTCTTGCGGAAAAAAAAATTTCTTTATACACAAAATCAGCGTTATTTCATATTTCCTTTGAGATCTCGACCAAATAACCGTGCTTTTCGGAATCAGCGTAAAAAAATACATCGGATAGGGTGGTCGAGATTCCAATTCCGAAGATTTTCATTTTTCGAAAAAATTGACAATTTCTGTAAGGTCGGGACCTTACAGAAAATGCGATTTTTCGCAAAAATCGAAATCTCTGGAATCGAATTCTCGACCATCCTATCTTATGTATTTTTTTACGCTGACTACGAAAATGATATATTTATTGAGGAAATCTCAACGGAACACCGAGATATCGATGATTTCTTGCGGAAAAAAATATTTCTTTATACACAAAATCTGCGTTATTTCATATTTCCTTTGAGATCTCGACCAAATAACCGTGCTTTTCGGAATCAGCGTAAAAAAATACATCGGATAGGGTGGTCGAGATTCCAATTCCGAAGATTTTCATTTTTCGAAAAAATTGACAATTTCTGTAAGGTCGGGACCTTACAGAAAATGCGATTTTTCGCAAAAATCGAAATCTCTGGAATCGAATTCTCGACCATCCTATCTTATGTATTTTTTCGCGCTGATTACGAAAATGATATATTTATTGAGGAAATCTCAACGGAACACCGAGATATCGATGATTTCTTGCGGAAAAAAAAATTTCTTTATACACAAAATCAGCGTTATTTCATATTTCCTTTGAGATTTCGACCAAATAACCGTGCTTTTCGGAATCAGCTAAAAAAAATACATCGGATAGGGTGGTCGAGATTCCAATTCCGAAGATTTTCATTTTTCGAAAAAATTGACAATTTCTGTAAGGTCGGGACCTTACAGAAAATGCGATTTTTCGCAAAAATCGAAATCTCTGGAATCGAATTCTCGACCATCCTATCTTATGTATTTTTTCGCGCTGATTACGAAAATGATATATTTATTGAGGAAATCTCAACGGAACACCGAGATATCGATGATTTCTTGCGGAAAAAAAAATTTCTTTATACACAAAATCAGCGTTATTTCATATTTCCTTTGAGATCTCGACCAAATAACCGTGCTTTTCGGAATCAGCGTAAAAAAATACATCGGATAGGGTGGTCGAGATTCCAATTCCGAAGATTTTCATTTTTCGAAAAAATTGACAATTTCTGTAAGGTCGGGACCTTACAGAAAATGCGATTTTTCGCAAAAATCGAAATCTCTGGAATCGAATTCTCGACCATCCTATCTTATGTATTTTTTTACGCTGACTACGAAAATGATATATTTATTGAGGAAATCTCAACGGAACACCGAGATATCGATGATTTCTTGCGGAAAAAAATATTTCTTTATACACAAAATCTGCGTTATTTCATATTTCCTTTGAGATCTCGACCAAATAACCGTGCTTTTCGGAATCAGCGTAAAAAAATACATCGGATAGGGTGGTCGAGATTCCAATTCCGAAGATTTTCATTTTTCGAAAAAATTGACAATTTCTGTAAGGTCGGGACCTTACAGAAAATGCGATTTTTCGCAAAAATCGAAATCTCTGGAATCGAATTCTCGACCATCCTATCTTATGTATTTTTTCGCGCTGATTACGAAAATGATATATTTATTGAGGAAATCTCAACGGAACACCGAGATATCGATGATTTCTTGCGGAAAAAAAAATTTCTTTATACACAAAATCAGCGTTATTTCATATTTCCTTTGAGATCTCGACCAAATAACCGTGCTTTTCGGAATCAGCGTAAAAAAATACATCGGATAGGGTGGTCGAGATTCCAATTCCGAAGATTTTCATTTTTCGAAAAAATTGACAATTTCTGTAAGGTCGGGACCTTACAGAAAATGCGATTTTTCGCAAAAATCGAAATCTCTGGAATCGAATTCTCGACCATCCTATCTTATGTATTTTTTCGCGCTGATTACGAAAATGATATATTTATTGAGGAAATCTCAACGGAACACCGAGATATCGATGATTTCTTGCGGAAAAAAAAATTTCTTTATACACAAAATCAGCGTTATTTCATATTTCCTTTGAGATCTCGACCAAATAACCGTGCTTTTCGGAATCAGCGTAAAAAAATACATCGGATAGGGTGGTCGAGATTCCAATTCCGAAGATTTTCATTTTTCGAAAAAATTGACAATTTCTGTAAGGTCGGGACCTTACAGAAAATGCGATTTTTCGCAAAAATCGAAATCTCTGGAATCGAATTCTCGACCATCCTATCTTATGTATTTTTTCGCGCTGATTACGAAAATGATATATTTATTGAGGAAATCTCAACGGAACACCGAGATATCGATGATTTCTTGCGGAAAAAAAAATTTCTTTATACACAAAATCAGCGTTATTTCATATTTCCTTTGAGATCTCGACCAAATAACCGTGCTTTTCGGAATCAGCGTAAAAAAATACATCGGATAGGGTGGTCGAGATTCCAATTCCGAAGATTTTCATTTTTCGAAAAAATTGACAATTTCTGTAAGGTCGGGACCTTACAGAAAATGCGATTTTTCGCAAAAATCGAAATCTCTGGAATCGAATTCTCGACCATCCTATCTTATGTATTTTTTTACGCTGACTACGAAAATGATATATTTATTGAGGAAATCTCAACGGAACACCGAGATATCGATGATTTCTTGCGGAAAAAAATATTTCTTTATACACAAAATCTGCGTTATTTCATATTTCCTTTGAGATCTCGACCAAATAACCGTGCTTTTCGGAATCAGCGTAAAAAAATACATCGGATAGGGTGGTCGAGATTCCAATTCCGAAGATTTTCATTTTTCGAAAAAATTGACAATTTCTGTAAGGTCGGGACCTTACAGAAAATGCGATTTTTCGCAAAAATCGAAATCTCTGGAATCGAATTCTCGACCATCCTATCTTATGTATTTTTTCGCGCTGATTACGAAAATGATATATTTATTGAGGAAATCTCAACGGAACACCGAGATATCGATGATTTCTTGCGGAAAAAAAAATTTCTTTATACACAAAATCAGCGTTATTTCATATTTCCTTTGAGATCTCGACCAAATAACCGTGCTTTTCGGAATCAGCGTAAAAAAATACATCGGATAGGGTGGTCGAGATTCCAATTCCGAAGATTTTCATTTTTCGAAAAAATTGACAATTTCTGTAAGGTCGGGACCTTACAGAAAATGCGATTTTTCGCAAAAATCGAAATCTCTGGAATCGAATTCTCGACCATCCTATCTTATGTATTTTTTTACGCTGACTACGAAAATGATATATTTATTGAGGAAATCTCAACGGAACACCGAGATATCGATGATTTCTTGCGGAAAAAAATATTTCTTTATACACAAAATCTGCGTTATTTCATATTTCCTTTGAGATCTCGACCAAATAACCGTGCTTTTCGGAATCAGCGTAAAAAAATACATCGGATAGGGTGGTCGAGATTCCAATTCCGAAGATTTTCATTTTTCAAAAAAATTGACAATTTCTGTAAGGTCCCGACCTTACAGAAAATGCGATTTTTCGCAAAAATCGAAATCTCTGGAATCGAATTCTCGACCATCCTATCTTATGTATTTTTTCGCGCTGATTACGAAAATGATATATTTATTGAGGAAATCTCAACGGAACACCGAGATATCGATGATTTCTTGCGGAAAAAAAAATTTCTTTATACACAAAATCAGCGTTATTTCATATTTCCTTTGAGATCTCGACCAAATAACCGTGCTTTTCGGAATCAGCGTAAAAAAATACATCGGATAGGGTGGTCGAGATTCCAATTCCGAAGATTTTCATTTTTCGAAAAAATTGACAATTTCTGTAAGGTCGGGACCTTACAGAAAATGCGATTTTTCGCAAAAATCGAAATCTCTGGAATCGAATTCTCGACCATCCTATCTTATGTATTTTTTCGCGCTGATTACGAAAATGATATATTTATTGAGGAAATCTCAACGGAACACCGAGATATCGATGATTTCTTGCGGAAAAAAAAATTTCTTTATACACAAAATCAGCGTTATTTCATATTTCCTTTGAGATCTCGACCAAATAACCGTGCTTTTCGGAATCAGCGTAAAAAAATACATCGGATAGGGTGGTCGAGATTCCAATTCCGAAGATTTTCATTTTTCGAAAAAATTGACAATTTCTGTAAGGTCGGGACCTTACAGAAAATGCGATTTTTCGCAAAAATCGAAATCTCTGGAATCGAATTCTCGACCATCCTATCTTATGTATTTTTTTACGCTGACTACGAAAATGATATATTTATTGAGGAAATCTCAACGGAACACCGAGATATCGATGATTTCTTGCGGAAAAAAATATTTCTTTATACACAAAATCTGCGTTATTTCATATTTCCTTTGAGATCTCGACCAAATAACCGTGCTTTTCGGAATCAGCGTAAAAAAATACATCGGATAGGGTGGTCGAGATTCCAATTCCGAAGATTTTCATTTTTCGAAAAAATTGACAATTTCTGTAAGGTCGGGACCTTACAGAAAATGCGATTTTTCGCAAAAATCGAAATCTCTGGAATCGAATTCTCGACCATCCTATCTTATGTATTTTTTCGCGCTGATTACGAAAATGATATATTTATTGAGGAAATCTCAACGGAACACCGAGATATCGATGATTTCTTGCGGAGAAAAAAATTTCTTTATACACAAAATCAGCGTTATTTCATATTTCCTTTGAGATCTCGACCAAATAACCGTGCTTTTCGGAATCAGCGTAAAAAAATACATAAGATAGGGTGATCCAGAATTCGATTCCAGAGATTTCGATTTTTGCGAAAAATCTAAGGGGTATGCCTTAGATTTTTTGCAAAAATCGAAATGTCTGGAATCGAATTCTCGACCATCCTATCTTATGTATTTTTTCGCGCTGATTACGAAAATGATATATTTATTGAGGAAATCTCAACGGAACACCGAGATATGGATGATTTCTTGCGGAAAAAAAATTTCTTTATACACAAAATCAGCGTTATTTCATATTTCCTTTGAGATTTCGACCAAATAACCGTGCTTTTCGGAATCAGCGTAAAAAAATACATCGGATAGGGTGGTCGAGATTCCAATTCCGAAGATTTTCATTTTTCGAAAAAATTGACAATTTCTGTAAGGTCGGGACCTTACAGAAAATGCGATTTTTCGCAAAAATCGAAATCTCTGGAATCGAATTCTCGACCATCCTATCTTATGTATTTTTTCGCGCTGATTACGAAAATGATATATTTATTGAGGAAATCTCAACGGAACACCGAGATATCGATGATTTCTTGCGGAAAAAAAAATTTCTTTATACACAAAATCAGCGTTATTTCATATTTCCTTTGAGATCTCGACCAAATAACCGTGCTTTTCGGAATCAGCGTAAAAAAATACATCGGATAGGGTGGTCGAGATTCCAATTCCGAAGATTTTCATTTTTCGAAAAAATTGACAATTTCTGTAAGGTCGGGACCTTACAGAAAATGCGATTTTTCGCAAAAATCGAAATCTCTGGAATCGAATTCTCGACCATCATATCTTATGTATTTTTTCGCGCTGATTACGAAAATGATATATTTATTGAGGAAATCTCAACGGAACACCGAGATATCGATGATTTCTGGCGGAAAAAAAAATTTCTTTATACACAAAATCAGCGTTATTTCATATTTCCTTTGAGATCTCGACCAAATAACCGTGCTTTTCGGAATCAGCGTAAAAAAATACATAAGATAGGGTGATCCAGAATTCGATTCCAGAGATTTCGATTTTTGCGAAAAATCTAAGGGGTATGCCTTAGATTTTTTGCAAAAATCGAAATGTCTGGAATCGAATTCTCGACCATCCTATCTTATGTATTTTTTCGCGCTGATTACGAAAATAATATATTTATTGAGGAAATCTCAACGGAACACCGAGATATCGATGATTTCTTGCGGAAAAAAATATTTCTTTATACACAAAATCAGCGTTATTTCATATTTCCTTTGAGATCTCGACCAAATAACCGTGCTTTTCGGAATCAGCGTAAAAAAATACATCGGATAGGGTGGTCGAGATTCCAATTCCGAAGATTTTCATTTTTCGAAAAAATTGACAATTTCTGTAAGGTCGGGACCTTACAGAAAATGCGATTTTTCGCAAAAATCGAAATCTCTGGAATCGAATTCTCGACCATCCTATCTTATGTATTTTTTCGCGCTGATTACGAAAATGATATATTTATTGAGGAAATCTCAACGGAACACCGAGATATCGATGATTTCTTGCGGAAAAAAAAATTTCTTTATACACAAAATCAGCGTTATTTCATATTTCCTTTGAGATCTCGACCAAATAACCGTGCTTTTCGGAATCAGCGTAAAAAAATACATCGGATAGGGTGGTCGAGATTCCAATTCCGAAGATTTTCATTTTTCGAAAAAATTGACAATTTCTGTAAGGTCGGGACCTTACAGAAAATGCGATTTTTCGCAAAAATCGAAATCTCTGGAATCGAATTCTCGACCATCCTATCTTATGTATTTTTTCGCGCTGATTACGAAAATGATATATTTATTGAGGAAATCTCAACGGAACACCGAGATATCGATGATTTCTTGCGGAAAAAAATATTTCTTTATACACAAAATCAGCGTTATTTCATATTTCCTTTGAGATCTCGACCAAATAACCGTGCTTTTCGGAATCAGCGTAAAAAAATACATCGGATAGGGTGGTCGAGATTCCAATTCCGAAGATTTTCATTTTTCGAAAAAATTGACAATTTCTGTAAGGTCGGGACCTTACAGAAAATGCGATTTTTCGCAAAAATCGAAATCTCTGGAATCGAATTCTCGACCATCATATCTTATGTATTTTTTCGCGCTGATTACGAAAATGATATATTTATTGAGGAAATCTCAACGGAACACCGAGATATCGATGATTTCTTGCGGAAAAAAATATTTCTTTATACACAAAATCAGCGTTATTTCATATTTCCTTTGAGATCTCGACCAAATAACCGTGCTTTTCGGAATCAGCGTAAAAAAATACATAAGATAGGGTGATCCAGAATTCGATTCCAGAGATTTCGATTTTTGCGAAAAATCTAAGGGGTATGCCTTAGATTTTTTGCAAAAATCGAAATGTCTGGAATCGAATTCTCGACCATCCTATCTTATGTATTTTTTCGCGCTGATTACGAAAATGATATATTTATTGAGGAAATCTCAACGGAACACCGAGATATCGATGATTTCTTGCGGAAAAAAATATTTCTTTATACACAAAATCTGCGTTATTTCATATTTCCTTTGAGATCTCGACCAAATAACCGTGCTTTTCGGAATCAGCGTAAAAAAATACATCGGATAGGGTGGTCGAGATTCCAATTCCGAAGATTTTCATTTTTCGAAAAAATTGACAATTTCTGTAAGGTCGGGACCTTACAGAAAATGCGATTTTTCGCAAAAATCGAAATCTCTGGAATCGAATTCTCGACCATCCTATCTTATGTATTTTTTCGCGCTGATTACGAAAATGATATATTTATTGAGGAAATCTCAACGGAACACCGAGATATCGATGATTTCTGGCGGAAAAAAAAATTTCTTTATACACAAAATCAGCGTTATTTCATATTTCCTTTGAGATCTCGACCAAATAACCGTGCTTTTCGGAATCAGCGTAAAAAAATACATCGGATAGGGTGGTCGAGATTCCAATTCCGAAGATTTTCATTTTTCGAAAAAATTGACAATTTCTGTAAGGTCGGGACCTTACAGAAAATGCGATTTTTCGCAAAAATCGAAATCTCTGGAATCGAATTCTCGACCATCCTATCTTATGTATTTTTTCGCGCTGATTACGAAAATGATATATTTATTGAGGAAATCTCAACGGAACACCGAGATATCGATGATTTCTTGCGGAAAAAAAAATTTCTTTATACACAAAATCAGCGTTATTTCATATTTCCTTTGAGATCTCGACCAAATAACCGTGCTTTTCGGAATCAGCGTAAAAAAATACATCGGATAGGGTGGTCGAGATTCCAATTCCGAAGATTTTCATTTTTCGAAAAAATTGACAATTTCTGTAAGGTCGGGACCTTACAGAAAATGCGATTTTTCGCAAAAATCGAAATCTCTGGAATCGAATTCTCGACCATCCTATCTTATGTATTTTTTCGCGCTGATTACGAAAATGATATATTTATTGAGGAAATCTCAACGGAACACCGAGATATCGATGATTTCTTGCGGAGAAAAAAATTTCTTTATACACAAAATCAGCGTTATTTCATATTTCCTTTGAGATCTCGACCAAATAACCGTGCTTTTCGGAATCAGCGTAAAAAAATACATAAGATAGGGTGATCCAGAATTCGATTCCAGAGATTTCGATTTTTGCGAAAAATCTAAGGGGTATGCCTTAGATTTTTTGCAAAAATCGAAATGTCTGGAATCGAATTCTCGACCATCCTATCTTATGTATTTTTTCGCGCTGATTACGAAAATGATATATTTATTGAGGAAATCTCAACGGAACACCGAGATATGGATGATTTCTTGCGGAAAAAAAATTTCTTTATACACAAAATCAGCGTTATTTCATATTTCCTTTGAGATTTCGACCAAATAACCGTGCTTTTCGGAATCAGCGTAAAAAAATACATCGGATAGGGTGGTCGAGATTCCAATTCCGAAGATTTTCATTTTTCGAAAAAATTGACAATTTCTGTAAGGTCGGGACCTTACAGAAAATGCGATTTTTCGCAAAAATCGAAATCTCTGGAATCGAATTCTCGACCATCCTATCTTATGTATTTTTTCGCGCTGATTACGAAAATGATATATTTATTGAGGAAATCTCAACGGAACACCGAGATATCGATGATTTCTTGCGGAAAAAAAAATTTCTTTATACACAAAATCAGCGTTATTTCATATTTCCTTTGAGATCTCGACCAAATAACCGTGCTTTTCGGAATCAGCGTAAAAAAATACATCGGATAGGGTGGTCGAGATTCCAATTCCGAAGATTTTCATTTTTCGAAAAAATTGACAATTTCTGTAAGGTCGGGACCTTACAGAAAATGCGATTTTTCGCAAAAATCGAAATCTCTGGAATCGAATTCTCGACCATCCTATCTTATGTATTTTTTCGCGCTGATTACGAAAATGATATATTTATTGAGGAAATCTCAACGGAACACCGAGATATCGATGATTTCTTGCGGAAAAAAAAATTTCTTTATACACAAAATCAGCGTTATTTCATATTTCCTTTGAGATCTCGACCAAATAACCGTGCTTTTCGGAATCAGCGTAAAAAAATACATCGGATAGGGTGGTCGAGATTCCAATTCCGAAGATTTTCATTTTTCGAAAAAATTGACAATTTCTGTAAGGTCGGGACCTTACAGAAAATGCGATTTTTCGCAAAAATCGAAATCTCTGGAATCGAATTCTCGACCATCCTATCTTATGTATTTTTTTACGCTGACTACGAAAATGATATATTTATTGAGGAAATCTCAACGGAACACCGAGATATCGATGATTTCTTGCGGAAAAAAATATTTCTTTATACACAAAATCTGCGTTATTTCATATTTCCTTTGAGATCTCGACCAAATAACCGTGCTTTTCGGAATCAGCGTAAAAAAATACATCGGATAGGGTGGTCGAGATTCCAATTCCGAAGATTTTCATTTTTCGAAAAAATTGACAATTTCTGTAAGGTCGGGACCTTACAGAAAATGCGATTTTTCGCAAAAATCGAAATCTCTGGAATCGAATTCTCGACCATCCTATCTTATGTATTTTTTCGCGCTGATTACGAAAATGATATATTTATTGAGGAAATCTCAACGGAACACCGAGATATCGATGATTTCTTGCGGAAAAAAATATTTCTTTATACACAAAATCTGCGTTATTTCATATTTCCTTTGAGATCTCGACCAAATAACCGTGCTTTTCGGAATCAGCGTAAAAAAATACATCGGATAGGGTGGTCGAGATTCCAATTCCGAAGATTTTCATTTTTCGAAAAAATTGACAATTTCTGTAAGGTCGGGACCTTACAGAAAATGCGATTTTTCGCAAAAATCGAAATCTCTGGAATCGAATTCTCGACCATCCTATCTTATGTATTTTTTCGCGCTGATTACGAAAATGATATATTTATTGAGGAAATCTCAACGGAACACCGAGATATCGATGATTTCTGGCGGAAAAAAAAATTTCTTTATACACAAAATCAGCGTTATTTCATATTTCCTTTGAGATCTCGACCAAATAACCGTGCTTTTCGGAATCAGCGTAAAAAAATACATCGGATAGGGTGGTCGAGATTCCAATTCCGAAGATTTTCATTTTTCGAAAAAATTGACAATTTCTGTAAGGTCGGGACCTTACAGAAAATGCGATTTTTCGCAAAAATCGAAATCTCTGGAATCGAATTCTCGACCATCCTATCTTATGTATTTTTTCGCGCTGATTACGAAAATGATATATTTATTGAGGAAATCTCAACGGAACACCGAGATATCGATGATTTCTTGCGGAAAAAAAAATTTCTTTATACACAAAATCAGCGTTATTTCATATTTCCTTTGAGATCTCGACCAAATAACCGTGCTTTTCGGAATCAGCGTAAAAAAATACATCGGATAGGGTGGTCGAGATTCCAATTCCGAAGATTTTCATTTTTCGAAAAAATTGACAATTTCTGTAAGGTCGGGACCTTACAGAAAATGCGATTTTTCGCAAAAATCGAAATCTCTGGAATCGAATTCTCGACCATCCTATCTTATGTATTTTTTCGCGCTGATTACGAAAATGATATATTTATTGAGGAAATCTCAACGGAACACCGAGATATCGATGATTTCTTGCGGAAAAAAAAATTTCTTTATACACAAAATCAGCGTTATTTCATATTTCCTTTGAGATCTCGACCAAATAACCGTGCTTTTCGGAATCAGCGTAAAAAAATACATCGGATAGGGTGGTCGAGATTCCAATTCCGAAGATTTTCATTTTTCGAAAAAATTGACAATTTCTGTAAGGTCGGGACCTTACAGAAAATGCGATTTTTCGCAAAAATCGAAATCTCTGGAATCGAATTCTCGACCATCCTATCTTATGTATTTTTTCGCGCTGATTACGAAAATGATATATTTATTGAGGAAATCTCAACGGAACACCGAGATATCGATGATTTCTTGCGGAAAAAAATATTTCTTTATACACAAAATCTGCGTTATTTCATATTTCCTTTGAGATCTCGACCAAATAACCGTGCTTTTCGGAATCAGCGTAAAAAAATACATAAGATAGGGTGATCCAGAATTCGATTCCAGAGATTTCGATTTTTGCGAAAAATCTAAGGGGTATGCCTTAGATTTTTTGCAAAAATCGAAATGTCTGGAATCGAATTCTCGACCATCCTATCTTATGTATTTTTTCGCGCTGATTACGAAAATGATATATTTATTGAGGAAATCTCAACGGAACACCGAGATATGGATGATTTCTTGCGGAAAAAAAATTTCTTTATACACAAAATCAGCGTTATTTCATATTTCCTTTGAGATTTCGACCAAATAACCGTGCTTTTCGGAATCAGCGTAAAAAAATACATCGGATAGGGTGGTCGAGATTCCAATTCCGAAGATTTTCATTTTTCGAAAAAATTGACAATTTCTGTAAGGTCGGGACCTTACAGAAAATGCGATTTTTCGCAAAAATCGAAATCTCTGGAATCGAATTCTCGACCATCCTATCTTATGTATTTTTTCGCGCTGATTACGAAAATGATATATTTATTGAGGAAATCTCAACGGAACACCGAGATATCGATGATTTCTTGCGGAAAAAAAAATTTCTTTATACACAAAATCAGCGTTATTTCATATTTCCTTTGAGATCTCGACCAAATAACCGTGCTTTTCGGAATCAGCGTAAAAAAATACATCGGATAGGGTGGTCGAGATTCCAATTCCGAAGATTTTCATTTTTCGAAAAAATTGACAATTTCTGTAAGGTCGGGACCTTACAGAAAATGCGATTTTTCGCAAAAATCGAAATCTCTGGAATCGAATTCTCGACCATCCTATCTTATGTATTTTTTCGCGCTGATTACGAAAATGATATATTTATTGAGGAAATCTCAACGGAACACCGAGATATCGATGATTTCTTGCGGAAAAAAAAATTTCTTTATACACAAAATCAGCGTTATTTCATATTTCCTTTGAGATCTCGACCAAATAACCGTGCTTTTCGGAATCAGCGTAAAAAAATACATCGGATAGGGTGGTCGAGATTCCAATTCCGAAGATTTTCATTTTTCGAAAAAATTGACAATTTCTGTAAGGTCGGGACCTTACAGAAAATGCGATTTTTCGCAAAAATCGAAATCTCTGGAATCGAATTCTCGACCATCCTATCTTATGTATTTTTTTACGCTGACTACGAAAATGATATATTTATTGAGGAAATCTCAACGGAACACCGAGATATCGATGATTTCTTGCGGAAAAAAATATTTCTTTATACACAAAATCTGCGTTATTTCATATTTCCTTTGAGATCTCGACCAAATAACCGTGCTTTTCGGAATCAGCGTAAAAAAATACATCGGATAGGGTGGTCGAGATTCCAATTCCGAAGATTTTCATTTTTCGAAAAAATTGACAATTTCTGTAAGGTCGGGACCTTACAGAAAATGCGATTTTTCGCAAAAATCGAAATCTCTGGAATCGAATTCTCGACCATCCTATCTTATGTATTTTTTTACGCTGACTACGAAAATGATATATTTATTGAGGAAATCTCAACGGAACACCGAGATATCGATGATTTCTTGCGGAAAAAAATATTTCTTTATACACAAAATCTGCGTTATTTCATATTTCCTTTGAGATCTCGACCAAATAACCGTGCTTTTCGGAATCAGCGTAAAAAAATACATCGGATAGGGTGGTCGAGATTCCAATTCCGAAGATTTTCATTTTTCGAAAAAATTGACAATTTCTGTAAGGTCGGGACCTTACAGAAAATGCGATTTTTCGCAAAAATCGAAATCTCTGGAATCGAATTCTCGACCATCCTATCTTATGTATTTTTTCGCGCTGATTACGAAAATGATATATTTATTGAGGAAATCTCAACGGAACACCGAGATATCGATGATTTCTTGCGGAAAAAAATATTTCTTTATACACAAAATCTGCGTTATTTCATATTTCCTTTGAGATCTCGACCAAATAACCGTGCTTTTCGGAATCAGCGTAAAAAAATACATCGGATAGGGTGGTCGAGATTCCAATTCCGAAGATTTTCATTTTTCGAAAAAATTGACAATTTCTGTAAGGTCGGGACCTTACAGAAAATGCGATTTTTCGCAAAAATCGAAATCTCTGGAATCGAATTCTCGACCATCCTATCTTATGTATTTTTTTACGCTGACTACGAAAATGATATATTTATTGAGGAAATCTCAACGGAACACCGAGATATCGATGATTTCTTGCGGAAAAAAATATTTCTTTATACACAAAATCTGCGTTATTTCATATTTCCTTTGAGATCTCGACCAAATAACCGTGCTTTTCGGAATCAGCGTAAAAAAATACATCGGATAGGGTGGTCGAGATTCCAATTCCGAAGATTTTCATTTTTCGAAAAAATTGACAATTTCTGTAAGGTCGGGACCTTACAGAAAATGCGATTTTTCGCAAAAATCGAAATCTCTGGAATCGAATTCTCGACCATCCTATCTTATGTATTTTTTTACGCTGACTACGAAAATGATATATTTATTGAGGAAATCTCAACGGAACACCGAGATATCGATGATTTCTTGCGGAAAAAAAAATTTCTTTATACACAAAATCAGCGTTATTTCATATTTCCTTTGAGATCTCGACCAAATAACCGTGCTTTTCGGAATCAGCGTAAAAAAATACATCGGATAGGGTGGTCGAGATTCCAATTCCGAAGATTTTCATTTTTCGAAAAAATTGACAATTTCTGTAAGGTCGGGACCTTACAGAAAATGCGATTTTTCGCAAAAATCGAAATCTCTGGAATCGAATTCTCGACCATCCTATCTTATGTATTTTTTCGCGCTGATTACGAAAATGATATATTTATTGAGGAAATCTCAACGGAACACCGAGATATCGATGATTTCTTGCGGAAAAAAAAATTTCTTTATACACAAAATCAGCGTTATTTCATATTTCCTTTGAGATCTCGACCAAATAACCGTGCTTTTCGGAATCAGCGTAAAAAAATACATCGGATAGGGTGGTCGAGATTCCAATTCCGAAGATTTTCATTTTTCGAAAAAATTGACAATTTCTGTAAGGTCGGGACCTTACAGAAAATGCGATTTTTCGCAAAAATCGAAATCTCTGGAATCGAATTCTCGACCATCCTATCTTATGTATTTTTTTACGCTGACTACGAAAATGATATATTTATTGAGGAAATCTCAACGGAACACCGAGATATCGATGATTTCTTGCGGAAAAAAATATTTCTTTATACACAAAATCTGCGTTATTTCATATTTCCTTTGAGATCTCGACCAAATAACCGTGCTTTTCGGAATCAGCGTAAAAAAATACATCGGATAGGGTGGTCGAGATTCCAATTCCGAAGATTTTCATTTTTCGAAAAAATTGACAATTTCTGTAAGGTCGGGACCTTACAGAAAATGCGATTTTTCGCAAAAATCGAAATCTCTGGAATAGAATTCTCGACCATCCTATCTTATGTATTTTTTCGCGCTGATTACGAAAATGATATATTTATTGAGGAAATCTCAACGGAACACCGAGATATCGATGATTTCTTGCGGAAAAAAAAATTTCTTTATACACAAAATCAGCGTTATTTCATATTTCCTTTGAGATCTCGACCAAATAACCGTGCTTTTCGGAATCAGCGTAAAAAAATACATCGGATAGGGTGGTCGAGATTCCAATTCCGAAGATTTTCATTTTTCGAAAAAATTGACAATTTCTGTAAGGTCGGGACCTTACAGAAAATGCGATTTTTCGCAAAAATCGAAATCTCTGGAATCGAATTCTCGACCATCCTATCTTATGTATTTTTTTACGCTGACTACGAAAATGATATATTTATTGAGGAAATCTCAACGGAACACCGAGATATCGATGATTTCTTGCGGAAAAAAATATTTCTTTATACACAAAATCTGCGTTATTTCATATTTCCTTTGAGATCTCGACCAAATAACCGTGCTTTTCGGAATCAGCGTAAAAAAATACATCGGATAGGGTGGTCGAGATTCCAATTCCGAAGATTTTCATTTTTCGAAAAAATTGACAATTTCTGTAAGGTCGGGACCTTACAGAAAATGCGATTTTTCGCAAAAATCGAAATCTCTGGAATCGAATTCTCGACCATCCTATCTTATGTATTTTTTCGCGCTGATTACGAAAATGATATATTTATTGAGGAAATCTCAACGGAACACCGAGATATCGATGATTTCTTGCGGAAAAAAAAATTTCTTTATACACAAAATCAGCGTTATTTCATATTTCCTTTGAGATCTCGACCAAATAACCGTGCTTTTCGGAATCAGCGTAAAAAAATACATCGGATAGGGTGGTCGAGATTCCAATTCCGAAGATTTTCATTTTTCGAAAAAATTGACAATTTCTGTAAGGTCGGGACCTTACAGAAAATGCGATTTTTCGCAAAAATCGAAATCTCTGGAATCGAATTCTCGACCATCCTATCTTATGTATTTTTTCGCGCTGATTACGAAAATGATATATTTATTGAGGAAATCTCAACGGAACACCGAGATATCGATGATTTCTTGCGGAAAAAAAAATTTCTTTATACACAAAATCAGCGTTATTTCATATTTCCTTTGAGATCTCGACCAAATAACCGTGCTTTTCGGAATCAGCGTAAAAAAATACATCGGATAGGGTGGTCGAGATTCCAATTCCGAAGATTTTCATTTTTCGAAAAAATTGACAATTTCTGTAAGGTCGGGACCTTACAGAAAATGCGATTTTTCGCAAAAATCGAAATCTCTGGAATCGAATTCTCGACCATCCTATCTTATGTATTTTTTCGCGCTGATTACGAAAATGATATATTTATTGAGGAAATCTCAACGGAACACCGAGATATCGATGATTTCTTGCGGAAAAAAAAATTTCTTTATACACAAAATCAGCGTTATTTCATATTTCCTTTGAGATCTCGACCAAATAACCGTGCTTTTCGGAATCAGCGTAAAAAAATACATCGGATAGGGTGGTCGAGATTCCAATTCCGAAGATTTTCATTTTTCGAAAAAATTGACAATTTCTGTAAGGTCGGGACCTTACAGAAAATGCGATTTTTCGCAAAAATCGAAATCTCTGGAATCGAATTCTCGACCATCCTATCTTATGTATTTTTTTACGCTGACTACGAAAATGATATATTTATTGAGGAAATCTCAACGGAACACCGAGATATCGATGATTTCTTGCGGAAAAAAATATTTCTTTATACACAAAATCTGCGTTATTTCATATTTCCTTTGAGATCTCGACCAAATAACCGTGCTTTTCGGAATCAGCGTAAAAAAATACATCGGATAGGGTGGTCGAGATTCCAATTCCGAAGATTTTCATTTTTCGAAAAAATTGACAATTTCTGTAAGGTCGGGACCTTACAGAAAATGCGATTTTTCGCAAAAATCGAAATCTCTGGAATCGAATTCTCGACCATCCTATCTTATGTATTTTTTTACGCTGACTACGAAAATGATATATTTATTGAGGAAATCTCAACGGAACACCGAGATATCGATGATTTCTTGCGGAAAAAAATATTTCTTTATACACAAAATCTGCGTTATTTCATATTTCCTTTGAGATCTCGACCAAATAACCGTGCTTTTCGGAATCAGCGTAAAAAAATACATCGGATAGGGTGGTCGAGATTCCAATTCCGAAGATTTTCATTTTTCGAAAAAATTGACAATTTCTGTAAGGTCGGGACCTTACAGAAAATGCGATTTTTCGCAAAAATCGAAATCTCTGGAATCGAATTCTCGACCATCCTATCTTATGTATTTTTTCGCGCTGATTACGAAAATGATATATTTATTGAGGAAATCTCAACGGAACACCGAGATATCGATGATTTCTTGCGGAAAAAAATATTTCTTTATACACAAAATCTGCGTTATTTCATATTTCCTTTGAGATCTCGACCAAATAACCGTGCTTTTCGGAATCAGCGTAAAAAAATACATCGGATAGGGTGGTCGAGATTCCAATTCCGAAGATTTTCATTTTTCGAAAAAATTGACAATTTCTGTAAGGTCGGGACCTTACAGAAAATGCGATTTTTCGCAAAAATCGAAATCTCTGGAATCGAATTCTCGACCATCCTATCTTATGTATTTTTTTACGCTGACTACGAAAATGATATATTTATTGAGGAAATCTCAACGGAACACCGAGATATCGATGATTTCTTGCGGAAAAAAATATTTCTTTATACACAAAATCTGCGTTATTTCATATTTCCTTTGAGATCTCGACCAAATAACCGTGCTTTTCGGAATCAGCGTAAAAAAATACATCGGATAGGGTGGTCGAGATTCCAATTCCGAAGATTTTCATTTTTCGAAAAAATTGACAATTTCTGTAAGGTCGGGACCTTACAGAAAATGCGATTTTTCGCAAAAATCGAAATCTCTGGAATCGAATTCTCGACCATCCTATCTTATGTATTTTTTCGCGCTGATTACGAAAATGATATATTTATTGAGGAAATCTCAACGGAACACCGAGATATCGATGATTTCTTGCGGAAAAAAATATTTCTTTATACACAAAATCTGCGTTATTTCATATTTCCTTTGAGATCTCGACCAAATAACCGTGCTTTTCGGAATCAGCGTAAAAAAATACATCGGATAGGGTGGTCGAGATTCCAATTCCGAAGATTTTCATTTTTCGAAAAAATTGACAATTTCTGTAAGGTCGGGACCTTACAGAAAATGCGATTTTTCGCAAAAATCGAAATCTCTGGAATCGAATTCTCGACCATCCTATCTTATGTATTTTTTCGCGCTGATTACGAAAATGATATATTTATTGAGGAAATCTCAACGGAACACCGAGATATCGATGATTTCTTGCGGAAAAAAAAATTTCTTTATACACAAAATCAGCGTTATTTCATATTTCCTTTGAGATCTCGACCAAATAACCGTGCTTTTCGGAATCAGCGTAAAAAAATACATCGGATAGGGTGGTCGAGATTCCAATTCCGAAGATTTTCATTTTTCGAAAAAATTGACAATTTCTGTAAGGTCGGGACCTTACAGAAAATGCGATTTTTCGCAAAAATCGAAATCTCTGGAATCGAATTCTCGACCATCCTATCTTATGTATTTTTTCGCGCTGATTACGAAAATGATATATTTATTGAGGAAATCTCAACGGAACACCGAGATATCGATGATTTCTTGCGGAAAAAAAAATTTCTTTATACACAAAATCAGCGTTATTTCATATTTCCTTTGAGATCTCGACCAAATAACCGTGCTTTTCGGAATCAGCGTAAAAAAATACATCGGATAGGGTGGTCGAGATTCCAATTCCGAAGATTTTCATTTTTCGAAAAAATTGACAATTTCTGTAAGGTCGGGACCTTACAGAAAATGCGATTTTTCGCAAAAATCGAAATCTCTGGAATCGAATTCTCGACCATCCTATCTTATGTATTTTTTCGCGCTGATTACGAAAATGATATATTTATTGAGGAAATCTCAACGGAACACCGAGATATCGATGATTTCTTGCGGAAAAAAAAATTTCTTTATACACAAAATCAGCGTTATTTCATATTTCCTTTGAGATCTCGACCAAATAACCGTGCTTTTCGGAATCAGCGTAAAAAAATACATCGGATAGGGTGGTCGAGATTCCAATTCCGAAGATTTTCATTTTTCGAAAAAATTGACAATTTCTGTAAGGTCGGGACCTTACAGAAAATGCGATTTTTCGCAAAAATCGAAATCTCTGGAATCGAATTCTCGACCATCCTATCTTATGTATTTTTTTACGCTGACTACGAAAATGATATATTTATTGAGGAAATCTCAACGGAACACCGAGATATCGATGATTTCTTGCGGAAAAAAATATTTCTTTATACACAAAATCTGCGTTATTTCATATTTCCTTTGAGATCTCGACCAAATAACCGTGCTTTTCGGAATCAGCGTAAAAAAATACATCGGATAGGGTGGTCGAGATTCCAATTCCGAAGATTTTCATTTTTCGAAAAAATTGACAATTTCTGTAAGGTCGGGACCTTACAGAAAATGCGATTTTTCGCAAAAATCGAAATCTCTGGAATCGAATTCTCGACCATCCTATCTTATGTATTTTTTCGCGCTGATTACGAAAATGATATATTTATTGAGGAAATCTCAACGGAACACCGAGATATCGATGATTTCTTGCGGAAAAAAAAATTTCTTTATACACAAAATCAGCGTTATTTCATATTTCCTTTGAGATCTCGACCAAATAACCGTGCTTTTCGGAATCAGCGTAAAAAAATACATCGGATAGGGTGGTCGAGATTCCAATTCCGAAGATTTTCATTTTTCGAAAAAATTGACAATTTCTGTAAGGTCGGGACCTTACAGAAAATGCGATTTTTCGCAAAAATCGAAATCTCTGGAATCGAATTCTCGACCATCCTATCTTATGTATTTTTTTACGCTGACTACGAAAATGATATATTTATTGAGGAAATCTCAACGGAACACCGAGATATCGATGATTTCTTGCGGAAAAAAATATTTCTTTATACACAAAATCTGCGTTATTTCATATTTCCTTTGAGATCTCGACCAAATAACCGTGCTTTTCGGAATCAGCGTAAAAAAATACATCGGATAGGGTGGTCGAGATTCCAATTCCGAAGATTTTCATTTTTCGAAAAAATTGACAATTTCTGTAAGGTCGGGACCTTACAGAAAATGCGATTTTTCGCAAAAATCGAAATCTCTGGAATCGAATTCTCGACCATCCTATCTTATGTATTTTTTCGCGCTGATTACGAAAATGATATATTTATTGAGGAAATCTCAACGGAACACCGAGATATCGATGATTTCTTGCGGAAAAAAAAATTTCTTTATACACAAAATCAGCGTTATTTCATATTTCCTTTGAGATCTCGACCAAATAACCGTGCTTTTCGGAATCAGCGTAAAAAAATACATCGGATAGGGTGGTCGAGATTCCAATTCCGAAGATTTTCATTTTTCGAAAAAATTGACAATTTCTGTAAGGTCGGGACCTTACAGAAAATGCGATTTTTCGCAAAAATCGAAATCTCTGGAATCGAATTCTCGACCATCCTATCTTATGTATTTTTTTACGCTGACTACGAAAATGATATATTTATTGAGGAAATCTCAACGGAACACCGAGATATCGATGATTTCTTGCGGAAAAAAATATTTCTTTATACACAAAATCTGCGTTATTTCATATTTCCTTTGAGATCTCGACCAAATAACCGTGCTTTTCGGAATCAGCGTAAAAAAATACATCGGATAGGGTGGTCGAGATTCCAATTCCGAAGATTTTCATTTTTCGAAAAAATTGACAATTTCTGTAAGGTCGGGACCTTACAGAAAATGCGATTTTTCGCAAAAATCGAAATCTCTGGAATCGAATTCTCGACCATCCTATCTTATGTATTTTTTCGCGCTGATTACGAAAATGATATATTTATTGAGGAAATCTCAACGGAACACCGAGATATCGATGATTTCTTGCGGAAAAAAAAATTTCTTTATACACAAAATCAGCGTTATTTCATATTTCCTTTGAGATCTCGACCAAATAACCGTGCTTTTCGGAATCAGCGTAAAAAAATACATCGGATAGGGTGGTCGAGATTCCAATTCCGAAGATTTTCATTTTTCGAAAAAATTGACAATTTCTGTAAGGTCGGGACCTTACAGAAAATGCGATTTTTCGCAAAAATCGAAATCTCTGGAATCGAATTCTCGACCATCATATCTTATGTATTTTTTCGCGCTGATTACGAAAATGATATATTTATTGAGGAAATCTCAACGGAACACCGAGATATCGATGATTTCTTGCGGAAAAAAATATTTCTTTATACACAAAATCAGCGTTATTTCATATTTCCTTTGAGATCTCGACCAAATAACCGTGCTTTTCGGAATCAGCGTAAAAAAATACATCGGATAGGGTGGTCGAGATTCCAATTCCGAAGATTTTCATTTTTCGAAAAAATTGACAATTTCTGTAAGGTCGGGACCTTACAGAAAATGCGATTTTTCGCAAAAATCGAAATCTCTGGAATCGAATTCTCGACCATCCTATCTTATGTATTTTTTCGCGCTGATTACGAAAATGATATATTTATTGAGGAAATCTCAACGGAACACCGAGATATCGATGATTTCTGGCGGAAAAAAAAATTTCTTTATACACAAAATCAGCGTTATTTCATATTTCCTTTGAGATCTCGACCAAATAACCGTGCTTTTCGGAATCAGCGTAAAAAAATACATCGGATAGGGTGGTCGAGATTCCAATTCCGAAGATTTTCATTTTTCGAAAAAATTGACAATTTCTGTAAGGTCGGGACCTTACAGAAAATGCGATTTTTCGCAAAAATCGAAATCTCTGGAATCGAATTCTCGACCATCATATCTTATGTATTTTTTCGCGCTGATTACGAAAATGATATATTTATTGAGGAAATCTCAACGGAACACCGAGATATCGATGATTTCTGGCGGAAAAAAAAATTTCTTTATACACAAAATCAGCGTTATTTCATATTTCCTTTGAGATCTCGACCAAATAACCGTGCTTTTCGGAATCAGCGTAAAAAAATACATAAGATAGGGTGATCCAGAATTCGATTCCAGAGATTTCGATTTTTGCGAAAAATCTAAGGGGTATGCCTTAGATTTTTTGCAAAAATCGAAATGTCTGGAATCGAATTCTCGACCATCCTATCTTATGTATTTTTTCGCGCTGATTACGAAAATGATATATTTATTGAGGAAATCTCAACGGAACACCGAGATATCGATGATTTCTTGCGGAAAAAAATATTTCTTTATACACAAAATCAGCGTTATTTCATATTTCCTTTGAGATCTCGACCAAATAACCGTGCTTTTCGGAATCAGCGTAAAAAAATACATCGGATAGGGTGGTCGAGATTCCAATTCCGAAGATTTTCATTTTTCGAAAAAATTGACAATTTCTGTAAGGTCGGGACCTTACAGAAAATGCGATTTTTCGCAAAAATCGAAATCTCTGGAATCGAATTCTCGACCATCCTATCTTATGTATTTTTTCGCGCTGATTACGAAAATGATATATTTATTGAGGAAATCTCAACGGAACACCGAGATATCGATGATTTCTTGCGGAAAAAAATATTTCTTTATACACAAAATCTGCGTTATTTCATATTTCCTTTGAGATCTCGACCAAATAACCGTGCTTTTCGGAATCAGCGTAAAAAAATACATCGGATAGGGTGGTCGAGATTCCAATTCCGAAGATTTTCATTTTTCGAAAAAATTGACAATTTCTGTAAGGTCGGGACCTTACAGAAAATGCGATTTTTCGCAAAAATCGAAATCTCTGGAATCGAATTCTCGACCATCCTATCTTATGTATTTTTTCGCGCTGATTACGAAAATGATATATTTATTGAGGAAATCTCAACGGAACACCGAGATATCGATGATTTCTTGCGGAAAAAAAAATTTCTTTATACACAAAATCAGCGTTATTTCATATTTCCTTTGAGATCTCGACCAAATAACCGTGCTTTTCGGAATCAGCGTAAAAAAATACATCGGATAGGGTGGTCGAGATTCCAATTCCGAAGATTTTCATTTTTCGAAAAAATTGACAATTTCTGTAAGGTCGGGACCTTACAGAAAATGCGATTTTTCGCAAAAATCGAAATCTCTGGAATCGAATTCTCGACCATCCTATCTTATGTATTTTTTCGCGCTGATTACGAAAATGATATATTTATTGAGGAAATCTCAACGGAACACCGAGATATCGATGATTTCTTGCGGAAAAAAAAATTTCTTTATACACAAAATCAGCGTTATTTCATATTTCCTTTGAGATCTCGACCAAATAACCGTGCTTTTCGGAATCAGCGTAAAAAAATACATCGGATAGGGTGGTCGAGATTCCAATTCCGAAGATTTTCATTTTTCGAAAAAATTGACAATTTCTGTAAGGTCGGGACCTTACAGAAAATGCGATTTTTCGCAAAAATCGAAATCTCTGGAATCGAATTCTCGACCATCCTATCTTATGTATTTTTTCGCGCTGATTACGAAAATGATATATTTATTGAGGAAATCTCAACGGAACACCGAGATATCGATGATTTCTGGCGGAAAAAAAAATTTCTTTATACACAAAATCAGCGTTATTTCATATTTCCTTTGAGATCTCGACCAAATAACCGTGCTTTTCGGAATCAGCGTAAAAAAATACATCGGATAGGGTGGTCGAGATTCCAATTCCGAAGATTTTCATTTTTCGAAAAAATTGACAATTTCTGTAAGGTCGGGACCTTACAGAAAATGCGATTTTTCGCAAAAATCGAAATCTCTGGAATCGAATTCTCGACCATCATATCTTATGTATTTTTTCGCGCTGATTACGAAAATGATATATTTATTGAGGAAATCTCAACGGAACACCGAGATATCGATGATTTCTGGCGGAAAAAAAAATTTCTTTATACACAAAATCAGCGTTATTTCATATTTCCTTTGAGATCTCGACCAAATAACCGTGCTTTTCGGAATCAGCGTAAAAAAATACATAAGATAGGGTGATCCAGAATTCGATTCCAGAGATTTCGATTTTTGCGAAAAATCTAAGGGGTATGCCTTAGATTTTTTGCAAAAATCGAAATGTCTGGAATCGAATTCTCGACCATCCTATCTTATGTATTTTTTCGCGCTGATTACGAAAATGATATATTTATTGAGGAAATCTCAACGGAACACCGAGATATCGATGATTTCTGGCGGAAAAAAAAATTTCTTTATACACAAAATCAGCGTTATTTCATATTTCCTTTGAGATCTCGACCAAATAACCGTGCTTTTCGGAATCAGCGTAAAAAAATACATCGGATAGGGTGGTCGAGATTCCAATTCCGAAGATTTTCATTTTTCGAAAAAATTGACAATTTCTGTAAGGTCGGGACCTTACAGAAAATGCGATTTTTCGCAAAAATCGAAATCTCTGGAATCGAATTCTCGACCATCCTATCTTATGTATTTTTTCGCGCTGATTACGAAAATGATATATTTATTGAGGAAATCTCAACGGAACACCGAGATATCGATGATTTCTTGCGGAGAAAAAAATTTCTTTATACACAAAATCAGCGTTATTTCATATTTCCTTTGAGATCTCGACCAAATAACCGTGCTTTTCGGAATCAGCGTAAAAAAATACATAAGATAGGGTGATCCAGAATTCGATTCCAGAGATTTCGATTTTTGCGAAAAATCTAAGGGGTATGCCTTAGATTTTTTGCAAAAATCGAAATGTCTGGAATCGAATTCTCGACCATCCTATCTTATGTATTTTTTCGCGCTGATTACGAAAATGATATATTTATTGAGGAAATCTCAACGGAACACCGAGATATCGATGATTTCTTGCGGAAAAAAATATTTCTTTATACACAAAATCTGCGTTATTTCATATTTCCTTTGAGATCTCGACCAAATAACCGTGCTTTTCGGAATCAGCGTAAAAAAATACATCGGATAGGGTGGTCGAGATTCCAATTCCGAAGATTTTCATTTTTCGAAAAAATTGACAATTTCTGTAAGGTCGGGACCTTACAGAAAATGCGATTTTTCGCAAAAATCGAAATCTCTGGAATCGAATTCTCGACCATCCTATCTTATGTATTTTTTCGCGCTGATTACGAAAATGATATATTTATTGAGGAAATCTCAACGGAACACCGAGATATCGATGATTTCTTGCGGAAAAAAAAATTTCTTTATACACAAAATCAGCGTTATTTCATATTTCCTTTGAGATCTCGACCAAATAACCGTGCTTTTCGGAATCAGCGTAAAAAAATACATCGGATAGGGTGGTCGAGATTCCAATTCCGAAGATTTTCATTTTTCGAAAAAATTGACAATTTCTGTAAGGTCGGGACCTTACAGAAAATGCGATTTTTCGCAAAAATCGAAATCTCTGGAATCGAATTCTCGACCATCCTATCTTATGTATTTTTTCGCGCTGATTACGAAAATGATATATTTATTGAGGAAATCTCAACGGAACACCGAGATATCGATGATTTCTTGCGGAAAAAAAAATTTCTTTATACACAAAATCAGCGTTATTTCATATTTCCTTTGAGATCTCGACCAAATAACCGTGCTTTTCGGAATCAGCGTAAAAAAATACATCGGATAGGGTGGTCGAGATTCCAATTCCGAAGATTTTCATTTTTCGAAAAAATTGACAATTTCTGTAAGGTCGGGACCTTACAGAAAATGCGATTTTTCGCAAAAATCGAAATCTCTGGAATCGAATTCTCGACCATCCTATCTTATGTATTTTTTCGCGCTGATTACGAAAATGATATATTTATTGAGGAAATCTCAACGGAACACCGAGATATCGATGATTTCTTGCGGAAAAAAAAATTTCTTTATACACAAAATCAGCGTTATTTCATATTTCCTTTGAGATCTCGACCAAATAACCGTGCTTTTCGGAATCAGCGTAAAAAAATACATCGGATAGGGTGGTCGAGATTCCAATTCCGAAGATTTTCATTTTTCGAAAAAATTGACAATTTCTGTAAGGTCGGGACCTTACAGAAAATGCGATTTTTCGCAAAAATCGAAATCTCTGGAATCGAATTCTCGACCATCCTATCTTACGTATTTTTTCGCGCTGATTACGAAAATGATATATTTATTGAGGAAATCTCAACGGAACACCGAGATATCGATGATTTCTGGCGGAAAAAAAAATTTCTTTATACACAAAATCAGCGTTATTTCATATTTCCTTTGAGATCTCGACCAAATAACCGTGCTTTTCGGAATCAGCGTAAAAAAATACATCGGATAGGGTGGTCGAGATTCCAATTCCGAAGATTTTCATTTTTCGAAAAAATTGACAATTTCTGTAAGGTCGGGACCTTACAGAAAATGCGATTTTTCGCAAAAATCGAAATCTCTGGAATCGAATTCTCGACCATCCTATCTTATGTATTTTTTCGCGCTGATTACGAAAATGATATATTTATTGAGGAAATCTCAACGGAACACCGAGATATCGATGATTTCTTGCGGAGAAAAAAATTTCTTTATACACAAAATCAGCGTTATTTCATATTTCCTTTGAGATCTCGACCAAATAACCGTGCTTTTCGGAATCAGCGTAAAAAAATACATAAGATAGGGTGATCCAGAATTCGATTCCAGAGATTTCGATTTTTGCGAAAAATCTAAGGGGTATGCCTTAGATTTTTTGCAAAAATCGAAATGTCTGGAATCGAATTCTCGACCATCCTATCTTATGTATTTTTTCGCGCTGATTACGAAAATGATATATTTATTGAGGAAATCTCAACGGAACACCGAGATATCGATGATTTCTTGCGGAAAAAAATATTTCTTTATACACAAAATCTGCGTTATTTCATATTTCCTTTGAGATCTCGACCAAATAACCGTGCTTTTCGGAATCAGCGTAAAAAAATACATCGGATAGGGTGGTCGAGATTCCAATTCCGAAGATTTTCATTTTTCGAAAAAATTGACAATTTCTGTAAGGTCGGGACCTTACAGAAAATGCGATTTTTCGCAAAAATCGAAATCTCTGGAATCGAATTCTCGACCATCCTATCTTATGTATTTTTTCGCGCTGATTACGAAAATGATATATTTATTGAGGAAATCTCAACGGAACACCGAGATATCGATGATTTCTTGCGGAAAAAAAAATTTCTTTATACACAAAATCAGCGTTATTTCATATTTCCTTTGAGATCTCGACCAAATAACCGTGCTTTTCGGAATCAGCGTAAAAAAATACATCGGATAGGGTGGTCGAGATTCCAATTCCGAAGATTTTCATTTTTCGAAAAAATTGACAATTTCTGTAAGGTCGGGACCTTACAGAAAATGCGATTTTTCGCAAAAATCGAAATCTCTGGAATCGAATTCTCGACCATCCTATCTTATGTATTTTTTTACGCTGACTACGAAAATGATATATTTATTGAGGAAATCTCAACGGAACACCGAGATATCGATGATTTCTTGCGGAAAAAAATATTTCTTTATACACAAAATCTGCGTTATTTCATATTTCCTTTGAGATCTCGACCAAATAACCGTGCTTTTCGGAATCAGCGTAAAAAAATACATCGGATAGGGTGGTCGAGATTCCAATTCCGAAGATTTTCATTTTTCGAAAAAATTGACAATTTCTGTAAGGTCGGGACCTTACAGAAAATGCGATTTTTCGCAAAAATCGAAATCTCTGGAATCGAATTCTCGACCATCCTATCTTATGTATTTTTTCGCGCTGATTACGAAAATGATATATTTATTGAGGAAATCTCAACGGAACACCGAGATATCGATGATTTCTTGCGGAGAAAAAAATTTCTTTATACACAAAATCAGCGTTATTTCATATTTCCTTTGAGATCTCGACCAAATAACCGTGCTTTTCGGAATCAGCGTAAAAAAATACATAAGATAGGGTGATCCAGAATTCGATTCCAGAGATTTCGATTTTTGCGAAAAATCTAAGGGGTATGCCTTAGATTTTTTGCAAAAATCGAAATGTCTGGAATCGAATTCTCGACCATCCTATCTTATGTATTTTTTCGCGCTGATTACGAAAATGATATATTTATTGAGGAAATCTCAACGGAACACCGAGATATCGATGATTTCTTGCGGAAAAAAATATTTCTTTATACACAAAATCTGCGTTATTTCATATTTCCTTTGAGATCTCGACCAAATAACCGTGCTTTTCGGAATCAGCGTAAAAAAATACATCGGATAGGGTGGTCGAGATTCCAATTCCGAAGATTTTCATTTTTCGAAAAAATTGACAATTTCTGTAAGGTCGGGACCTTACAGAAAATGCGATTTTTCGCAAAAATCGAAATCTCTGGAATCGAATTCTCGACCATCCTATCTTATGTATTTTTTTACGCTGACTACGAAAATGATATATTTATTGAGGAAATCTCAACGGAACACCGAGATATCGATGATTTCTTGCGGAAAAAAATATTTCTTTATACACAAAATCTGCGTTATTTCATATTTCCTTTGAGATCTCGACCAAATAACCGTGCTTTTCGGAATCAGCGTAAAAAAATACATCGGATAGGGTGGTCGAGATTCCAATTCCGAAGATTTTCATTTTTCGAAAAAATTGACAATTTCTGTAAGGTCGGGACCTTACAGAAAATGCGATTTTTCGCAAAAATCGAAATCTCTGGAATCGAATTCTCGACCATCCTATCTTATGTATTTTTTCGCGCTGATTACGAAAATGATATATTTATTGAGGAAATCTCAACGGAACACCGAGATATCGATGATTTCTTGCGGAGAAAAAAATTTCTTTATACACAAAATCAGCGTTATTTCATATTTCCTTTGAGATCTCGACCAAATAACCGTGCTTTTCGGAATCAGCGTAAAAAAATACATAAGATAGGGTGATCCAGAATTCGATTCCAGAGATTTCGATTTTTGCGAAAAATCTAAGGGGTATGCCTTAGATTTTTTGCAAAAATCGAAATGTCTGGAATCGAATTCTCGACCATCCTATCTTATGTATTTTTTCGCGCTGATTACGAAAATGATATATTTATTGAGGAAATCTCAACGGAACACCGAGATATCGATGATTTCTTGCGGAAAAAAATATTTCTTTATACACAAAATCTGCGTTATTTCATATTTCCTTTGAGATCTCGACCAAATAACCGTGCTTTTCGGAATCAGCGTAAAAAAATACATCGGATAGGGTGGTCGAGATTCCAATTCCGAAGATTTTCATTTTTCGAAAAAATTGACAATTTCTGTAAGGTCGGGACCTTACAGAAAATGCGATTTTTCGCAAAAATCGAAATCTCTGGAATCGAATTCTCGACCATCCTATCTTATGTATTTTTTCGCGCTGATTACGAAAATGATATATTTATTGAGGAAATCTCAACGGAACACCGAGATATCGATGATTTCTTGCGGAAAAAAAAATTTCTTTATACACAAAATCAGCGTTATTTCATATTTCCTTTGAGATCTCGACCAAATAACCGTGCTTTTCGGAATCAGCGTAAAAAAATACATCGGATAGGGTGGTCGAGATTCCAATTCCGAAGATTTTCATTTTTCGAAAAAATTGACAATTTCTGTAAGGTCGGGACCTTACAGAAAATGCGATTTTTCGCAAAAATCGAAATCTCTGGAATCGAATTCTCGACCATCCTATCTTATGTATTTTTTCGCGCTGATTACGAAAATGATATATTTATTGAGGAAATCTCAACGGAACACCGAGATATCGATGATTTCTTGCGGAAAAAAAAATTTCTTTATACACAAAATCAGCGTTATTTCATATTTCCTTTGAGATCTCGACCAAATAACCGTGCTTTTCGGAATCAGCGTAAAAAAATACATCGGATAGGGTGGTCGAGATTCCAATTCCGAAGATTTTCATTTTTCGAAAAAATTGACAATTTCTGTAAGGTCGGGACCTTACAGAAAATGCGATTTTTCGCAAAAATCGAAATCTCTGGAATCGAATTCTCGACCATCCTATCTTATGTATTTTTTCGCGCTGATTACGAAAATGATATATTTATTGAGGAAATCTCAACGGAACACCGAGATATCGATGATTTCTTGCGGAAAAAAAAATTTCTTTATACACAAAATCAGCGTTATTTCATATTTCCTTTGAGATCTCGACCAAATAACCGTGCTTTTCGGAATCAGCGTAAAAAAATACATCGGATAGGGTGGTCGAGATTCCAATTCCGAAGATTTTCATTTTTCGAAAAAATTGACAATTTCTGTAAGGTCGGGACCTTACAGAAAATGCGATTTTTCGCAAAAATCGAAATCTCTGGAATCGAATTCTCGACCATCCTATCTTATGTATTTTTTCGCGCTGATTACGAAAATGATATATTTATTGAGGAAATCTCAACGGAACACCGAGATATCGATGATTTCTTGCGGAAAAAAAAATTTCTTTATACACAAAATCAGCGTTATTTCATATTTCCTTTGAGATCTCGACCAAATAACCGTGCTTTTCGGAATCAGCGTAAAAAAATACATCGGATAGGGTGGTCGAGATTCCAATTCCGAAGATTTTCATTTTTCGAAAAAATTGACAATTTCTGTAAGGTCGGGACCTTACAGAAAATGCGATTTTTCGCAAAAATCGAAATCTCTGGAATCGAATTCTCGACCATCCTATCTTATGTATTTTTTCGCGCTGATTACGAAAATGATATATTTATTGAGGAAATCTCAACGGAACACCGAGATATCGATGATTTCTTGCGGAGAAAAAAATTTCTTTATACACAAAATCAGCGTTATTTCATATTTCCTTTGAGATCTCGACCAAATAACCGTGCTTTTCGGAATCAGCGTAAAAAAATACATCGGATAGGGTGGTCGAGATTCCAATTCCGAAGATTTTCATTTTTCGAAAAAATTGACAATTTCTGTAAGGTCGGGACCTTACAGAAAATGCGATTTTTCGCAAAAATCGAAATCTCTGGAATCGAATTCTCGACCATCCTATCTTATGTATTTTTTCGCGCTGATTACGAAAATGATATATTTATTGAGGAAATCTCAACGGAACACCGAGATATCGATGATTTCTTGCGGAAAAAAAAATTTCTTTATACACAAAATCAGCGTTATTTCATATTTCCTTTGAGATCTCGACCAAATAACCGTGCTTTTCGGAATCAGCGTAAAAAAATACATCGGATAGGGTGGTCGAGATTCCAATTCCGAAGATTTTCATTTTTCGAAAAAATTGACAATTTCTGTAAGGTCGGGACCTTACAGAAAATGCGATTTTTCGCAAAAATCGAAATCTCTGGAATCGAATTCTCGACCATCCTATCTTATGTATTTTTTCGCGCTGATTACGAAAATGATATATTTATTGAGGAAATCTCAACGGAACACCGAGATATCGATGATTTCTTGCGGAAAAAAAAATTTCTTTATACACAAAATCAGCGTTATTTCATATTTCCTTTGAGATCTCGACCAAATAACCGTGCTTTTCGGAATCAGCGTAAAAAAATACATCGGATAGGGTGGTCGAGATTCCAATTCCGAAGATTTTCATTTTTCGAAAAAATTGACAATTTCTGTAAGGTCGGGACCTTACAGAAAATGCGATTTTTCGCAAAAATCGAAATCTCTGGAATCGAATTCTCGACCATCCTATCTTATGTATTTTTTCGCGCTGATTACGAAAATGATATATTTATTGAGGAAATCTCAACGGAACACCGAGATATCGATGATTTCTTGCGGAGAAAAAAATTTCTTTATACACAAAATCAGCGTTATTTCATATTTCCTTTGAGATCTCGACCAAATAACCGTGCTTTTCGGAATCAGCGTAAAAAAATACATAAGATAGGGTGATCCAGAATTCGATTCCAGAGATTTCGATTTTTGCGAAAAATCTAAGGGGTATGCCTTAGATTTTTTGCAAAAATCGAAATGTCTGGAATCGAATTCTCGACCATCCTATCTTATGTATTTTTTCGCGCTGATTACGAAAATGATATATTTATTGAGGAAATCTCAACGGAACACCGAGATATCGATGATTTCTTGCGGAAAAAAATATTTCTTTATACACAAAATCTGCGTTATTTCATATTTCCTTTGAGATCTCGACCAAATAACCGTGCTTTTCGGAATCAGCGTAAAAAAATACATCGGATAGGGTGGTCGAGATTCCAATTCCGAAGATTTTCATTTTTCGAAAAAATTGACAATTTCTGTAAGGTCGGGACCTTACAGAAAATGCGATTTTTCGCAAAAATCGAAATCTCTGGAATCGAATTCTCGACCATCCTATCTTATGTATTTTTTCGCGCTGATTACGAAAATGATATATTTATTGAGGAAATCTCAACGGAACACCGAGATATCGATGATTTCTTGCGGAAAAAAAAATTTCTTTATACACAAAATCAGCGTTATTTCATATTTCCTTTGAGATCTCGACCAAATAACCGTGCTTTTCGGAATCAGCGTAAAAAAATACATCGGATAGGGTGGTCGAGATTCCAATTCCGAAGATTTTCATTTTTCGAAAAAATTGACAATTTCTGTAAGGTCGGGACCTTACAGAAAATGCGATTTTTCGCAAAAATCGAAATCTCTGGAATCGAATTCTCGACCATCCTATCTTATGTATTTTTTTACGCTGACTACGAAAATGATATATTTATTGAGGAAATCTCAACGGAACACCGAGATATCGATGATTTCTTGCGGAAAAAAATATTTCTTTATACACAAAATCTGCGTTATTTCATATTTCCTTTGAGATCTCGACCAAATAACCGTGCTTTTCGGAATCAGCGTAAAAAAATACATCGGATAGGGTGGTCGAGATTCCAATTCCGAAGATTTTCATTTTTCGAAAAAATTGACAATTTCTGTAAGGTCGGGACCTTACAGAAAATGCGATTTTTCGCAAAAATCGAAATCTCTGGAATCGAATTCTCGACCATCCTATCTTATGTATTTTTTCGCGCTGATTACGAAAATGATATATTTATTGAGGAAATCTCAACGGAACACCGAGATATCGATGATTTCTTGCGGAAAAAAAAATTTCTTTATACACAAAATCAGCGTTATTTCATATTTCCTTTGAGATCTCGACCAAATAACCGTGCTTTTCGGAATCAGCGTAAAAAAATACATCGGATAGGGTGGTCGAGATTCCAATTCCGAAGATTTTCATTTTTCGAAAAAATTGACAATTTCTGTAAGGTCGGGACCTTACAGAAAATGCGATTTTTCGCAAAAATCGAAATCTCTGGAATCGAATTCTCGACCATCCTATCTTATGTATTTTTTCGCGCTGATTACGAAAATGATATATTTATTGAGGAAATCTCAACGGAACACCGAGATATCGATGATTTCTTGCGGAAAAAAAAATTTCTTTATACACAAAATCAGCGTTATTTCATATTTCCTTTGAGATCTCGACCAAATAACCGTGCTTTTCGGAATCAGCGTAAAAAAATACATCGGATAGGGTGGTCGAGATTCCAATTCCGAAGATTTTCATTTTTCGAAAAAATTGACAATTTCTGTAAGGTCGGGACCTTACAGAAAATGCGATTTTTCGCAAAAATCGAAATCTCTGGAATCGAATTCTCGACCATCCTATCTTATGTATTTTTTCGCGCTGATTACGAAAATGATATATTTATTGAGGAAATCTCAACGGAACACCGAGATATCGATGATTTCTTGCGGAAAAAAAAATTTCTTTATACACAAAATCAGCGTTATTTCATATTTCCTTTGAGATCTCGACCAAATAACCGTGCTTTTCGGAATCAGCGTAAAAAAATACATCGGATAGGGTGGTCGAGATTCCAATTCCGAAGATTTTCATTTTTCGAAAAAATTGACAATTTCTGTAAGGTCGGGACCTTACAGAAAATGCGATTTTTCGCAAAAATCGAAATCTCTGGAATCGAATTCTCGGCCATCCTATCTTATGTATTTTTTCGCGCTGATTACGAAAATGATATATTTATTGAGGAAATCTCAACGGAACACCGAGATATCGATGATTTCTTGCGGAAAAAAAAATTTCTTTATACACAAAATCAGCGTTATTTCATATTTCCTTTGAGATCTCGACCAAATAACCGTGCTTTTCGGAATCAGCGTAAAAAAATACATCGGATAGGGTGGTCGAGATTCCAATTCCGAAGATTTTCATTTTTCGAAAAAATTGACAATTTCTGTAAGGTCGGGACCTTACAGAAAATGCGATTTTTCGCAAAAATCGAAATCTCTGGAATCGAATTCTCGACCATCCTATCTTATGTATTTTTTCGCGCTGATTACGAAAATGATATATTTATTGAGGAAATCTCAACGGAACACCGAGATATCGATGATTTCTTGCGGAGAAAAAAGTTTCTTTATACACAAAATCAGCGTTATTTCATATTTCCTTTGAGATCTCGACCAAATAACCGTGCTTTTCGGAATCAGCGTAAAAAAATACATCGGATAGGGTGGTCGAGATTCCAATTCCGAAGATTTTCATTTTTCGAAAAAATTGACAATTTCTGTAAGGTCGGGACCTTACAGAAAATGCGATTTTTCGCAAAAATCGAAATCTCTGGAATCGAATTCTCGACCATCCTATCTTATGTATTTTTTTACGCTGACTACGAAAATGATATATTTATTGAGGAAATCTCAACGGAACACCGAGATATCGATGATTTCTTGCGGAAAAAAATATTTCTTTATACACAAAATCAGCGTTATTTCATATTTCCTTTGAGATCTCGACCAAATAACCGTGCTTTTCGGAATCAGCGTAAAAAAATACATCGGATAGGGTGGTCGAGATTCCAATTCCGAAGATTTTCATTTTTCGAAAAAATTGACAATTTCTGTAAGGTCGGGACCTTACAGAAAATGCGATTTTTCGCAAAAATCGAAATCTCTGGAATCGAATTCTCGACCATCCTATCTTATGTATTTTTTCGCGCTGATTACGAAAATGATATATTTATTGAGGAAATCTCAACGGAACACCGAGATATCGATGATTTCTTGCGGAGAAAAAAGTTTCTTTATACACAAAATCAGCGTTATTTCATATTTCCTTTGAGATCTCGACCAAATAACCGTGCTTTTCGGAATCAGCGTAAAAAAATACATCGGATAGGGTGGTCGAGATTCCAATTCCGAAGATTTTCATTTTTCGAAAAAATTGACAATTTCTGTAAGGTCGGGACCTTACAGAAAATGCGATTTTTCGCAAAAATCGAAATCTCTGGAATCGAATTCTCGACCATCCTATCTTATGTATTTTTTTACGCTGACTACGAAAATGATATATTTATTGAGGAAATCTCAACGGAACACCGAGATATCGATGATTTCTTGCGGAAAAAAATATTTCTTTATACACAAAATCAGCGTTATTTCATATTTCCTTTGAGATCTCGACCAAATAACCGTGCTTTTCGGAATCAGCGTAAAAAAATACATCGGATAGGGTGGTCGAGATTCCAATTCCGAAGATTTTCATTTTTCGAAAAAATTGACAATTTCTGTAAGGTCGGGACCTTACAGAAAATGCGATTTTTCGCAAAAATCGAAATCTCTGGAATCGAATTCTCGACCATCCTATCTTATGTATTTTTTCGCGCTGATTACGAAAATGATATATTTATTGAGGAAATCTCAACGGAACACCGAGATATCGATGATTTCTTGCGGAAAAAAATATTTCTTTATACACAAAATCTGCGTTATTTCATATTTCCTTTGAGATCTCGACCAAATAACCGTGCTTTTCGGAATCAGCGTAAAAAAATACATCGGATAGGGTGGTCGAGATTCCAATTCCGAAGATTTTCATTTTTCGAAAAAATTGACAATTTCTGTAAGGTCGGGACCTTACAGAAAATGCGATTTTTCGCAAAAATCGAAATCTCTGGAATCGAATTCTCGACCATCCTATCTTATGTATTTTTTCGCGCTGATTACGAAAATGATATATTTATTGAGGAAATCTCAACGGAACACCGAGATATCGATGATTTCTTGCGGAAAAAAATATTTCTTTATACACAAAATCAGCGTTATTTCATATTTCCTTTGAGATCTCGACCAAATAACCGTGCTTTTCGAAATCAGCGTAAAAAAATACATAAGATAGGGTGATCCAGAATTCGATTCCAGAGATTTCGATTTTTGCGAAAAATCTAAGGGGTATGCCTTAGATTTTTTGCAAAAATCGAAATGTCTGGAATCGAATTCTCGACCATCCTATCTTATGTATTTTTTCGCGCTGATTACGAAAATGATATATTTATTGAGGAAATCTCAACGGAACACCGAGATATCGATGATTTCTTGCGGAAAAAAATATTTCTTTATACACAAAATCAGCGTTATTTCATATTTCCTTTGAGATCTCGACCAAATAACCGTGCTTTTCGGAATCAGCGTAAAAAAATACATCGGATAGGGTGGTCGAGATTCCAATTCCGAAGATTTTCATTTTTCGAAAAAATTGACAATTTCTGTAAGGTCGGGACCTTACAGAAAATGCGATTTTTCGCAAAAATCGAAATCTCTGGAATCGAATTCTCGACCATCCTATCTTATGTATTTTTTTACGCTGACTACGAAAATGATATATTTATTGAGGAAATCTCAACGGAACACCGAGATATCGATGATTTCTTGCGGAAAAAAATATTTCTTTATACACAAAATCAGCGTTATTTCATATTTCCTTTGAGATCTCGACCAAATAACCGTGCTTTTCGGAATCAGCGTAAAAAAATACATCGGATAGGGTGGTCGAGATTCCAATTCCGAAGATTTTCATTTTTCGAAAAAATTGACAATTTCTGTAAGGTCGGGACCTTACAGAAAATGCGATTTTTCGCAAAAATCGAAATCTCTGGAATCGAATTCTCGACCATCCTATCTTATGTATTTTTTTACGCTGACTACGAAAATGATATATTTATTGAGGAAATCTCAACGGAACACCGAGATATCGATGATTTCTTGCGGAAAAAAATATTTCTTTATACACAAAATCTGCGTTATTTCATATTTCCTTTGAGATCTCGACCAAATAACCGTGCTTTTCGGAATCAGCGTAAAAAAATACATCGGATAGGGTGGTCGAGATTCCAATTCCGAAGATTTTCATTTTTCGAAAAAATTGACAATTTCTGTAAGGTCGGGTCGGTACAGAAAATGCGATTTTTTTTCGAAAAATCGAAATCTCTAGAATCGATCTCTCCACCACCCTATCTTATGTATTTTTTCGCGCTGATTCCGAAACTGATAGATTTATTGAGGAAATATCAAGCGAACACCGAGATATCGATGATTTTCCGAAAATTAGCGTTATTTTATATTTCCTTTGAGATTTCGATGATTTCTTGCCCTTTGCACTCCGGGCGATTTAGCACTTCTCCGGGTGATTTTCGAACGTGCGAACCAGCCACTCCCGACAGTTTTGTCAATATTGCGGCTAAATTAGGTTTTAGATTTATTTTTGCATCGACTAAAACAAAACCGATAAACATTGTACTCAGTAATTAGTTTTTGTACGATATCTAATGTAACAATTCACAAGATGCATGCTTGAAGGGTACCGGCTGTCTCCGTCTCTCCTTCTCTCTCTCTCTCGCTCTCCTGCGGAACGTCCCACAAGTGTGCATCCCCCCGAGAAATGGGAATCCCTCTCAGCGTGCTCACGTACACACGACTTAGAATACAGATACGCGCGCGCGCAGAAACCGCAGACGTACCCGGCTCGTTCTCCACGCGCGCGCTCGCCGCGCTCTCCTCCCGTATTCCCACTCCGCGCGCCTCTTTACGTGCTTCTTTCCCTCTGCCACTCGCACAACAGCCGGCGTGTATCTCCAGCGTCCTGGAACAAAGGCAGAGACGCTGCGCGGGTTCAAGCGCTCTCGCAGCGGTTGGAGAAGAACTGTACATTAATAAAATTGGGGACCGAGAGAGAAACGCCGTAACGCCATCGCGTGCTGAAGAAAAAGAGATCCTCTCGCCGCGCCGTCTGGTATACCGTATGTCCCACTCTGTACGAGCCAGTTTGAAGTTACCTTCGGGGAGGCTTGGTCGGTACTTGAGTCATTTAATACCGGTAGAAGTCGAGTCGGTAGTTAGAGTTGGTGTCAATTCGGGTGATCGAAGCGTCTAACTTTAAAATTATGAATTTGTGAATAATGGAAATTACTCACCATTATTCACAAATTCATAATTTCGAGATTAGACGCTTCGATCTCCCGAATTGACACCAACTCTAACTACCGACTCGACTTCTACCGGTATTAAATGTTTCGATTACCGACCAAGCCTCCCCGAAGGTAACTTCAAACTGGCCCGTACAGAGTGGGACATACGGTACCTCATGCCCCTGCCTCCTCCACGTACGCTCGGTCCCCCGCGCCTTTCCGCTCGACGGAGAACTTTCGCGACGAGGGGTGCTGGAATCTCGCGCGGAGCCACTGAAAGTGGCAAGACCCCCTCGCGGTTGAATAGAGACTTTTCAGCCTGTTTGCACGCTCGACTGACAGTCGCGGTTCAAAGAGGGGAGAACGAGAACATAGAGCTATACCCGCGGATATGTGTATATACACGCAGCTCCTTTCGCGGAACGTCTGCTTCAACGTGTACTTACACCTGTCGCTCCTTCACGCGCTGTACAAGGATCCGTTTTGGGGGTTTTCGATGTAACGTTGAGTTTGCTTAGGTGGTACCGATTGTTCTCATTGGTTTGATTATTGTTATCTTCGAGGAGACGCGCTCGGGTGCAGGCTTGCGTCTCGACGTGATCGACGCAGGGTGACGCGTCGAATCGGTGTATGCTTTGTCATTCCTTTTATACCGTGCATTGTGGAGTAATCGGCGTATGTATATCTGTACAATTTTCAAACGTGGTACTTTTTTCATAGATGATACCTATACTGAGAGAAAAATTTAATCGAATTGACTAAACGTTTATTCGTATATTACTAACTAAATATTTTATCGGCTCGGATAATACTTATTTGTCCCACAAGATATTTTTATCGACGAACTATATTAACTCGGGTTAATAAAAAATTTTGTCGGATCAAATAAATATTACTCGAGCCAATAAAATATTTGGTAGTGACATGCAAATAAATGTTTATTTAATTCTACTAAATTTTTCTTACAGTGTAGATCGCAGGCTATCGTCGAAACGCCACTCTAATGGGGCCAGAGTGAAAAATGCGTGAAATGCCCAGACAGACGGTAAAAAAAGTTTCGACTTCAAAAACGTCTTTAAAGTCCACCGGGACGTTCCAGCCTCCCGCCATCTGTGCCGTCTGGATACAGGGGAGGGGGAGGGGGAAGTGCGATTTTGTTCTCGCGAAAGTACGGAGTTTCAAGTTTTTTTCTTCGCCTCTCTCGCGATACCCTCGGACCTGCAGAAATCCTTCGCAACTTTTTCCCCGAATCGACGGGAAAAGGAAACTTCGTCATTTTTTTCGTCTACTTTATCGCGAGGTCAAACCAGGTGGTGCGCCATTCTTCCATTATTTCGAAAATGAGTGATATTTCCAGGCGTGGCATTCCGACGTTGTTGATTCTATAGCAAATTTCGGGAACGACCGCGGTTTCCCACGGCGCTTCCCTGATAACGCGATTAACGACGATAATAGGATCCCGCGCCGAGGATGGGATTCGACGACATATATACGTCAACGAGGCTGCAAGGAGTCTTTTGAAAGCCGACTCCCGCCGTATCGTCGTTACCTCATAGAGCGATCGTCGAACTTTCAATGGAAACGGACGGAGCCCGAAGTTACGGAGCAATTAGACTCCAATTTGAACAGGCGGCGGCGGCAGCGTGCGCCTGCCGCAAAACGGACGTCTAATTAAAGTCGGTATACTCTCGGCGTCCGAGACATAGGTACGAGCTGCGGTATATATACATATAGGGTGGCCCGAATCGTCCTCCCTTATCCCGCACGCGGAGTCTGCCTTCTCGTGGGAACCGAAGGACTGCTCCGTTAATGCAGCTCATCTCGTACAGGGTAACCTCGGAGTTAAAGGTGCGGCCGATCGAAGCGACTTAACTCTACTTAAATCTACTTAAGGCCATTTCTCGATCTATCGCTGCTTCCTGCTACATTGATTTACGCCGTAACTCACATCTCGGGACGGTTACACTTGTTAGCGTAGTCTACGCCGGGAGAGATAATTGCTGATGTCAAAAAAATGATTTCTTCTATCAAAAACATAATATAATTTCAGGATCAAGCCATGGTTTTCTTCACGCAAAAGAATAGTTGAGGCTCGAGTAATTGTTTTTTTTTTCACGCAGAAAGAATTTCTCGTCCCAATAAAGGTATTCTTGAATCAAGAAAGTACATTTTCTTCGACCTAGAATCTGTATACCGGGAGAAAATTTGACTAAATCTGCGGTTAGGGATGGGGATATGCAGATCTAGTGACTTGGACTAATAATCGACTCAAGTTGACTACAGCCTGTTTCCTTCAAATAGCCGCTAATCGTTATAACCAAATTTATTAATTGAAACGCAGACTTAATTGAATATACCATTCTTTCTCTCATTGTCAGTGTATTCTTAAAAATGTGTAAGATCACATGTTCATTATTCAAGATATATTTTGTTGACATTAGCAATTATTTCTCTGAGTATAAAGGATCTCGATGTCGAGAATTTAACGAAGTCGAACGAATTCGGACTGATTATTATCGATGCTAATTGTCGTGAGTTTAACACTAGAACTACCCAATGGTTGCGCGTTATAAGACGGTCGCTTTGGCGGGTGATTATCTCGTTATCCGTGAATTTTTCGTCTATACTGCTATGGACCTTTTTTGTAGAGCGAAATATGCTCTACAAGAAAGTATTCTACCAATTTCGACAATAACCTCACGGGTTACGAAATGATCGAGGTTGAATGAAACTCTGAATAAGGCACCGGTCAAATTGACCGGCTGCGGTAGTTCTAGTGTTAATTCGACCTGCGAAAAAGAAAAGTAAGCAGGAGACTTATAAAGATTTTTTTTAAATCTCGCTTTTAAAAGCTGAGAGCGAGCTTCATCTCGAGTCTTCTCCAAATCCAACCCCCCTTCGCGCGTTTGCGCTCGTTTGAAAATCCGAGCACAGGTTCGAAAAAGAGTTCCTCCCATACCATATATATATATATATATATATATATATAAAGGATCTATAACTATCTCTCACTGTCTCCTCTCCGATCCGTTTTCCCGCCGTCTCGTCACCCCTTCCAATTCCCCGCGGGTATATATATATCTAGAGACCACCTGGCATCCAACCATCTTGCCAGCTTCCCCATTCCGGTACGTAAACATAATCATCAGCGCCACCAGGGCTCACCCGCGGTCGACTAATCAGGATGTTAGCAATCTGGCCGGCCGCGTCGGGGCTTTTCCCCTCCGACTTCTACTTCGCCGCCAACTCGCGCCCGCACCCGACCGATGTCCGGTCCGATAACTCAAAATAATTAAATAGTTACCCGGAGCACAGCGCGCGGCGTCCCAGACTAATTGGGCGGTTTACCCTTCCCCTGTTTTTCCCTGATATTTATCCCGGAGCGTAATATCCTCCGCTCTCTCTCCCTCGTCGTTTCTTCTACCTTTTAACGCATCCTGGATCTTTTCCCTATTTTCGCTTCGTTCGCGGCTTCCGCCCACCCCTATCATGTACATTTCGAGAGACCCTTCCTCTCCGCGAGCCGCTATCTGCGGGAATCATCTCGCAGCCACCGAGGCGAACGAAAGCGAAGGGAAAAATATTAATCGCCGACGCGCGTGATCCCCTTACTCGCAATTAGGAGCGGGATGAACGAAGGGTGGCTAAAGGGAGGAGCGGAACGCACGCGTGCTGCAGCGCTCGGGGTTTACCCCTCGTTAAAATTTGAAAATGCCAAGGGGTGGGAGTGCAGACGATGAAATGGAGAGATCGCTCGGGTGGAAAGAAATAATGGGGCGAAAAGTACGAAATCACTCCGATCGAGGCTGTCGTATGCGAAATTCTCGTTTCTTCGCTTCGTCGCCGCGCGCAGTCGTTGCACCGCTGGCCGCTCGATGCAGGTGGACACGGTATACACGGAAGTGATTGCATTATTGATTTTCGATGGGAATTTGTGCTAATAACACGCGCTAACTCGTGCCTCGATCATTTTGGCGTATACGCGATATTTAGAGCTACGCGGGGATTTCCCGTTTACGAGCTTCCCGTCGAATCCGAACAAGCACTCCGACCCGCCGGCATCGATGAATTTATACGCGCAATGTACCAATGCGACGATGATAGTACCGAGCGGCTCTAAATAATATGCCCCATCACGGGCCGTGCTATTCGCAGTTAGTGGGCACCCGTATGACGGTGACGCCCGAGCGGTATCGATGCTTCGTCAAACGTGACGATAGGTCGGATTTGTCTCTTCTCCATATGCCTGACTGATCTATTTATCCGCATGTATATCCGATTATATTATGCGGAAGCAGGAAGAATTAATTATCTCGCCGCGCTGCTGTATAATTTAGACAAACTTTTTTGATCGTTTCTTTTTTCTGAAACCTAGGTACGCTGAAGAAAAAATTAGCCGGCAAAATTATTTTGTCGAGTCAATTTGATAAACTGAAAAAATACTTGTTGGATCATCCAAATGTTTAGCTCCGTCATGAGTTTTAGTGAAATGAATCAAAGAACTTTGCGATTCCAAAAAAAACGCTTTGTTGGCTCGTATTCATTCAAAATATTTTGTTAGCCCAGCCAAGAGTTCTTTTAGCGTACAATATGTGATTCTATACATATAAATATACCGATCAAAAATGTAATCCAATCAAACACAAGTTATTAACTAATTATCTCGTGCATAAAATCGCTAATTTCTTATATTTCCTTTGAGATAGGGCGGTCGAGCGATCTGTTTAACGTAGCAGATACTCTTGTACTAGTATCTATTTAACCATCGATCCATACGTATCCCATCAACACGCACCCCGCGCAGCCTCTCGTCCGAAAGCCGCCCCCCGCGCGCGTTACGAATAGCAAGCATTTCTTTCGCCGGAAGAAAAGGTCGAGTAGCTACACGCGACTTACCGAGGGTCGTTCGTCTTTCCCGCCGATGTATCTTGGCTCGCAGACTCGAAAAAAGCAAAAAAGAGAAGTGGCGGGAAGATGTAGGAGAAGAAGGAAGAAGTCAAGATTAAGCACGGGGCATAGAGATGGCGGGTCACGTGGGTGAAAAATCTGATCTTAGGGGAAGACGGTAAAAGTACGTATACCGTGACTCCACGGTTCTTCCCCGCGACGTTGTTCCGGTACGACGCCATAATTCACGCGAGAGCCCTCGTTATTTGCCCTCGCGAGAAAGTATTCAGCCCAGAAATGAGAATTGCTCGGCGCGAATTCATTTTTGGGGGAGGAGAAGAGGGGGCGTCCTGGCAAGAGGAAAATATTTTTCAATCTTAGTTGCGCGCTCGCTCGACGACCTCGTATTGTCGGAGCAATTGAAAGGATGGAAAACCGAAGAGAATTTACGTAATTACCGGATCAACGATATTCTTTTGCGGGCATTCCTTCCGCAGGATTATTATAACCGATAGCGGAAGGGGGCAAACCGAAGGCTCTTAAATTAATCGTACAAAATCCATAAGAAACGTAGCCGTAAAAGTTTAACGCTCCGTCTCGGTACAAAGTAGAGCGGCGACAAAAAAATGCTATAATCAATTGCCTCTCCGCTTGCTCGGAAAAGGCTGCGAGTAATTGCAGAGCTCCGGTATATATAGCCGATTGGTAATGGTAATTAATTATTGGCGTCGAGGCAAAATAGATGTATTGGAAATTCGAACGACGTTGCGCGCCGGCATCGGGTACAGTCTCGGTGAGAAATTCCCACAGTAGATCTCGTTTGGGGATGGCGCGTCGAACGTGGAGCTATGGGAACTCGGTGCATGAATCCATCGATAGATACTCGACTACTAACGAACCGGGCGAGTGCTCGATAATCAATGAAACCGCCAATCAAGGCCTCGAATGTATCCGCGCATCGAATATAATTATACGACGAGCATGAAATAACGAACCGACGTCATTAACCGACTGTGTCTACACGGCTTATTGGTTCGTCGACAGATTTTGTCATAATTGATCGCACGATTTTGAGTATATATTTTTAAAAAAATATATATATAGAGAGAGAGAGGAAGGGGGGGGGGAGAAAGGCAAAGGGGTATTCAATTTTCTATGTTCGCAAATACACGATATAATAAATCTTCTTTATTTGGCCTCATACGTATGTTTACATATTAATAGAATTTCAGGGGTCTACCACGCGAGCCGCAAGGGGAAACAGCCGATCGTGTCACGCCTCATCACCGTACTACTACAAGCGCGTAACGGTATTAGTACGAATACGCGCGAGAATTTCGCCGCGTCTAGGGGCTCCCTCGACTCACTCGATAACCGAGCCTATAGCATTAGCGCACGCTCCTCCATATGTGTATATTTTACGTCATGCGTCATGTCGTCATACGTTATGTCGTATAAATACCGGCAGGTAGGAAGATCCTTGTTGTGTCGGTGAAGGATGGGAACGGGGCGCGAATTGCGAACTGGTATTAGGCGGGTAACGAATTATATTTTCATTCGAGGAGACGATGACCAAACTATTTAGCGAAATATGGATCGTTCATCTGTTCGGTTTGACTGATCGCTTTTTCATTAGGATAATTAAGCGTGTTTAACTACACTGTAAAAAAAAATTTGTATTTTTAATATAGGTACTTTTGTATAAAGCCTTTTTCCAATACGTGATTATGAAAATTAACATACTCCACAATTAGAAAAATTAATACACTCCCTCATGACATTTCCCTTATGAATTTCATAACGAAGTGTATTAATTTTCATAATCACGTATTGAATAGAAACTTTACCTATATACATTTATAATAAATTTAACAGACTTTTTTTACAGTGTAGATGCATTTCTCACTTTAGCCTAATCCCGAGTTTCTCGCCGGGAAGACGAAACTCCGAGATTCCAGCCCATCGCACGGCCGAATCCTTTAGGACTCCGCGGAGCCGAGACTGAAAGCCCGGAGAAGTGCCCGAAACGCGGATAACGCGCTCCCTTCGCGAGTAGCCGACTGTAGTCGAAGTACACGTCGAAGTAGTAATCCCTAACCCAAGCAAAACATTTCCGTCGATCAAACTCGCAGTCGAGTAGTGGCGCTAGAGTTTGCGATAGGATGAAACAGCCGGGACTCTCCGCGCGCGCGTTTGCAGTATATTTTCGCTCCAGTTCATCGAGCGGAGTAGGTATACGGTATCCCCCTCCGCTCCGCCGTGGCTTTCGACGTCACCCGCCCGGCGTCGCTTCCGTTTCCGTTTCATTAAGCTTCGGGCTTAGATTCGGATTCGGTGGTCGGGTGAGCGGCTCTTGGCGAGGATGACGTCGGGCGCGCGCGTACGAGTTTATTCGTGTATAAATTCCCGCTGAAATGTTCTTTTTTATTTTTATTTTTGATGTGAAACATCTTATGCCGCGCTTCGGGGGTGAGACCGGCTGCTCGTGAAACGTCGCTGGAGTGGCTAAATACGCTAAGGCCAGGCGAACGTTCAACATTGCCTCTATATCTATATCTATTCTATATATAGATATAGAGGCAACGGTCACCAACTCGGGACGCATCGGCTCTCTCCGCCACGACTCGATGGTCCCCTTTCACCGAGCCCTGGCTTGTAGCTTACTACTTCACGGTCACTGTATCGGTGTACGAAGCAGTATTTACCCTCATTAATGAAAGCATGAGGATTGATTGATCATTGGTTAGCACGTTTAAAAATAACATTTAAATACCGTTTGTATAGGAAAATTGTTAGATGTGAAACATCGAAATTCTTCTTTGTAGAAAGTATGCGATAGGAAGGATGGACCACGCATCCGTTGAAAGAATACGTGCGCCAGTGCGCATTTTTATTTATGACTGTGATACCATTAAACGGTACGAACCGTTGTGTCGAATTCCGTTTATCGCGAGACGGAACAGCGACTGATGGCAGAGTTAAGAGAGAGTAAACTAAATGCGCTTTTTGAATTAGACACAACGGTTTGTACCGTTTAATACTATCACAATTATAAATACAGATGCGCACTGGCGAACGTGTTCTTTCGTTTTCAGCTAGATTTACTCAAGTGGACACAGCATTGAGAACAATCTAGCGAGAGTTAGTCTAGAATCTCGGTTGAGAAAAAAAAATGATGTCGCTACAGTCAATGTTACAATTGACCTTGCGTTACAATCGATATCACTCTCCCCTACCTAGTATGTAATAATATGTTACCGATAATAACAGTGCACTATCGGTATGTAACCTCTGAACGGCACCTCTCAAATAGCCCACGCCTCGGATAAATGCTCCATTTTGGAGAGTCTTCTGTATTTAGACGAGTACTATGAATCAATTATGTAGTTAATTTAATGAGCATTAAAAAGTTCTTCAAAAAGTTAAGCGGCTCAGCGTGCCAAAACATTGATGCAGCATGCCCCGAACATGAGGTAAATTGCACAAAACACGCATAGATTATTATTTTTCTTTATAACTCCATTAAATTTTTTAATATCTTCAATTTTGTTCCATAATTTTATTTCCAATACGTTAAACTATATTATATAACTCTCAAAAATTAGTTATCATTTTAAGTAAAATAGAGAAACAAAAAAGCAAGTATTCAATAGTCTTAAAAGTTCTATCAAGCCATATAATCCTAAAAATCGAGGGGGGGGGGGGGTCGAGTTTGGTATGACTGGATAGAACTTTTAAAAATATTGAAACCGTGTTTTCTTGTTTTTCGTTTTGAAGTTTTTTTCCATTCATTTTTAGGATTTCGTATTTTTATGTTTCCTTCATCGATTGGAGCGCCATATACCCAAGGTACAAAATAAGTCAAAGAAACATATGAGGCTAAACTTATTCACCAGAAAAGGAAATTTAATCGCCATTATCTTATTATCTATGAACTTTAGGCCCACATCGATGTAAGATACTTTGTTGTAGATAAAAATACGCGTGTGTATAATAACATATAATATAAAACAGTTTTTATAGAAAAATTGTTAGATGTGAAACATCGAAATTCTTCATTGTAGAAAGTATGCGATAGGAAGAATCGACCACGCGTCCGTCGAAAGAACACGTGCGCCAGTGCGCATTTGTATTTATGACTGTGATACTATTAAACGGTACGAACCGTTGTGTCTAATTCAAAAAGCGCATTTAGTTTACTCTCTCTTAACTCTACCATCGGTACTGTTTAATAGTATCACAGTCATAAATACAAATGCGCACTGGCGCACGTGTTCTTTCGACGGACGCGTGGTCGATCCTTCCTATCGCATACTTTCTACAAAGAAGAATTTCGATGTTTCACATCTAACAATTTTTCTATAAAAACTGTTTTTTTTTATCTCAACCGGTGCAGATAAAGGGCCGAAACTCTCCCCAGGCAGCTAGACCCACACCCCGTCTCGCCCCTCTTTTTTGTACATACTGCCCCTGTTATCTATGCTATTATTTTCGATTGCTATTCCTTGTAGCATTTTTATGCACTGACAAAAATAACCTGGTCAATCTGAGCAAAATCCTGGAGACCATAACCAAACCGTTTAATGAAATATGGATCCTCCATCTGTTTGGTCAGATTGACCTATTTTTTATTGGAATAACTAAACGTTTAGTTAGAAAAACCAAATATTTGATTAAACCGGCCGGTATTTTCGTTAGAATAACTAAACCCATTTAACCAGATGCGTTTCATCATTTTAACTAAGTTATTTTTCTCAGTGTGACTATTCCATTATTCCACGCCTCCAAATATTCCGTATTTTTTTCGTAACTACGGTTATAATTATATTTTGATTCTCTCGCTCGTTTGTTCATCGCGAATACGTGCGCCAGAGGACGTAATAAATCGCTCCGCTTATTAATTTATTTTTCCACCCGCCGCCGTCGTCGCGCGTGGTCAAGTTCAGCGCGCAAAAAACGCACCGCGAAAGCTTCCCTTTTCCGCGCTATTTTATTTTGCCAATCCCCGACAGCACTTCCTCCCTAACGCCGCAGCTGTAAATACGAATTCCCCACCCGGCTTGCGCGCGCACGTGCAGTAAGGTATACGTGAGACTCTCCCGGAGATTAAGAAAATTACGCGGGTGGCCACGCGCGCTTACCTACTCTCATCCTTCGCGAGTAACGCCCGGGAATGATTTACCCTCCACCCGTTACACGTGGACTAAATAGAAGGTTCCCGTAGAGCGGGTGAAAGACCTCGACCGCTGCGAGCATTGCGGGGAGAAGGTACACGTATACACCTGAGATGCGCGTTGCGCATTATGTGCACACATACACGGATATACCCGTTGAAGCCGGATAATTTAATTAATGGGTGCAGGTACGATTCGCGGATTCGAATCGAATAAAACTCTCCTAGCGGTACAATCGCCGTCGCGGCGAGTCGACTGAAAGCGAACCGCTGATAAAATAAGAAGCCCGAGAGTGAATGAATTCTCTTCAATTTCGCCGAACAAAGCGCGACGTCGGCTCGTCTATAGACACTGATCGTAGGAATAGCGACTCGTTTCTAGCGTGAGTTTGTCGGTAAACTCTCGGTCTGGGTGAACACGGGGATTCGTTCGAGTCGGGTGAAAATTAAATCAACGCCAGTTGCATGATTTTCTCCGTTTTTTAAACTCGAATCAGGAATTTTGCAGGGAATTCACGGAAAATGAGAAAATTCTAGTAATTTGTAATCGTACAATATAATATGTACTCATCAGACTTCGTTTTATCTTGCTACAATTCGCCTATTCGTATCGCGCAATCCCTTCACGATCGCATCGTAGCCGGGCGAAGGAGAGAAACTCGATCGATCCAACCCCAACGGCACCCCGCGTAATAGATCCATTTATACCTCCGAACGAGAGGAGTGTACACGCGCTGCATAGAATCGAACCCTCCTCGTTTATCGCCCACCTAATTCCATTAGCAACGCTATCGACGTTACACCGCGTGCCTTCGGTATACGTACGTATATACACGTATATCGACGGGGGCCCGTCGATACTTCGTGTACGCGATACGATCTCGCGGAGAGAGCCGGCGATATTCGCTGATAAGTCACTCCGGTCCCGTGCCAAGCGCCGCGGCAACGGCGGAGATCTGCATAGCTATAAGCACGGTTATACGCGAAGCAGTTTCAGCTGCGTTCGGGCGCTAGTAATGGCACGAATTAGCGCGCGAGCAGCTGAGTCGCGCGGGGGTTGTAGTGGGGCGGGAAGAGGAAGGGAGGGGAGGAACGAAGCAAACGTATGCAGATTGTTAAATCGAGTTATAATCCGGAAATCGCGGGTCGGTTGGCGCGCGACAAGCGGCACGGCCGTTCATTAAGTAGATTAAATCCATTAATCCATTAAGCTTTTAGTGTTACAGTCGTCGTGTAGGTACGAAGTAATCTGAATCGTAATGTTTGCCTTGTTAAACAACCTCTGTATGCATCCTGCGAGAGCCGAGGCATACGTTACGCGCAAATTGCCGCGTATACGACCGACCGTCGCGTCGCCTATCTGCACCCGGGTGAGCCGTCGCAGTGAGGAATCATTGATACGTGTAGCTGCGGCGCGCCGGTCGTCAGGGCGTTGAGGTTTATCGAGTGGTACAGGGGCTTTTTCCCTGCTAAAAGTTAGTCCACTGAAGTACAGTAACATTCTAAAGTATGTTCTTCGTGTGATGTGGCAACAACGTTTGACGTGCAGTAGTATCTGTGAGTTCAAAAATGGAGCCCAAAACATCTGGTCATGCATCTGTACGTCATGCAATGTTGCCACATTGACTTATCAAAGGTTACATTTATAAAGAACAATTAATAAAAAAATAACGGGCTTCTTAATGAACGTGAAAATTGGTATCGATGATTTTAGTTCATTAAACTTGCTGTTCAAAAAATTTCAGAATTTTTTCACTATTTTTCTCAGAAATATCGCGGTTTGTTGGTTATAACCCATAAGAACGTATGTTATTTTGTTGTTCAAAAATCTTTGCAACGAGCTTCTTAAAAGACTTGAAAATTTAACTGAATTTTGTTTTACTTCAATCTACCGAATGCAATCATTTTTAAGCATTTCTCACTATTTTTAGTATAACGCTCGAGAAACCTTAAACTGACAACGAGCGAACGCGCGCGCAGTACGTCGCTCGCTGGACCGCGGCTGGCTTCTTTTCAGGCGCTTCTGTAGGCTGATTCTGTAACTCGTTAAAACACTAACGACTTTTTGGTATGTATCGTTGTACACCTGCGGCCAATAATTCTGATCGACCCGCTTTAAGTGACGGTATTCAATCGAATCGACCGCTACGCTAAACGGTATGAGCAAATCTTATTGTTTTGTCACGAGAGATAAATCTGATCGGTCCTTGATAACCAAACAAGAAGAACCGCTCGTACCGTTTAGGTACGATCGACTCGATTGAGTACCGTCATTCAAGCGGGTCGATCGGAATCATTGGCCGCGAGTTTACATGCTTCTTGAAGTATGAAAAAATATGCGCAACGATGCCGAAAGTTGTCATCGAAGCTTTAACGAGTTACAGAATCGGCCTGCTGCTGCGGACTTTAGCGCGGAGCCATTCGGGGCTCGCTACCCTCGTGTCGTCGCGGCGGCGCATCCGGCAATCAGTCGTTTGCCGAGAATGTAGGCAGGTCCTTTTGTTTCGTTAAAGCAGGGATGAAAGGGGGGAAATATTTCACTCCTTTGGGTTACACCGTCGGTTACTGTTGTTACCATTACGTCGCTTCTTCTTGGTTCAAACTCGAGCATCCGCTTTAATTCTGCATCTGTCTAATTAGATATGATTTTCATCTTGATAATATAATAGATTAAATATGATATCAGGTGCAATTAGAGGTATAAGGGTGGGATGAAATTAAATGAAGGATGGTTTAAAGACGAGGAAACCGAGTTGAAGGCGCGTGCGAAGTTAATGGAGGATAAAGACGAAAAAAGAACGAAACGATAAATATAGCGAGGGAAAGTAGAAAACGCGAGAAAAAGAGAAGAGCGTTGAATCGCCCGAAGTGAAACTTTCGAGATAAAAATCAGGAAATATATGTACGAGCCGGAAGATCACTAACGCGGTGCGATGTTCCTTGGCATTTTGCCTGATCAAGTTAATAGATGAAATATGATATCAGGTACAATTGGAGGTATAAGAGTGGGGTGAAATTTAATTAAAGGTGTTTTAGTGACGACGAAACCGAGTTGAAGGCGCACTGGAAATAAATGGAAGAAAAAGTGAAAAAAAAACGAAACGATAAATATATCAAAGGAAAGTAAAAAAACGGGAGAAAGAGAAAAGAGCGTAGAATCGCCTGAAGTGAAACATTTGAGATAAAAATCGGGGAATATAATGTACGAGTCGGAAGATCATCGACGCGCGCGATATTCGTTGACATTTTTTTTTCGTTCGAACGTGCCGGGTTTCGGCTCTCGAGGAGGCGTGGTCGTAACGACCAGGAGAATGTCGCAAGCTCTGCCCGTTAGTCACGTACGGAAGTTATAGAGAGTTTCTTACGTCTATACATACGTTGCGTCCCGCGGCGGTTCGTATATCTACATAGTTACGTCCGTTGTACGTAGAATCACGCTTCGGGGGAGGGGGAAGAAGACAGAGCAGAATTAATAGGCTCCCGCCAGGACGATAAATCGGATCGCGTCTTTTTGCGAGCTCGCCTCGCACTCCGCGCCCCGGTCGATTACGTGTGCACTTTGCACCGCTACCGGGCGAGTTTTTTTTCGAGTGCGAAAAATCATGGTTAGCAGATCACTCGAGCTCTAAAGACGTAAGCGAACTGCACAAGTGTGCCGTGTAGAGTCGAGCGGGGAGAGAGGAATTACCGTCCCGAAAGACGTTCAACTCTGCAATTTCTCCACCCGCAGCGCGCCACGGCGCTTCGGAACTGGGGCAGAGCGAACGCACTCGGGTAAAATGATTTATTCGCGTACGAACCCGCCGCGGCGGGACTCGAAGTCCGCGGTTTACCTACTCGGGGCGAGCGGAACGACGACTCCTCCCGAGCAGTCGTACTTATTATACATTCCGTGAGAAACGCGAGAGACGCGGTGACACGAAGTAACGAGAATCGCGACGAACCGGCCAATCGAGCGAGTCGCTTTATTCCCCCGCACGTCGAAGAGCAATCGTCGCAGCGGACGTAACTGCCGGCGGAACGTCAAGCTTTATTCCTCTGCACGCCGAAGAGCAGTCGTCGTAGCGGACGGAACTGCCGGCGGAACGTCGAGCTCGAAGCCCCGGAACGGCAGCTCGCGCGCGGAACCGGCGGCGCGGTTACGGGGACCCGGGGTCTGGAACTCCGGTAACTAATTGCGACTAGCAATTTGTCACGCGGACAAATGGTGGCTCGTCAGACAGCAGCGGCGCACCACCGCGAGGGCAACGGCGCGATCTCTGCGCCGCGGATCTCCTGCAGTTTTGGGGCGCCGCGCGCGCGAATCCCGCAGCAGCGCCGCATCCGAAAAGAGCCGTATACCTAAATTACTTTCGACGCCGCGCACACATCGGCGTGATCCGATCAGCGGCGCGCGCACCACCGGCGTCGCTCTCGTGCCGTGAATAGTGAAGGAAGCTGTACCTATGCGCGTATGTGGACCGCGCGTAATGCGGATTTCGCATCAGGCGCGTATTACGCACCGCTACGGTACCTGCAGCCGCCGTCACTTAGACGGATCTTCGCCAATGAAATGTCAATGCGATGGCGCGACTGGGGAAGTTGCGTCCCCGCGCGTTCTCTGTACGTGGCTGCTCCGTCGCGGCGAACGTATATTTCAAGCCCCTCTCCGGCAAGGCACCATTAATCCGAAGCAGCGCTCCCGGGGATATTCATTGCCTCCGCTCTGTCTATAACGACGTCTTCCGCGGCGCCATATGTGTACCTACACTTATCAGCATCGCATCGAGTGTATAGAGCGCGGGGAGACGGGCGTAAGCCGATTTTGTAAATAATTATATTTTTTATAGGCGTTTTTAAGAGTCCGTTGTCTATAGTTATTTACAGTAAGATCATTTTCATTTGTAGTCAGACGGATAAATAAACTTGCTAAAATCATTTTCATTTCTAGTCCTCCCGAAAAGAAGTTACGACGTTTTAAAAATTCATCGATATGATGACGTTGCTCATTTTTTACAAACGTCAAATTTGCACGGTGTTCTCCCTTCAGAATCGTTTGTACTTAATTGTTTCTAGTGAAACTCTTTTCGTTTCTGGTCTTATCTAGAAAAAATTACAGCGTTTTCAAAATCAATTCACATTGTAATTTTACCAATTTTTGACCCACGTCAAATTTGTTTAGAATTATTCCTTCGGAATCATTTATAGTTTTATGTAGTGGCCTCACGTACATTTGTAGTACTCGGCAAGAGAAGTGACACGCTGTAATTTTTTTTAGAAAGACTTCAAACACACAAAAAGATCTTCACTGCAAAAAACTGCAAATGATTCTACATACACTGATGCTATTGGATTCAAATTATCAATGAGCAGGTTCCAGCCATTTTTTAAAATGGTAATAATTGTTTTTCGATTCGGCTACAAATGAAAATGATTTTATTACGAACAACTACAAACGACGGCTTTTTAGAAACGCTTATAAAAAATTTACAGAATTCGCCACCAAGCAAAGTTCAGATACATTGGAAATGAACATAGTTATTGTTTTCATATTTTCTCTCTCTTGGATTATAATCTTCTTTCTCAGTTACAGCGAAGTGTGGCACGGTACATGAGAAAATGAAGGATGCATTGCCATCAGGTGGCGTAGCAATCGTCATGCACGGTTCCTATGAGATAATAATTCAGATAGAGGTGACGTGGCACTGGCGTGGTGACTCCCGCCGTCGCCACTCCACTTCGACACCATGAGAAGCCTACAGGAGTCGTCACCCCAATATAGGTTTGTTCAATGTCCCATTCCCAAAAGGAGGATATTGAACAAACCTATATTTAAGTGACGGAGTGGCACGTGCCAAACTCATCGTTCAATTGAGGTTTTTGAAATAATCACACACCATTATAACATAAATTTTAATACCAAGCAAGTACTTTATTCGATAAAGCGACTTCTCCTCCATTATATATATATATATATATATATATAATAGTTATATTAATAAAAAGAAATTACAATTACATGTACGAGATCTCCTTCGGAATTCTGAGTCCTTGTCATAGCCAGTTCGTTCATACAGAGAATTTGCGTGCCGTGGTTCCACGTTGACTAGACTTTTATCGCCGAACGCAATAGTCTCCTTCTTCAGGTCGGCCTAACACTGATTTAAGTTTTAAAAATTTGCAGGTAAAGCCAGCCGGGCACTTCCGGTGAGGGCCACATTTCTTGAACTTAGGATTAGCGTTCGCGACGGCAATCGCGAAGATCAAGAATATAGCGAATATAACACAGAACTTCATATTTTAATCGTACAGTTTTCCGGATACCGACAACAATTATATGATTGACAGACTGATGAGTGATCTAACTGCGCACCTCATCGCCTTTTATATAGACGTTTGTACCACGCACACATTCAAAACGGACGACGTGTTATGCTTGGTTAAGTCAACCTGTCGGCGAGTGTGAAAGATAAAGTAAATTTATTGCTCTTTGAGAATACATGTTTTTATTATACAGAGGGTGACATTTTGAAAACTTGCCACCCCAATATCTCAGAAAGTTACAGATTTTCTAAAAAAAGAAAATATGGTTTCGGCAGTGGAGAGGGAAACCAAAATGACATAATCGGAGACACACTCCCTCCAACCCCCTTAGGGGTAGCCCCCCCAACTTTGTAATCTTAAATAGCAACCCCCCATGTGTGATACAGCGTTGAAAAGCTCTTTAAAAATGCTTTACAACAACACCAAATTTTGGTACCTTTCGATGAGTAATTTTTGCGCAAATCGAGAAAGAAACTGCTAGAAGTAAGTTGTCAATTTATTTATTAAAAGTCAATTACGTGACAATAAATTTTCGAAAATTTTTATCTAATTTCTGTTTTTCTATTATACAAATTGGTACATTCTAATAAACAGACCATGTATTCACATTGAAACAACAACGAATATTGCTATATAATTTTTATCCCTTAGGGGGGCATCTATCCCACTTTTGCCCCATGTGCAGTATCTCTTTTATTGCAAATACAGTAAAATTTGATATATCAGTATTTCCACGTGCGCGCTGACTCATCCTGCTGTATCTCACATGAATTGTTCCGTATTATTATAATTTGACCGATTTATCATCCTTGCCACGAGGGATTTAGTTCATAATTTTGTCTTGTATATCCGCGGACATATATATACTAACATTTTTTTTAACTCGTCACTGTTATTTAAAAATTCACGATTTAAAGGTTAAACCAAACACTTCGATCTGCTGAATTGACAGCTATCGGGAAATTAGACGTTTCAAACTTTTGCTACTATAAATAGCTCCGAGGACCCTTTAAACATTGATTAACATATATTTGAGTGTGTCGTTTGAGGTCAGTTTTACAATTTTTAAGAGAAAAAAACAAAGATTTTTTTTCTTCATGAAGGAATGGCCCTCCCACTACCAACATTTTTTCTACGCAGTTTTTATTGATTTCAAATATACTGAATTTTTGTAAGAAAAATCGACTGTCGCATTGGCGAAATAAATATTTTCTAGTATTTCTTTCACTTTTTTGTAAGAAAATGCCTTTTAATGTCACTTAAACATTTTGATATATTTTTTTTTAATTGATAAAAAACAAAAATTTTCATGTAGGTATACAAAGTTGTTTATGCCATTAATAGTACACTTGAAACTTTAAAGTTAATAGTTATTTTCGTTATTAGGGCGTGAAGCGCTGTTTCTAACGAGAGTGAAGTTTGCCGCACGAGCGAAGCGAGTACGGCAATCACACTCGTTAGAACGGCGCGAAACAACCGAATAACGAATTCTATTTTTTGTCACTAAGTGTCAAACACGAGATTGACGATTTCACGCACTGCGCAGGTTATTTCACGCACCGCGCAACTTTTCACGAATTGGTGTGTGAAAGATGATTTCACATGCGTCGAGGACGCCCATGAAACCGAGTATTTGACACTGAGTGACAAAAAATTTATTTTTCAAATCGATGTATAGGATTAACGGCGCGTGAAAAAATCTAAAAAATTCAGGTAATGTTTTTTCATCCAGTATGACTGTAAATAAAAATCAGATTTTTTTGAGACCCTCATGAAAAAAAGTGACTGTCTTGACACAGAATGCCCCAATCGTGAATTTGGAAAGTTTTTAGTCTGTTCGTACGATAAACAGGTCATTATATAACTTTACTTTTTAAGCAGTACTTCAATGACAAAAATATCGATCAGTGTTTATATTAAATATTAATTATATAATGATTAAATGTATTAATATGCACATTATGTTACACAGCATGAATATTTAAAATAAAACGAGCCACAAATGTTCACATAAACTTAATTTTATTTCTGAATGGAAAAATGTAAAAATATACTACAATAACGGTCTATTCCAATTCTTTATCATTAATTAGCATAGTAGATGAATGATGTTACTGCACCAGTCGTGTTAACTATATAGAAAAAGGTTAGGGACATGTATCGACCATGCTGCAGATTGACCTGGTTGACGTAATTTCAATCTCTTGTTACTATAACCAGAATCTTATTATTCAGAACATATTTCTGGTGAAATTGTAGTTCTTTCAAACAGATTTTTCTCTGAGTGTAGTCGATTCTAATTCGCGTGGACATTATCCAAAGTTTAATTTCATTTTATATCCAGATTCCATGAAAAATTGTTCTAACTATGTGTGAATTTGAAGAGTGGACAAGGACCGTCAATTCAGAATCGTCTTAACTGGTGGAAGATGCACCTGGGATTCATGAAATCTTCGATAGACTTCCCGGGTTGACGCTGGACCTCACGCACTGGGGATGCCAACATCCTGGATTTCGTCGTTTGACGAAAATCTGTACGTTACGGCTACCGATAAGCCGATAAGGTACCGAGCTGATTACACTATAGGGTAGAGGAACGCGATTACTAAAACCAAGTGCGTGCCGAATTTCGCACTCCTTTGGCGCTCTCTCTGGACACGCCTGCTTACTGTCTTATATGCGAAGTGCACTGCCGCATGATATTTTACGCTCCGGAGATTCGCCGAATTCTCGACTGGTAGGTCTCAATCATTTCTACTGTAAAGTTCACGAAGTTTCTCGTTTTATTTGGTAGATTTCCGTTTCTTATTTCGTATCGTTTTGTTTACGTATCGGAGTATCATTCCCGTTAGTTTGTTCTATCTTATATGTACCTACATATACGTTCCGGAAGACGAGTTTAGTGCCAGTGCGTAGTGCGTGCTTTTCGAAAGTTCTTTGAGTAAGTCGTTTGAGAAGTTCGTTTAAAAGGTACCTACCGCACTCCGAAGGCGATTTACGCTGTAGGTACCTATAGAGATTTTTGCCGAAGTTGAACGATTACCACTGTACCGAAAATTTCGTGATTTTATCGTCATGCACAGTTCCTATGAGATAATTCAGATAGAGGTGACGTGGCACTGGCGTGGTGACTCCCGCTCTCGCCACTCCACTTCGAGACCATGAAAAGCCTACAGGAGTGGCACGTGCCAACGAAAGTTTGGTATTCCGTCGCACGATAAACGGAATTCGGAAGGTCGGTTCATACCTCTTAACCCATTTGCATTAAAGCGCGGAAAAATTCCATGAGCCCGCGACTATCTTCTATCACCGAGTGCGGAATAATCCGCGAGACCGCGAATGTCTTTTGTTACAAGTCGCTGAATATTCTTCAGACGCAATACATTCTGAACGAGTTTTACTTTTGTTGTGAAAATATTTCTAACTGCCACTATGACTGAGTGTTATCATTGTTTCGACAAACGATAGTCGGAATTCTAAATATCAGTCCTAACCGCTCAGTATTATCACGATCTATATGCATACCTCATTAATCTAGGGTCAATCTCGTCATCAGATGGGCGGTATATAGGGTGTTTTCTAATTTTCATAACCTCAGAACACCGATTCCTTAAACATTTCCAATGTTAGTGTTAAAATATAATCATTTAAAATCAAGTGCCAAGTTAACAAATACATATTCACAAGTATGTAAGCCGCGGCGCGCGGGTGTTACGCCGTAGGTATCAATTCTCGACGAGGTTCACATTCGCATATGCCTGCGGCCCCGACGACACGTGCCAGCTAAGTTTTAATCTGCGAGTTCGCGCGCGCGATACCTAAATTTGTGTGCCCGCGCGGCAACCCGAGAGCGCGCGAGGGGAGCTTTATCGCGCATCCCGGTTTGCCGGTCGGTGAAGGATTTTCGGGGGATAGACAAATGGTGCGCGCGCTCGTGTAAGCGGGCTGATAAATTTCTCCGATGGGTCGTTTTGAGTCTCGACGTGCAATCAGAGAAGTAAAGACGGGACGGGGCTATCTGGCGCGAAATGTGGAAGACCCTGTGTGGGATGTATAAGCGATGGGGAATAAGAATGCGTCGCGGGATATACATATAGATCGTCCCAGGACACGATGTATACGTTATTTTCGGAGCCGATTTTGTAGGGAGTCATATCTCGAGGAAAGTTTCACATCGAGAGAGTCTTGAAAAAGAAGTTTGGAGCACACGCAAAAAGAAATCAGCTATTTTTACCGCTTCATCCAGTAGCGCTGAGACTCGAGCTCATTTTCAAGTTTCCACAGAGAGGACACATTTCTATTTACTGTTTACAAGTGTACCTACACGGAAAAAAACTGCACGAATTATACAGTTGGACTAGCATAAATTGCGATATTAAAACTGCAAAGAGATATTAATTCTGCGCGGAGAGAAATGTTCATTAAAAATTACCGTGAAATTCACGTAACCATGAGACATGATGTAAAAACGTCCAAATTTTTACATAATATGCTTTAGGGTAAAATTGACTGTTATTTTGTTCAGGAAAACAAATGACTGAAATAGAGCGAGGGATAAGTGAATTTTACCGTGGTCTACGGTAAAAATTCTGTTGTTGACATCATCTCCCACGATTACGTGATTTTCGCGTTAATTTTTAACGAACATTTTTCTCCGTGTGGTTAAACTAGTATCTGTACTATTGTAAACAGTAAATAGGAATGGGTCCTTCGTACAAATTTTTCAAAATGAGCTCAAGTCTCAGCGCTGCTCAATGAAACGGTAAGCATTACTGGTTTCTTTCTCTCCGTGCAATAATCCTTTTCTTCTCGACTATTACGGTATGTCTCAATCCGTTCCAGACTAGAACGGACGACTTTCAGTGATCGATATTTTTCCTCTCGGTAGTTCTGTCCTGCAATTAGTCTCCGCAGTGACGCGAACTACTCCTGTAACACCCTGTACGATCCGAGGGTGTACGCGCTTATGAAAAATTGTTCCTCGTTTCGGCGTCTCGCTGTCCAAAAGTGTCTCGGCGAGCTCTCGGGCGCCGACCTCGATAAATCAAATCCCCGGCGTTCTCGTATCGTTTCGTTGCAAAAAGTATACATTCGATGTATCCAGCTCGACGTGTCACGCGAGTTTATAGAAAACTTTGGAAATCCATCGCATCCCGTCGGTCTCGACGTTGCTTCGATGGAATTTTTTTTCCGCGTTTGACTTTTTTCCAATCCCGCTGATTTATTCATGCGATGCGATTATCATCATCCGAGAGGAGAGACTGGTTGTAACTTCCATTTTCGTACCTCCTTCAAAACGAATCGCAATTTTGACGATTACACCGTTCAGTGATCAGCGATTGTCCCAAGAATTATGTCGAATCGCGAAAATTTGTTACATCCCTCAAGAGGCAACCCCTCCCTTCGCAATTTTCCCTTCGTCGTCACGCGTGGCTCGAGAAAATGCCAAGAATTTCCTTCCCCTCGCGCGCGGAGAAGGACTCGCCAAATCGCAGCCACATTTCCGGCTGCGATGTCCGCGCGAGATCCTCGGACGCTTCGGGATAACGAGTTTTGTTCGGTCTTCCGCATTTTACGAGTTCCAGCGAGAACGCGGTAAATCTCCACGGCGGAATTAGCGCGGGAAACGGTCGCGCGCAGAGATCGTCGGGGGTGGTTTGCGGGGTACGACCAGAAACCTCATCGGCCCCACCTCGGTGGCGACTTTATAAGCGCAATAAAACCCCAGGCAAATAGAGCCTGACGCGTGCCCCGCTCCGCCGGCAAATGACGCGCGATAAAAATTAAAAGTTCGACCAACAAAAGAGCGCGAGTGCGCGTTCGCCTTCCGCGGCGAACTAAGTGGACCGATGGGTGGGCGGGGGGAACGTAGTAACGTGCTTGGCAACTTCGAAAAGCTGGCGGAGCGGGGGTTGCAAGCGCGCGCGAACAAAAAGAGCGCTCCGGGCTTTATTAATCAAGCCCATGGGTCGCGTTGCACGGTTGCCGTACACTCCGGCTTTCAGGACCGTGTTTTATCCCGGTGCGCTCCGCGCACCTGTTCCTTACGCTAACGGACGATGGGATTTCTCGCGGAAGGGTATTAACGGTCGCCAGGTTTGTCCCTCGCTCGTGGATATCTAGACTGAGAAGAGAATGTACTCGAGTCAGTTGAACGTATTTTTGAATAGTTGTAAGAGCACATTTATTCAATTAGAACACAGAGAAGAGTGTATTAACCACTATTATACTATAATAGATAATAGATTTAACATTTTAGGCAAGGCATCGCGTTCGTTTCTTCGCTATATCACAATAACTGACGTAGGTTTAATGAAGTTTTTTAAATGTATGCCAACCGTTGTCATACGGTAGAGTAATTTACACAGTATGGTACTTTCCCCAAAATGTCAAATCTATTATCTGGTATAACAGTGATTAATATACTCTTCTATCTGTGAATGAATATCGATTGGACGTTTGGATAAATATCATTGATCTGATTGAATATTATTTCGATTAAATCGACATTCGTTTGTATCGAATAAATGTGCTCTTAGGACTATCCAAAAAAAACCCGTTCATTTCAGTGAAGTAAATTTTTTCTCAGTTTAGAAAAATTCCGGGGTCCGTTTGTCGTTTCGAAGCGCGAATATTGAAATTCGAATAATATTTCATCCGAACAGTCCGGATACGTTTCAATGCCGCGTCATTATTCGCTTCCCAACTGTCGGTACTTATATTTGAGAACGACTATATAATTATACCCACTCGGTGTATAACAATTCCGTCGAGTATTTCCGCCTGATGAACCGTACAATGCATAAGCATGAGAAGATTATAGATAAGGACCCTGCTATAGGAATCACTTCGACTCTGCCTGCGAATGAACCTCGCCGTGGAACGTTTTGGCCGCGAGCCCAGCACCCTTCTCTCTCATTTACTTCCTACCCCCTTCCGTCCTTCGACCGAAAACGGAAACTCGCACATTTTGCTCCAGAATCATTTATCTGAGATTCAAGATTTCATACCGGCTGTTCCGTTATGAAAACGTCGCGGAGCAGCGCGAAATGGATCGCGATGGATTACCGTCATCAACTTAAACGCGAACGAATGTATAATATCCAACTGCCGCTCTGTAATATCGTTCTCTCTCGCTCCTCCCATTGCGACTCCGCATCTTTATGATTGCTCGCGAGGAGCAGATGCGTTGTGCGGAATGTCAAAAAAATAATAAAATGCAATATCAATGTCGCCGAGTGTCTTCTGCGCGATTGCTTCGACTCTGTGTGAAAACGTAATTGAGCGTTGATAAAAGTTACCAGTAAACTTATTCGCCGGGAAAGAAACTTCATTCGCTATTATCTCATTATCTCTGGTCTTTTGGCTCATATTTATGTAATAGTTTTTTGAAAATTACACTTTTATCCATAACAAAGTCTTACGTCGATGCAGACCAAAAGTTCAGAAGTAGGTAATGAGATAATAGTGATTGAAGTTTCTTTCCTGACGAGTAAGCTCAGCCTCGTATGGTATATATAGCATTTATTGGGGTTACAAAGGATGGTTCAACGAAAGGACAATTTTTTTCTTCGATCACAATCGAGCCCCGCGAAAGTACGACACGCGAAGCCGGGATAATCGCAACGCCAGCCGGCAGAGCACGAAATACGGTGAAACGCTCGAGTTGGCCCTCGGTTATCGCGGTACATCGCGCCAATTAAGGGTCAACTCGAGTGTCTCGCCGTACTCCGCCGCTCTCCCTACAGTTATACGCGTCCTCTGGCATTTTACCAGAGTTTCAGGGAAATGCGCTCTTCCTCTTTCATTTCTACGCGAGAACTCTCCTACAGTCGCCCCTGTACAGCGAACAACCGATCTCCAACGCGTCTAACGACCTGCTGCACCGCAAGTAGGTACGTTGCAGAGACGCGCACACACGTGAGAGGATACACTCGCGAGCGTCTGGCAGAAAATCCGAGCGAGTTTCTGCGCGCCGCTGAGAAAAAAAAGAGCGCGGGAGCGGAGCCAAAAAATGTCATAATCGTTTAACGAGCCGTACAAATGCCGAGGAGAAGCGGTGGGTGGAACGCGTTTGCGGTATATATCCGTTCTTACGAACCCGCGATACACGTATACAGCGTAGGTACAACGCTTTGACGAATCTCTCAAGGAATCCTTCGATACGAAACGAAGCGTGCCCGCGGTAAGCACGTCGCCGTCGAGCTTCATCAAAGACCATCGAACACTTCGCGGCCCCGCGTTCTCTATACGTATGTAGCTCCCATCGAGAGAGAGTAATAATTCACCGTGCTTTTATCGCCAGTTCGCGCGAATCGCTCGTAAAGTAAACGAGACGATTTTTTCTCGATAGGCGTGCGCTCGTATAAAATTCGAGATGAACGCGAAAGATACGGCAAATTTTATCTGTGTATACGGGGCGAAAGGAAGAAAAAAAACCTCTATCGCGCTCGCCAATTTCAGTCCACGGCTCGGTAGCCGGCTTTACATTTTAAATGTTTCGCCCGTACGCGCGTATGCATGCATGCATGAATGTCCTCGCGTACCGGGTGACCCGGTAAACTCGCCGACGGCGAGATCGCGCCGCGGGGTTACTCTGAATTCACTCGGCCGCGGCCTCCGGCGTCCGCACCGGGGAACGAGGTGGCGCGGCGGCAAGAACGTCTCCGGGCGCGGCAAAAAGGAGCCGTTCGAGTTAGCGCGGTACCATCGGGGAGTAATTACATTTTTCTAGCTCCGTCGCCGTGTGCGCGATATTGCAATGGGCCGAGGGCCCCGAAATAATGAAACAAAGGCTCCGGTAATTAAACGGAAGACGATTAAATAGGCAGCGATAATTAAATAAGGGTCTCGCGACGCGGGGTCGAATGAAAAGACGGGAGAAAGAAAAGAAGTCGTTTATATTCCCACGCTATGGTTGGCAAGGATTTTGTGACTCGCTGAGTGGCACTCGAATGAGAAAAGCAGCTCGGCGTTACGATATAACGAGAACACGGGAGGCGAGAAGGAATGGGAGTCAAAGGGAAGGTTGCGTAATACACCATTTAACGGAGCCGACTATGCCGGCGAGAAAAATGTGGAATAATCTTGCATCCGGTCCGTACTTTACTTCCGCTTGCTCGCGGAGAAGAATTGAACGGTAACGATTACCGGCCGGAATGGTAAATAGGAAGATAACTTGGTCAATCTAACCAAAATCCTGGAGACGATGACCAAATCGTTCGGTGAAATATGAATCCTCCGTCTGTTTGGTTAGACTGACCATATTTTGGTTAAAGTAACTAGACGTTTGGTCGGAATAACTTGACATTGGTTAGAAAAACTTGATGTTTCGTTCAACTGGCCAGTGTTTTAGACAGAATAACTAAACGCCTTTAACTAGATGCGTTTTGTCATTTTAACCTAATTATTTTTCTCAGCGTTTTAATGATCTCCATTCGACTGGTAATGGATACTATTCGAATAATGATGATTACTGTTCTGCTGATTACTCAACACGATATCGTCTAAGCCGTGACCTATTTACCATTTTGGCTGGTAATCGTTACCGTTCAATTTTCTCCGTGCTGCATTCGTCCCAAGTTATCCCTACCAAGACGAATTTATATCTCCACCGCGCGCATCGCGTCAAAACTGTTGTCCTGACATTTTCGCACGGTCCATTTGAGGTCCGACACGGGGCGCAGGTATACCTACACAACGTAGCGCGCTCGAGAGAGTACAGTAATTTTTAATTAAAACTTTCCCGGATCCCGGTTATCCCCTGTATTTAATTTCGCAATATTTCCCAGAGACGATTGCGGGGACGCGCGCGCGGCTACGGCGACGCCAATTTTTTTTACCTTATTCATGCGACCGGCTTCGGGAGCGAGTCGAGGCTCCGCGGCGCGATATTAAAATGCGGGCGATAAAAGAAGCCTGCCGTCGTAAAAACATCGAAACGGGTATACGCGTGCGGACTTCTTTTCGACCGCCCGCAGCGACCCCCGCACAGTCGATGTGTTTCCGCGAAACTGCCAGTTCCGGCAGTGCGCGCGCGCGCGCTGATGGCCTCCCCTGATTATTTCGCGAGCTGCAGCCCTCGCGCGCCCACCGCGATAAAAGGTTAAACGAGACGAGCGATTCGTCGGACCAATAATTGCGATACGATGATTAATAACGAGTACAGCGAAACGACGGCTGTTCGGCGGTCGTTAAAATCCACGCGCACCGTGCGGCGTAAAATCGATCCATTAATGATAGAGGCTTTATAAGCGCCGGTCGATCGCGGTATGGCGAAAATCGTTCCGAGCCGCTGCGCGCGTTCGGGCATAAATTTGCAATAGTTTTCGGCTTCCGCGCAGTAGCGACGATAAATTCTCCGGCCACCGAAAGCTTTCGAAGTTGAGTCAGGCGTTGGCGATAAACGCATTTAAGAGAATAGTTGCGTTGATTTTTAGCCCCCCTCAGTTTTCGCATTTTAGGTACGGTAGACCGAGGCGAATCGGATCGCTTACCGAGAAAAACATTTATTTATAGTTAATAAATGTTTGTTCGATTATGACGAAATAATCATTACCGAGTAAATTAATCATTGCGATATTTATTTGGCACAATTTGATCCTTTGAGGCAACCGTTTGAATGAAATGAACAGTTTAATAATAAGCATATATTTTCTTGTCTTAATGAAATATTTATTTCGCTGTATTTAAAATTACGTTTATTAACTGTTGATACACTGTCCTTTCGGTGCCGGGCGAATCGGATCATAGATTCATTTTTCTCAGATCGTGTTGAAAATTAGTATTTCGATCGTTCGTATTACTTCGTTCCTCTTGAATGAAGCAATGCGAATAATCGAAATGCTCATTTTCACCAAGATCAAAAAAATATGATTCGATTCGTCCAGTGATCCGATTCGCCTCGGCCCCTTGCAAATCTACTTTATTATTTTATTTCACCGATGGATAGAGATAAAATACTGCATACGCGATATACCACCCGATGCGAGGGGTGTGAATCATCCCTCCTCCACCCGTTCGTATAAGACTTCGTGGGAAATTCGCCGCCTTCCCTCCAAACGTCTTGCGTAATTTGTGCACGCCGCGTAGGTATATTTACACGACGAGGGTGCAAGGGGGACGAAAGTTTGGAACGCGTGTCGCGACGAGCTCGTTCGTCGTCGCGACCTCTTTTTTCTCTCCCTCTCTCTCCCAAGAGCTCCCGACGACGCGAGCAAGCTTTTTGCGGGAATAAAGAAATTTGCACCGAGAACGACAACACGGGCTCACCCCTTTCACCGTTTAAATAGGGTTTCATTTTTTTGCGCCCCAACGCTCCGCCCTCGCCATAAATATGAGGGGCCGGCCGCGGAGGCGGGGGTTGCTTGATGCAAAAAGCGTACGGGCCGCCGGTCCGATCCCGCTTTTCGCTCGGCGCGAATCGCCGGCCCCGCGAAAGCCGGAAACGTATTCGTATTTGCAGAATTAACCCCCCGAAATCAAGATCGATGGTACCGCGCCTCGTCTCGGTTGACCACGGGATCGGGACTCTGCGCTGATTTCTTTTGATCGCCCAAACGAGACGCGCGGGGGGGGGGGAAGGAAACTTCCGTAATCGGTCCGGAAAATGGATCGGGTGGATTCGCTGTTCCCGGCGCTTTTCGCCGAGTCGGCGGGGCCTATATTTCTCGTGTACAAATGGCGCCGCGGAAGCGGGACGATTTGCGTTGGCTGCCCCTGATAATACGTATATTCGAAGGGATGGTGGGAGGGCAATTTTATGGAAGGTATCGGGGTGAGAGAGAGAGAGAGAGAGAGAGAGAGAGAGAGAATACAGAACGAAGAGGCGCCGAGTCGAAACTCACGCGCGCGGGTAGCGGGGAGAGCGAGAGAAAAGGAATTTTCCAAAAGGGGCTGCACGCGGAAAAAAATAAATCGTAGCACTCTTACAAAGGTTATTGTGTTAAATTTCAAGACGATTTATTATCGCGCTAACTACAATTTTCATAAAAATGACAGCAACGCTTGCAACGTCTACGAGTTTTACTATAATTTGTACTAAAATTGTAGTCAGCGTAACAATAAATTTTTCTTTGCGAAATTTACCATAAATTTTGTAAATACTACGATTTCTTTCTTTCTCTCCAGTCTCGATAAATGTCCACTCGAGATAATTCCCACGCGTGGAACGATGGGTGAACTTCGTCGGCTTCTGTATTTGCGCGCAACGAAGATCGAGTCGTTCGGTTTTTCATCGGCGCCGAGCTTCAGAGAAATTTTCTCGGAGCGTGAATTTCCTCCGCTCATTCTTTGCTCATTTATAAAATTAAACTAATTAGTCGCCTCGTTTCCTCGAAGCTCTCTCGAGCTACCTTGTCTTAATCTCGGCTTAAATCGCGCGCTCGAATCGATTACAATAGAACCGTTAAAGTACCGCGCAACGAGATTCCGAGCGAAAGGATGCGCCGGAAGTATAAGGAGAACGAGAAGAAAAGAGCTTCCTCGACAGAAGTCGGTCTCCGTTTACCCCGAGAAAACAAAGGCTTAGTTGGAAAACTTCCGCTTGCCGCTTTCGAATTATGTTGAACCGCGCGCGCGCCCGGCGATCCACGATGCCCCCGCGTTTCCAAACACTCGGCTTCCACGGCTCGTAAACTTCCAACCGTCTGGAAAATAGACGAAGTCGGGATGACTAACGACGATCGCCTGCGAACTTCTTATCAAAAATCTGTTTCTCGCGGCCGGTTGAATTTGCGCCCGCGAGCAGAGCCTCGTGCGCCCTCCGTCCGCGCTCGATTGCCCGGAAATGTTCGACGTCGTTAACCAAAATATCGTATTAATTACCCCCCAAAAATTTTGCTCGGCTCGATGAAACGCTTCGAGTTCCGCACAATAAGCGCGAGTCGCGCGCGACGAACGACCCGGGCTCTAATTTCTTACGACATCGCCTAAGAACGCGAATCACGTTACGGGGGAGCCCCTAATAAATTTCTGCAATCATGGCTCCTAATGGGAGAGGGCTTGTAAGTTATAACTTTCCTTAATGCGAAGCGCGTGAGGCGCGTATACGGGGCCACGATGGCGCGGCGCATGCTCTTCGCGAGGATTTCGTTTTCGTTACGCGATTCCGCTCCACGGGGGTATTACGATTCGTTTGCATACGCGCGTCAAGCACACCCTGTACGTTTGGCAAACTCGGAGGATGAGTGATATCCGCGCGGATTTGTGCGCCGTCGTTTCGTGTACGTATAATATTTATCCGAGCCAATCAGGCAAACGTTCGTCCCGTTACCCGAGGAGAATAATCTCGAGTGGTGGGCAAATTTTACGTAATGATTCCGCGTGCGCGTACGGAAACGGGTTGCGCGACGATTCAACTGAGAAATGGCGTTTCCGTCGAGCATGAAGAATCGCTTGGAGATAGCGGGCAGGTACTCGGAAAATTTTCCTGGATTGAGACGGAGCACCTCGTTTTATCGCATTTTTATATGTATTCTGTTACTTCTTTCTTATTCGTTAGTTCTTTCATTGTACACGTTGCATGCGTATTTCTTGCGGTGGATACCGGACGTTCCGTGCGAAATCATAGCCGTTTACCATTGCAAGGTATATTTCCACTTTTCGGTTAATCATTGATGACCCGCATCGAATAAGAATATTGAGTCAAGTGATCTACAATTTTTGTACAGGAGAATCACGCTCTTTGTTCATTAATGAAATTTATTTCGCCGAAACGCGTTCAAAGATGTTTGCAAATTTCAGATATACTGGGAGAAACAACTGCTCGTGTCAAAAAAATATTTCTTGAGCCATAGAACATAATATGATCTTAAAAATGTCCGAGAATATAGGTAGATTGTTAGTCGAAGAATAGATTCAAGTACCTATACCTTCGTTGGAACAAGAAATTCTTTCCGAGCGAAAAAAAAAACAGTTGATCGAGCAAATCAAATATTTTTTTCCGTGAAAAAAAAAACCATAGCTTAATTCTGGAACTGTATCATGTTTTTGGTTAAAGAAAAACAATTTTTTTGGAACCAGCAATAATTGTTCTCAATGTACATAATCGGGGTAACTATTCTTACATTCATTTTTTAGTAATCAAATATCTCACTCCGAGATGAATAATTCGAATAGCTTCGCAGTAGTAACTCACGTGGCCGATTCGACGAGAAGATCCCCGTATACGTACCTACACATATCTGCACGTATCTACATTTAGATAACTCCGCACGTAAGCGCCTAGACGGCTATATCGCGTATAAGTAAATTATGTAGTTATCTCCGAGGAGAATATTCCCGAGAACTCTTTTATTTACTTCAAGTACTATTCAATTATTCCGAGGCCCCGCAGCGATTCTACTCCGTCTGCAGGTGCCTCGTGCTTTCATCCTGCACCTCTCTCCTTCACCCCAAACGCCCCCCCCCTCCCCCTCCCTCCGCCTTCTCCTTCAACAATCCCCACTCTGGGAGCTCCCACAGCAACACCCCTGTGCTTTCTCATACCTCGTACTCGCTCTTTCCACCCGTCCCCCCACCTCCTTCTTCCTTCCTTTCAAACTTCCGCAGTGCCTTATCCCGAATTCGAGTCGTACTCCCGGGCAGGCCGTATAACGCGCCCTCGAAAAATCCCGCTTCCGACACATCGGTTTCCCGCTCTTCGCTTGAGCTACGCACAGTGCGAAACCTCGCGTCTTTCTACACGGGTATACGGCGGACAAACGGCGCGTTTAGATCGATTTATCACGAAAGAAGCCCGTGTAAAAAAAAGCCACGAATCTTCTCGCAAGCAACCCTTCCGCACGGAGAAAATTGAATAGTAACCATTACTTTGTCAGCCCGAGTCGAAATTGTAGACATACTCGTTTAGGCTTACGGTAGGTCGGTTTTTCATTGTATCGAAACATTATGTTGAGCCTAAAATAGTTCGTTAGTGAACATTTCACCAACTCGAGGTTTAAAATAGGAGCTTACAGGCTGAGTAGGTCGAATGGAGTATTAAAAGCATCAAAGTAGGGGTAAAATTTCGACTCGCGGGAGAATAGTAAGTCGGTGACAGCTTCGTCGATATTGCGTTGAATAATGTGGAGTACAGTAATGATTACCGTTCGAATAGCGATTATTACTATTTCTGCAGATTATTCAATACAATATCGTCGAAGCTGTCACCAACTTATTCTGGCATAATGACCATTACTGTTCAATTTTCTCCACGTGTGCACGGTCAATTCGATATCACCGATTTGTGGTTCTCAAGCCGATGAAAATTTGTGAAATAACCCCTCGGACTGAGCTTAAAAAATTGAACTCCTACGCGGATCTCGGTTTCTCGCTCCTCTCCCGATAAATAATGCATTCGGATCGACTTCACTTCGAGAAACACTTACGCGGAGAAAACCCCGGGCTTTATACAAGAAACGCCATTTCTGCCGATATCGGTTTTGGCTCGCACCCCGATATACACACGCAATCCTTGCGTCGTTCGACGACACATAAATAACGCATTTAAATCGATTCCACTCGAAAAGCGCGCTCCGACTCTTTCCCAAATCGCGCGCGGGGTCTCTATATGAAGATTTGAAATCGCCGAGCAGAGCGCGCAGTGGTTCTCGGTCCGAAGGAAATTGTCGAGCCATTCCCCGCGGAGACGAGACGCGGCGGGGACACCCCGCGGCGAAATCCTATAATTTCGTTATCTCCCGCCGATGCGATATAGATATCCCCGTCGCGTCTCTGGAAAGTATCGTTCGCGCTCCGATATTATATCCGGAGCTTCGAGAAGTGGTAAACGCAACGATATCTCTCGCATAATGGGAATATTTTCCTCCCGACTCAGCCACCGCGCGAGAGCCACCGCGGTTATATCTCAGGGCGCCCGCGCGTGCGGCGGTTCTCCCCAATTCGCCTGTCTATGTCAAGGGAGCGAGGGAAAGCGGCTTTCGCGAACGCCGAGCGTTGATCCCATTTTCCCACGAGATCCCGCGAGCGCCCGCTCGGTATCGGCGAGGGAGCGCCGTATCGGGACGCGAAATTCGCCGACGACGTCTCGACGAGGATTTCGCGTTCGCGTCGGACGGATCGTTCGGGAAAGCGTGGGGCACGACGATATGCCGTAATCCGGGGTCGCGTACTTGGACGCCTCGTTGAATTCTGCGTTGATTCCCCGACCCCTTCTCCCCGGAGAGTGACAGGAAGACGCGGTACGCTAAATTTCGTAAGAAATGGATTTCTCGGGGATTCTACGAATTGTTGTTTCACAATTTGACGCTGAAGTCTGAAATAGCGGATTCGATATGAACAGAGCTTTACGTTCAAATATAGCTTCGCGTTGCTCAGTCTCGCTTCGAGAGAAAGACGTCAGTGTCGACGTCAATTATACGAGTAGTTGAAGCTTCTCTTCCTCTCTCTCTCTCTTATATGCTCGAAAAAGCTCTCGCTTCGATCCTTTCGTCAATAAATTATACGTCTCGGGATTAATCATTCGTGTACTTCCTCTCCTCTCCCCTCCCCGTCTTGTTTATATTCTTAGAATCCAATCTGAAATTTATCGCGTACCGGACGATTCGATATGATTGTCGATCCGGAGACGTCGTAACTGTAATAACGTGGAGGGATCCTCTTCTTTCCTTATAGTTATTACCCTCTTCTCCTGGCATGTGTATGTGTGCTGAGAATAACGGACGACGCGAGCCCGATGCGATTGTACCGATACCTGTTGTATAGGGTCGCTACGGCGAAGATAAGAGCCGTTCTCTCTGCGAACCACTTCCCGCGTACCATCCGCGGACGATCCGAACGTTTTCACTCTCATTTCGCTCGTACCGGCAGCGGCGGTACGTTTCAAAGAACGAGCGCGGCGGATGTTAACCACGCGCGACAAGAGATCTGAGAAATTTAACGTTCCCTCGTGCGCCGGAGAGATGGATCGCAATATCCGCGCGCACGACGGAAGGAAGCGATCAACTTTCTGTAACTCCCATCGCACACCCCTCGTTGCCTCGCCGTGTATTTCGTTGAGCAATTTTGCATCGGCGCTGTCGAACGTGGATCTGCGTATGGGATATGCAATTCCATCACGATTCTTGTGAACTGCGCGCTTTGGCTTTTATTGCCACTTTAGATCAATTTCTTAGCATACATATATACAAGCACTGAGAGAAACAATTGCTGGTGTGAAACAAATATTTCTTGAATGAAGAACATATTAGCTTAAAATTTATTGAGTATGTACGATACGATAGATCCTTGGTCGAAGAGTGTACGTATGTTCTTGATTCAATAATACCTTTGTTGAGACAATATATCCTTCCTGTGTGCGAAAAAAACAACTACTCGAGCCTATTAAATATTTTCTTGCTCGGAGAAAACCATGGCTCGATTATGGAATTATATCACGTTTGTGATGGATGAAAATATTTCGTTGGCCCCGGCAATTATTTCTCTCAGTATATCATAGAAATATTCTTATTTCTCTGGTCATAACTTATTCCGAGAAATTTCGCGTGAATGTACAATCAACCTCGGGAGGCGCGACTTATTTTTTTAATTTCTCGAAAAACGAGGCGTTACATCAGCGCGGAATCTGCTCGCGAGTTTCGCCCTTTGTACATCCTGGATACATCTGAGAAATGTCACAAATTAAACGATGCTTCTTTCTCATTTTCAGAGCGGAGTGATCCAAGGTAATGTCTTCCTCTACAAAATGTAAGTTCAATTTAACCAATGGTATTTTATTAATAAGCTTCAAAGTGTTTACGGTGAAATTGAAATGAGGTCGGTGTGTAGGGTATTTTTTACCTATAAGCAGGACCACTTTAACGAAGCATTCGAATTCTCTTCATTTTTCGTTCTACTCACACTGAGAAAAATAACTTCATCGATTTAATCAAAACCCTCTGGATACGATATCCAAACCATTTGGTGAAATACGGATCTTCATCTGTTTGGTTAAACTAATAACTTGTTGGTTAGAATAACTAAATATTTGATTTAACTGAACAGTATTTTGGTTAAAATAATTGAACGCGTTTAACTAGATGCATTTTGTTATTTTAACCTAATTAGTTTTCTCTGTACGACGTTACATTTATTTTATTCTATTTTCTTCTTCGTTCCGAAATTGTTTGCTGTCGATAAATCCTCGATGTTCTCAATTTTCACGAAGTCTTGGCTATATTTCCTTCCTCCTCCTCCCCTCCCCCCTCACCGCCGTTCGATCTCGCACGAATTCAGTGCATATCTTAGAGACCGTGCGGAGGGTGCGGGTACCGGCTAGTGCATCGTCATCTCCAGGAGGTGCCGTCGTTATCGCGGGTCGGTCGGAATTTTCAAAGGAATTCCAATTTTACGAGAAGAGACGACAAGGTGCCCCGGGGATGTTTTCCTTCCGAGCCAGAGGGAGGAGGGCGGGCGGCGAGAGCTCTTAAGTCACGCAAGTCCTCCAGAGAGTGACAACGGGTGATCCTTAAGAAAACAAAAGGACCCCATCATTCCCCATCCAAAGAGCCTTTCCTCGCCTTCTTTTTCCCTCCCCCTCTTCGCGTCCACGTTTTCAAGCCCTCCTCCACTCGCGCCACCGCAAACCGCAGAACCGCGACGGGAGCCGACGAACGCTTTTCATCGAGTCAACGTTCCTCAGCCGCAAGCTCGAGCCTCGTCGCGCGGAAAATGATAATGATAAGACGCGGTATTATTTCGAAACAGAAAGCTCTTTTATAGCACGCATGTCGTATACAGAACCGTGAACAAATGTCAATCTCTTAGGTATATCGCGTCTGGGAGAACTGCAGGTAATAGGAGACATTTTTTGTTGATAAACCTTCACAAGGGTATGTCACGAGAGAGCCGTCTTGGTTTTAAAAAATATTCCACTCGCAAGAGACGCGCGCGTCATATACACCGCAGGGGAAAATCCCTTTTCGAAATCGACGGAAATGTTTTTGCGAAAAGCCCGCAAGAAATCGCTGAAATACGAGGATCTTCGCGGGAGTCGAAAGGGTGTATATGTTTAGAGGCGTCGAAAGGAACACCTTCTCCCGTCGCAGCGACGAATAGGAACGAACGACCGAATTGTTTTCGTCGCAAAGGGACAACTTTATACTTTTTCGATCCGTTTCAAACGATACCGCGCGAGTCGACATTTTAATACTAGGTTTAGACCTTCAAAGTTAACAAATACTAGTTTCAACCTAAACTTGGCGAAAGCGAATAAATCGACCATTTGTAGATCTAAACTAATGTTAAGTCCTTCGCGTCTTTGAAGGCATTAGTTCAGAACTACAAGTGGCCGATTTGTCCGCTTTCGCCAAGTTTAAGCTCAAACTGATATATTAAAATCTCGACTCGAGATTAAACGCTTGTTTGATAAATATCACCCAAAACTTCCCAATCGAATCCTCGTTGAATGATCAACTATAACGATATACGAGCAACTAAACAAGCAATTCACCCGGTAACCCGATAAACAAGTACGACCGGGTCGACGGTGAGCCACTTCCGTTACGTTTCGCGTAAGAGCATTTCTTACCGCGGAGGAATTTCAAGTTCGCCGCGACGCTCGAGCGGAGCTCGCAGCCCTCACCAGGCGTGGAATGGGTTAGGGAATACGAGTGGGAGCATCGGACTGACATTATGCCGAAGTAGTAAGGCGCAATATCGGGGCGCGACGGGGGCCGCGCTTTTTGCCGGCTGGGATGAAAACGAGCTCGTCCTGAGTTATACGGGGTAGTGGTCGCAACCGGCGGAGGGGGGATGTGCAATACGGCCGAAAATCGAGCGAAAGGCGCGGAGGAGCCAGTCTCCGTGTCCCCGCGTGTATAAGTTTACAGAGTGATTCATTTTGGGTGACGGAAACGAGGCCATTTTTTACAGAGGAGGGGTTCCCACTCTTTCGCCCCGTTTCTCCGGGAGCGAGAGAAAAAAAACGGAGATCGATGAGTCCGTTTAGTTTTTAGCGGGTTTTTTTTTCTCTCTCACACCCTGTTCCGTCGACCCTGAAAAAATCTGCGTGTCGTTCAGCGGGCAAAACCGCAGTGTGTTCTCGCAACTATGGTAACGCGCGGTGCGGATAATCGAGACATGTTTCGCGCGAAAAATCGCGACAATGAATTTCTTGCCGCGCACTTAGTCCCGGGGTAAACGATACCACCCGTTTGCACGAGAATACATATATTTTTCGATAATTTACCGACGGCGCTTCTCACGAGTTCAATAGCGCGGGCGAAGGCGTCGCGCGATGACAGCTTTCGCGAAATTGAAATATTTCTCTTTGAGTTCGTCTCCCCTTATTTGCTTAGTTACTCATATTTTGCGAAGTTAAAAGGCGATAGCTCGGGAACGACGAAATCCAATTATCCGTTAGGTACTCGCTTTGGAGTGTCTCGGAGCGCTGATAATATTTGGAAACCTGCTTCATACGTGTACAAGGTTGGCGTAAGAGTTTCGTTATTTAAATATATCATTTAAAAATTGCTATCGTTCGTCAGCTCTTCTCCGTTACATTTGCTTATTTTACGGTTCGACCGTAGAATCCAGTTGCAAAACTCCTCCGTGGAAAACTAATTAAAAGGATATACGAAATGACCAGAATGTGAAAATATTTAGCTTTCATTTTACGCTCTTATTTATTGAAATTACGTTCAAACCATACTTCAAAACTACGTAGCCCGCCAGGATTCGTTTCACCGATACGATCTGCCTTCGAAGAAAGCAGGAGGGGAAAATTTCCACCCCCTTTATTCGCGTGACCCCCGATGCGAAAACGACACGGCGCGATCTCAAGCTCGATATTTCGTTCGGCTAGCGAAAAAGCAATCGCGGCGGCCCGCACAAAAGCAACCGATCCAATTTACCTCGAGTTTCTTGAAAATACGAGAGACGATCGTCAACGGGAAACCGAAGGAGACGAGAATTGTAAGGCGACCGTAACTTCTCGACCTTACAAGACGCGATGAACCTCCGGCACGACGAATTAAAACGTCGCTCTTTTGACGACTCTTTCTCCCTTTTCGCCCGTGCCGTCGATCCGATCGACTTTCCCCGGCGGGAACAAAGTTCTTTCCTCCTGCCGCGCGCGCTTTTCGATGGGAATTAGGAGAACGACGAGGAAACGGTCTCCCCGCGCCGTTCCGCCCGGCGAACGGAGTGCGAGCGAAACGGAGATAGACGCGAAACAAACACACACAGCGGGAGCAACAAAAAAGGGGCTACGAACCGAGAGTCCCGGCAGTAGAGAAGCGTCGCGGCGCCCAAGTGACTGGCTCGGCGGCGCGAACGCCCGGGCAGAAAATCCTTACCCGCGGAAACACTCGGAGAGAACCTCCTCAATCGAGGTGGGCATCCCGGGCCGTCTGTAAGTATACCGCGCATCTCTCTCTCGCGTTGCCAAAGCGGGGCACGTCCGAGCGGCCCATCAGTGATTAAACGTCTTGAAAGACCCGTAAGTCCGTAACCAATAAGCCCCTGCGACTTCCGATATGCGTGCGTAACGGTGTGGGTGCCTCCTCGCTCTTCGTTATCCCGGCACGGTTCGCACGTGGATGCAGTTTCCACTCGTCGAGAGCCGCTGGAATATCTTCGAGGGTTCGGAACGATCCGCTCTGCCTCGACCGAATCGGATTCGCGGATATCGGCCGGGTCAGGCGAAGCGATCGAATATTCCGTCGTGCATTTTGTATTGGCTCTTCCGCATTAGTGTCCGTGGACGAGATGCTGCAAAATGCATGCGGCGGGGAGGAATACTCGATCGTGTACCGCGATGTCTCGCCGATGCCAGGAATCCGCTGTACTTCGAGATCGGTCGTTCCGCGATATGGACTTAGGATATACACGGGGTTCCTATAGATCCCTGTATATTGACCAAAAAATTCAGTTGATTCGAAGAGAAATTGTTTGAGTCGGCAAAATGTTTGCGATCATCGGCTTGCTAAATAATTGTTTGGTAGAGCAAAGTAACCGATTTATGTAGTTGACAGATTTATGAACTGGAAACAGTCGATTGGAAGAAACGTTTAATTGAATGAAATGTCTGATCAGTTGTGGGAGAAAACGATTAGGTACCTATATCGGTAGGTATAAACCCGATAAAATTTTGCAAAAATTCGAAATCTCTGCAATCGATCGTTCGACCACTTTATCTCGTGTATTTTTTCGCGTTGATTACCAAAAGTACAGTACTACGCCTATTTTTGGAAAAAGATATAAGATATTGGTGACTTTACAAGAACTTTATTTTTTCGTAAAAAAATCATTGATATCTCGGCGTTTCTATATGAAATTTGCTAAAAATATCCGAAATTTGCGGAATCGCCACCAAAAAATACATTAGAAAGGATCGAGAAGTCGATTCCAGAAATTTAGAATTTTGCGAAAATGTTATGTGATTGCTTAGTTTAAATCGAGATTCTGTGATGGAACGAGAATCATTGAGCTGGTTGCGCGGTCTCTATTCTCATAAATCCGAGTGCAATGTTGGCTTAACATTAACGCCGACATTGACGTTGACGTTGACATTGACGTGGAACGAAATCAATGCAAATCTAGTGCATTATAATGTAACATTCAGGATCGATACTAATCCCATACTACGTCATTATATCAACGTCACATCGATATTTACGCACTGCAGTGCGCGTGTCGCAAATTTTACACCCGCGTTTATTCATGATCGTGTCAAGCCTACAGTGAATGGTACGGCAATACAGCGAACGAGCCTTGAAACTCGCCCGGGCGTCGAATATCGATACATGCATCGAACAATCGCGATAGTGGAAGCAAATTGAACGTGTCACTCAAAAACAGCGACGCGCCGTAATTAGATACCCATGTAGGGAAACGGAATCCTTTCCGGAACTCTCAGCTTCCGTTTCAAATACGGAACAATAGCCGGAATCAAAATTAACGCCGTGATTGGGCAAAGGATCTCCGAGAATTCTCGCAGAACCGGAAACTACAGACGACCCGTCAAGATTACAATTAGAAGGTGAAGCGGAGGGAATCCGTGCGAGCGTGGTATACAGAGGCGGGGAGATCGAGATTGCGACGCGCGCGCGATAGCTGCCAGGGACGCGTGCCTTCGACACGGAAGCGGAGTTTCGCAGTGCCCGAGGGGAATCTCGTCTCTATCGCTTTTCCGCGGCGAAATAAGGGAAGACGCTCCGCGTCTCACCATGGTCCACCGTGATATACTCCCTCGGGAAAAAATGTCGACATTTTATGTTCCGTGGTGAAATGTAAATTTGCTACGATAGTTTCGGTAGATCGTAGAGCAACAGTCAATCCCGTCAAATAATTAATACCTGGGTGAGAGAGACATTAAAAATTCATTTTTTTGCAAGAAAGACATTTTTAATATACAGGCTGACGTCTACGGTGTGACGGATGATTCAAATATTCCATTAAATTGTATAAAATTCTAATATACAATATTAGGTGTACAACTTTGCTTCCGCCGTTTTTCCGAAATTCGAGGCTTTATTGTAAAAAATTGGTTATACATTTATGATTCAAAGTATTGTCCATCACTGGCCACTATTTTCTCCCAACTTTCGGGCAGCGTACGAATCCCGCGTTGAAAAAACTAGTCATCTTTTGAAGCGAACCACGAATCAAAAACGGCGGAAGCAAAGTTGTACACCTATTAATAATATAATTCGGGAAATACACAGCGTAAAGTGTAACGAAGTCCCCATTCTTTTACGCATGACACTCATTGAGAAAGCTCTGCATTTTGAAATTAACTACGATTTATTTTCATTAAACTTATTTTCACGAGGTTCGAGTTTACTTCTGCACACTGTAAATCCCAAGGCATAGCGAAAAAAAGAAATAATATAGTCTAAACTGTGCACCAAGCGAGTATCTTAGCATCGGGCATGTCGCTATTCGTTTGTCGCGCACTCGTTCCACCCTCGCTGTAACTCCTGCAGACGCCAAGTTGCTCTCTGAGGTTCTTGTCGGTTGGACCGCAGAAATGTGGGGATACTGCAGCAGCTCGGCTTCCTAGTCCAGTCAATCGGGAGCTAAAATGGGGTCTACCTTACATTAAATCGGGGAGTTTTGAAATTTGGCATATTTGTTCAATTTTACGTCCTGAACAACATACTAAGTTTGCGATATCGTACTGTTGTGGGAAACGCCGCCATTTTAACAAAATGGCGGCGAAAATCAATTTTTTGGTATTATCTCCTTTTTGGTTGCGTCCATCCAAAAAGTACTTATTACAAAAATTGTAGAGGACTCAATTTTCTGTAAGTTTTGTCTGAAATATTTTTTTATTAAACAAATGGTTTCTGAGCTATATTATATCAAAGTGGGGCATATTTCTTAAAATCGCAAAAACGCGCCCTTTTCACAGGAAATTGCACTTATTATTTACGAATTATCTACTAGTAATCAATTATACTCGTTTCCACACCACCATGAGGTAGAGTAAACGGCGCGTTTTCTTTATTGTTGTTTCCCCAGTAAGCCTACTCCACAAGTGTCTTTTTAAACAATTCTTGATCGTTTGGATGCTCTAGAAGGACCAGGTTGATCAATGTCAATTTTTGGGATTGGTTGAGTGTCATCGTCCTCTTCGATATCCTCCCCTTCGGCAGCCTCTTCGGTAAACTCCTCTTCCTCGCCATCTTCAGTAGCGAAAAGATAGTTAACGGCGGTCTGGGTTTCCTCTTCGATTTCCTCGTCAATCGGAATTTCGGTGATATTTTCACAGTCTCCATTGCAGTGCATGCAAATGATGGAGCATTTTAAACCCGTCTTTCTACAGCCACATGCTGGACCACATCCTTTTTTGCATCTGCAGGAAATGAATTTGAGGAGTGCTTCCGGAGCAGGATCTGTAGTTGTTGTCACTGGAGTAAGTCCAGTCTTACTCCTCTTCCATCCCCATTGTTCCGGATTGATGTTTATATCGTACCAAGCCTGAACTTGATGATAAGTTCGGAGAGAATGCTGTTGTGCAGCTGCTGTTGTGGGTGAAAGTGAGGCAAGATTGAACTTACTTTTGGTGACCGATCTTGTGAATTGTTATGTAGATTCTGACACCATAGCTGCGGCAGGAGAACAATTCTTGGCCACATTGTACGGGGCTTGACAGGAAACAACATCTTAAAATTTTCTCCGATACCAACAATTCACAAGATCGGTCACCAAAAGTAAGTTCAATCTTGCCTCACTTCCACCCACAACAGCAGCTGCACGACAGCATTCTCTCCGAACTTATCATCAAGTTCAGGCTTGGTACGATATAAACATAGATCCGGAACAATGGGGATGGAAGAGGAGTAAGACTGGGGGGACTTACTCCAGTGACAACAACTACAGATCCTGCTTCGGAAGCACTCCTCAAATTCATTTCCTGCAGATGCAAAAAAGGATGCGGTCCAGCATGTGGCTGTAGAAAGACGGGTTTAAAATGCTCCATCATTTGCATGCACTGCAATGGAGACTGTGAAAATATCACCGAAATTCCGATTGACGAGGAAATCGAAGATGAAACCCAGACCGCCGTTAACTATCTTTTCTCTACTGAAGATGGTGAGGAAGAGGAGGATACCGAAGAGTCTGCCGAAGAGGAGGATATCGAAGAGGACGATGAGACTCAACCAATCCCAGAAATTGACATTGATCAACCTGGTCCTTCTAGAGCATCCAAACGATCAAGAATTGTTTAAAAAAACACTTGTGGAGTAGGCCTACTGGGGAAACCACAATAAAAAAAAACGCGCCGTTTACTCTACCTCATTGTAGTGTGGAAACGAGTATAATTGATTACTAGTAGATAATTCGTAAATAATAAGTGCAATTTCCTGTGAAAAGGGCGCGTTTTTACGATTTTAAGAAATATGCCCCACTTTGATACAATATAGCTCAGAAACCATTTGTTTAATAAAAGAATGTTTCAGACAAAACTTGTAGAGAATTGAGTCCTCTACAATTTTTGTAATAGGTACTTTTTAGATGGAAGCAACCAAAAAGGAGATAATACCAAAGAATTGATTTTCGCCGCCATTTTATTAAAATGGCGGCGTTTCCCACAATAGTACGATGTCGCAAACTTAGTATGTTGTTCAGGACGTAAAACTGAACAAACATGCCAAATTTCAAAACTCCCCGATTTAATGTAAGGTAAAACCCCCCATTGACTGGACTATCCCGCGAAACAGGGGCAAAAGGTGGACCGGGCGTTCGTTTCCGAATCTTGAAAATACTACGAATCTCGCTTAGAAAGCTGCAGAAACAAAGTCTACGAACTCAATTTTATGGATTTTTCAACAATCAAATCGAAGTTCTATTAACGGGATTGATATCTATTTGTAGTAACCCATGCATTGCTCGAAATATCCGGAATCTTTTATAGCCGCAGGTCCTGAATAGAACTGTATATCTAGAGCGAGAGAGAGGGGTGGAAGGAGGGAGAGAGACAAAGAGACAGGGATTAAACTAACGTCCACAGTGATTGTCTCTCGCAAGAGCGTGCGGGGAACAATAATGAGATGCGGTAAGCGTAATTGTTTGACAGCTCGTGCTGGTCCCTCGTGCTGATATCACCTCCATCGTTACCCTCCTGCGAGGGGCGACTCGCGAAATTGAATCCCTGCGGGACGCCAGGCACGATCGAGGCGAGGTACGAAGAAATTTTGTCGAGAGATGATAGATTGACATATTAGAGATCAATAAGCTATCATCTTACCTTAGGGATATAGTATATTTGATCCTTGATTGATTATTACTGAACCCTCGCAAGAAACATATTGTTAAATGTCACGAAAATTTCCTAGAATATATGGCGCGAAAAAAGTTGCACATGGAATAGACTGGTTCTATTCCGCTAAGCTTCAACCGCCATTATCTCATTACCTATAAACTTTTAGGCAGATTTGATCTAATCATTTTTTGAAGATCATGTTTCAATCTATGAAAAAGAATAATACCAATATAGCCCAAAAGTTTGCAGATAACGAGATAATCGTAGTTGAAGTTGATCGGCATACCGCTCTGCTCTACTTTCTTTATTGTAATCAATTCTCGTATTGCACGTGCATGCGTTAACAAAACGCGATGCTCTGTGGCGGGCCAACAGCAGGACGCACTGTTCTTTCTCGCAAGTGGTCAAACACGAATATCGTTTCTACGTATTCACAGCAGGAACGGTATTCATGTTCGACCACTTGCGAGAAAGGAAGAGCTCCTCCTGGTGCTAGGCCGCCTCCGTATCGACCACGCCATCTCTGAAGAGTCGATGGAAATACCTACACGCGCGCGGGAGTCGAACAAAAAGATAAAAGTACCTGCTCTCTCTCTCTCTCTCTCGTCTCTCTCTCTCTATCTCTCTCTCTCTCTCTCTCTCTCTCTCTCTCTCTCTCTCTCTCTCTCTCTCTCTCTCTCTCTCTCTCTCTCTCTCTCTCTCTCTCTCTCTCTCTCTCTCTCTCTCTCTCTCCTCTCTCTCTCTCTCTCTCTCTCTCTCTCTCTCTCTCTCTCTCTCTCTCTCTCT